>JAWNNI010000038.1:5665000-6095536 GCA_035043065.1 Hirtodrosophila confusa | reverse complement strand
GTTGAAAATAAATATAAGTTGCCCACTGTACAACGCAAGGCGTCTTCTTCTTTCTTTACTATGTATCCCATCTCAGTAACTGTAACTCTCTTCTTATGTTTTGTATTCCCTTTTAAGTTTTGGCTGCCTGCGAGCAGCATGTATGCATTTGAAATCACTCGCAAATAAACATTATAACGAATAATTTAAAACACAGCTGAAGAGATAAAAATTGAGAGGAACAGACGACAAAATAAAAAGTTTCTTAAATGTCAATTAATATGTTAGCAGGGGCAGGATCATAAGATGATTGTTAAATATTTATATGGCTTTTAGTCATCATATCATCAAAATACTTGAAAAACAGACAACGTACATAGATGGCCTTGTAAACAAAATTTTGCTTTTTAATTAAGCCTTACTTCCCTCATCATCTCCCGAATTTAACAAACCTTTTTCCAGCCTTACTCTTTTATAAATGCTTCGAATTTAATTATCCTAGAAATGCTCCAA
Source organism: Hirtodrosophila confusa (assembly GCA_035043065.1). Taxonomy (NCBI): domain Eukaryota; kingdom Metazoa; phylum Arthropoda; class Insecta; order Diptera; family Drosophilidae; genus Hirtodrosophila; species Hirtodrosophila confusa. The sequence continues at coordinate 6,095,044 of JAWNNI010000038.1, read as the reverse complement.
TAATTTAATATCAAAGATAAACCTCCTCAACTTTCTACATCCATACTTTAATGCAGAATCAATTAAAACCTAGCATCTTTCACTCTTGCTGTATAAATCCTTAATTTGGTGAATATGCCGCCTCTCTTTAGCAGATTGATTATATTTCCATTGACCAATACTGTGAAAATCCTACCTGACATGTCTGATTGTGACAGTCAGACTATAATGTCTAACAAGTGTAACGCTGTTTAAAATTGTCAGATATCCTTCACTAATAAGCTCTGGAAAATGTTAGTAACACAAAATATTATAAGATAATATCATATAAGATATAAAGAAAGTAATCCTGTCTCTTCTTTGCGAAAGGACTTCAAACCTGTCATCTAAATAAATTGCATGACAAAAAAAAAACAAGAGAGAAGCGATAGTCATCAAATTGAAGATTCGGCTGAGTTGTTAACCCTTTTCATGTTGTTTGTGTCACAAAAAGCACGACAAAGCGAAGCTGCCTTATTTTTGCCCCAGAATTATGCATAGTCATAAATTGTATTAGTTTTTATAAGCATACAGGCATCCAAAAATAACGAACATTTCTTAAATATACAATAAATAACTCATACGCAGCGTATGTCAGAGGCACTTTAGCATAATACGCGAAGCTAATCTGGCCTAGTCAAGTATAAAACATTACCATAAGCCAAGTTCTTGAGTATAAGCCAGCACAGTTCCCACTTCTCAGCTGGCATCCTGCTGACACTTTCATTTGCTGTTGGCATTATTATTTTCTTCTTTTTTTTTTTTGTCTTGTCAAAGGATTTGCATTGAGACTCAACTTACCAGGAGCTGACACAGCTGGAAATACATATATCCACACTTTGTTGGCTTTTAGATAAGCATCATTGAAATCCTGTAAAATCAGAAGAGTATTACGGATATCTTTTTCTTCCACATGACAGGTATATTCAAAATTTAATATTCGCATACACGCATACATGTCTAAGCTACAAATGGCAAATTATTTCATAGGAATACGAATGCGAAAAATAGAAATGTTCAACTATACAGTAATAATGCAAAAAAACTAACAAGTGATTGCAATCAATTGTCGATTTTAAATACAATAACAGCAACAAATAGATTTGATGGACGTATTTCAAATTCAGTTTGTGGTTATTTGAAAGCTTAAATGAAAATCACAAAAGCCACGAGGATGTTGAAATTGTTGCTGGCTTTGCACATTTAAATGTATGGATACTTTTATAAATTGTGTATATATAAGAAACTTACATATTTTAAAGTATATTTAGCAAACTAGGCTTAATTGTTTCAACATAGAAAGTCCAATTTTAATATAAAATGTATTTCTACAATATTACTTAACACATTTTAGAAATCATCATTTTTCTAAGTGTAATCTCCCTTGTTCTTGTGTAGCTTAATGTAAACTAAATTGATTAATTACAGTCAATTGTCACGCAGCGCAGTTCATAATTTGAATTAGATTGCTCGCGATACAAGTGACAATATTTTTGAATAACTCACCACTTATTTGTCGGAGAATCTATTCGGAGAAACACTCGAATAATTAAAAAAGTTTATGGCAACTCTGTGGATCCGCGCCATTCATTACCATGCAAATTTGAAATGTTATCAGTTGGTGGCCGAGGTCCTTTTTAGCACCGCAGCTGTAAAAGCCACTACCAGCTGTAATAACTGGCAGGACAAAGTTTGACACACAAATTATGCACAGACAGGAACAGAGAGAGTAAAGTAGTTGGATGGTTTGTTGTTCGAGCTTCAGTACAATGGTCAACATATGCGGTAATAATTATCTCTATGCATAGCTGCGTGTTCACAATATGCTTAACTACAGTGCATTGGCTAGAATTTTTTTTAAATTTTATGAATATTAGAGCAGATGAGTCCATGTGGATGTCTGTTTCTATGCAAACTAGCATCTGAGTCGACCTAAACGCCTATGACGAAGGAGCAGACGCAAATATAAACTGATAGACTCCATTTGCGTATTGTTCTGTAAATATTTTGTATTTTATTTATTAATTATTGAAGGAATGAAAAAATTTAAAAACTTTAGCGCGTCGCATGAGCGTATACGTGAGCTTTGTTCTGAAACATTTATTCAGTTATCTTGCATATATATTTTATGGATTTTTCCACGACATTTATCATGTAACGAAAACTTCAATAACAACTAATAAAAACTGCGACTAGAATGATATATGCATCTATCCGAGTTCTGTTTGTCTGCCGTCTTTAACTACAAATTGATTTGTTTTCGTCGCACATTGGTTTCTGGCTGCCTTTGGAAACAATCAAAAAAACATTTTGCACCTTCTGTAGTCACATAAAAAAGATATATGACTGGCGAGTATTTGGCCAGGTTGCGCAAGTATAATAAAAAATTGATTTTATTCCAACATACAAATATATTACAGCAAATACTGATTCTCACTGCGAACAGCTTAGGGCACCAAATTATATTTAAGTGAATATTTTACGAAATGTAACACGATTAATTCAACAAGAGCGTATCTTCAATTAATTATTATACTTATGTGTAAAATTTACAATGATTTTTAGCCAGCATCCAATTTATTTATATTTTGAGGCTATTAACAATACATTGAGCCCATGAAATCACTCAAGATTATGTTGAGTAATTTGTTGCGTTGCATAATTTTAAGCACACTGTTAATAAGCTTTTAAAAAATTGTGGAACTAGTTTGGTCATAGTTAAATAATTTTTTCTGGATCATTCTTGGTAATTTAATTTTGTTTCAAAGTCTAGCAACAAACTCCCCCTTAACGCCTTGTTGTCATTTCCATTAACCTTTGCCAGTTGATTGCCCGTTCTTAACACATTTTCATGACTTAAAACTTCCGTTTCCGCCTCAGTTAGTTGTTGGCAGATCCGCTTCCCGTACCTTAATGTCCTCAACGCTCTTCGTCAATTCCATTTAAAAATTTCTCCTTTCTAAGCAAACGACCATGTCAGTTGACTTCTGAAAGCCAGCAGGTTGAAGGCATCATAAAACATGCTATCAAACATGCTATCACCTCAATGACTTGTTAACATGGGTAACAGGAATGTTTGATGGATAACTAGTCGGAAAATTTAACTTAAAGTACTAAGTTATTCAGTTGAGATGTGTAAATTTCCACTATTTAGTAAATGTCTGCTCTATACCTATAGTAACAGCGAGAAAAGTTGAGGCAATGTTTGCAGCTCGCATTCATATATCTTTCAGTAAAGTTGATTCAAGTAATTCCATTTGAACCCTTGAAATGGAATTATTGCTCACCAATTTATCAATATAATATGTTATTATTTACCTTATTGTTTATAGATACAATTTAAATATAAAAAAGAAACGCATTCTCGAAGTATTAAATTGATTGCACTCAAATGACACTTCTACCAAAGATTGATATGGCTATATTGATTTTGCCTTGGGGCACAGTAAGACGTGGTAATTGATAGGTATATATACAATTTTAAAATATTAAACGAAAGCTTCAATCGATGATAAATTATTGGCCATTTATTGGGTGCCATAGAGAGCGACAAATTCAATGTTCGACCCTTCAAATATATATATCATGTAACTGCTCACAAAGGTGTAACGTGCAGAACATAACATCATTCAGTCGAAGCAACACTCTGATTTTCACACCTTTATGCCAATGCAGTAAAAGGCGAGTTATAGAGTTATATAAATTGACTTGTTAACACATAAATAGACGGCACAATAAAATATTTCCAATCAAGAAATTGTGGCTTTTTATGGTAAGGTCTTGAATATAATTTGAGATTTGTATTCAACTGAGTACACTTATATGTTTTATTGAATGCAGACAAATCTAGAGGAGTCACATTTACATATCTAATCCGGTATCAGGATGAAGTTAAATGTTCTGGCAGAGTAAAATTAAAACTTATGTTTCAAGTATCGCAAATTAAAGTGATTTCATAATTTATTTAACGAACTAGGTTTACTTCTTGCTCATAAAATTTAGACATTGCGAGTTCTCGTAGCAGTAGAACAAAGGTAACTAGTTAAAGTCCTCTATGCAAGAGTCCGCGACTAGCAAACAAACTGTGCAGAGGTCTGAAGTATCCTTCCACTCAATGGTGGACTCGCTCGCTTACCAGAGTACATCTTCCTTGGATTTCAATCAGTACAGGTGAATATCTGCTGTTATGCTCTGCTCAGCAGATATTAAATTATATATTAAATGTTATATATAAAAAGAGCATTGTATCGGCATTGTGTGGCACACGGGTCTTATGCAAAACCTACACATAGTACGTATAAATTGTAAATTTCTTTTCTGACCCAATTCCCATTTTGGCCACCAGTGTCAATTAGTTAGTTACTACCTTGTTGCTGTTGGCTGCTCTGTGAATGCGGTTTCATTACTGGCTAAGCTATTGAATCGACGAATGCACTCCCCTGCGGGTATACCTCCCTTACAATGCTCCACTATTCTCAATTTTCACTGGCTTATTTTTCACTGCACTGAAAACTTTCAGAGTGCCAATTTTCGCCGTAAAACTTTTGTGTCGAGTTCTTCTCTACGTTGCGTACAAATTGCTGTCAATTAGTTTAATTATTTTTCCTAATGATTTATCTTATCTTTAACGTTTGTTCTGCACTTTCTCCTTGCATTACCACTATTAAAGTTGTGCAATTGTTTTGCAGCTGCTGTCATCATCAAATATAATAGTCCTACGGATGGTAAAAAATACATATAATGATTCTTCAGATATTAAAGCGTCTACTAAAAGTGAAAATAAACAAATGTTCAATTATTTTTGTAGTCCTTCCCTTTTATAAATTTTATTTGAACACAAGGAAAAATATTTTTATTAACCTTTATAATGTTTTTTTTTACTGTGCTCAATGGAAGTAATTCAAATATTTCTGTTTGTTGTAATTTAGATTTGTACGACAAATTTTCGATCAAGGAAGGCAACTGTCATTTAAATCATGTCTGTCGTATTGAGAGTTTTATAGTAAGCGTTATAACATTCTTAGCCATTTAAATTTACAAATTTATCCCATCCAGGCAGCTCTAAATCCTTTAATCCTATTACATGGAATGTATTAGAATGCATAAATACTTATCTACTGACTGAAACATAATTCACGGCCTTGCAGAAGCCATTTCATGCACTTACTGTGAATTCAGGCGCACACACATACACACACAAAGGCAGTCCTTGGAATTTTGGCAGTCTTTATGACACACTTTGCATCGATTTTTGGCTCTTCTGCAAAATGCTCTTGGCGTTCCGTTTTGGTCCATAATTTGGGCGCAGAGAAAATTTTGTTTGCTTTGGCAAGCTCATATCATCAGGCTGTAAGGCATTGTACTTCCATTTACATTGATGCACAGCACTGAAGAAAGGTTGCTGATTTGTTTCACAAATGTTTAACTAGTTGGAACCATGCTTAACTTAATAAGCATACATTTGCATACATCAATTTTAGTTATCGTTTTACAGAACTCAATAATTTACCAATTATAAATTCTATTTCCTTCCTTGATTATATTCTTCTCACTTGAGTGTTCGTTACCTTTCTCTACCATCCAAATTCCATTCAATGTTCATGATTATACTGATTTGTCATTAAGTTTTTAGTTACCTTTAATTACCTCGCTTTAAAGATGCATTGATGCCTCCATTAAAGTAATTAAATATATTTCGAACATATATAAATTATTTATCCAAATGTGGACCCACTTTATTCCTATTTGTAGCAACTTAGAGCATATGTGAATATAAAACTTAATAGTAGATCTCCACGGGCAGGAAGTGAGTGAACTTGAAACATTCGATTGATTACAATCGCATTGAGCCCGTGTATGCGATGTGAGAGCAATTTAATTTAATTTAAATTCATTTTAGTCATACATCAGCTTTTCTGCATTGTTAGGCTCCTCGCAATTAAAAGAAGCCATCATTAGTTCTGCAACAAGAAATGATAGTATTTGTATATGGGAATAAATATTTAATATTTACTAGTAAATCAAATTTCGATATATAAAATGTGTTCGCAAGGTCAAGACCCAATCAAAAGACAGGCAACCCTAGTAGAAAATAATGTAATATTTTTCTGCTTTTATATAACAGACTAAGAAGTGACACTGTCCAAATAGGTGATAGTTAACAAGGACAGTCTATGTTATTTATCTTCTCTGTCTGACAAGTTCCCCGCGGGTATTAGGATAGAGCAAGAAACGAAATAAATCTGCCCACAATTCATTTACTCTCAGTTGGTGTAGGACAAGCGTGTTGCCTGGAGGCAGGATGTGGTTCCAACTGGCCAAGAATTCCATTCGGCTTATCTATTTAACTCGACTGTCTCCAATGTCGGCCTGCGTGTCAAGACACTGTCGACAACTGGCAAAGCAATAAATGTGCACAGCTTGAAGTGTACATCCTGCAGGACATGCTGTTGATTTTTGTGCTGGGGCCCAACAGCATTCAAGTCGATTGCCTTGCTCATTTTAATGTTATAGGCAGTTTGTGGCAGTGAAATTCCTATTTCTAGTTCTCCCACTACAAGAACCTTGTCAGTCACTGCTTACAATAAGAACGAAGTGAATTAACCAATTTGTGTTTGTAATTTGAATTATCAATTTGCGCCTTAGCGGCGAAAAATGTAAAATTTTAAATTAATGTGATCACCGTGTAGTATACGAAACATTTAGTATCATACTCAAATAATAATATAAGCAGTTGTGCGAATAAAGTCTGTACTCAGTGTAGAATATATAACATTCCCTGAGAGCAAATCTGATAGATGTGCCACCTATGAATTGTTTTGAGTCTTCTGGCCAGGAAGTTGGGTAGGTTTGATTTTATAAATTACTTACCCGCTTCACCAAGCTTAGTCGTTTGTTGCATGTGGTAACAGAATTGCTCAAACTCGCCCCTATGTGGCACCTCTGTCGATTTTATTGAATGGATGTGCTTTGTAAAGGCTCCGACAATGGCTCCCATGCGATGGAAGGCATTTATATCGATGTGACCATTAGGTAAACTGCAGACACCACCAAAAAAAGAGATATATTTTTATGTTATAAATTAAAATAAAGAAAGCAACATGTATAAGTGTCGAATTACTTTGTGAGCGCAATATTTATTACTTGCAATTAAACAATAAAACTAAGGAAAGAATGAGAAAACTTACCGCTGTAAACAGTTTTCTCGTTCGGCCATAGCCAATTTGACAATATCCGAAAACACAGGGATAACAACCCAATCATTGGGTTTACCAGAAGGAGCTACTGTTTCTGTAGTTGGCTCGACATTGATATTTCCAGCTAAGGCATTTGGATTCATAACGCTAACTGGACATTCAATGGCAATTGTCGCGGGTTCCTCACTCGAGACAAGTTGGGCAGTAGATGCCGAGAACGTTAAGGCTGCTGATGAGAGCTCTTTCGTTATCGATAATACTGCCTTATCAGTTCTCGGACTTTGGCACTGCTGATGAAGCTGCTCGTTTAGGACGCTTGCCTGTTTCTGCCACAAATGTCCATGTCCTTCGGCATGCCGTTGCATGCAATCTAATTGTTGACATGTCACTTGCAATTTGCTCCACTGTAATCAAATGAATATAAGTATGTTTAAAGACACCATATATTAGATTTACGGATCTTTTCAGTATTATGTTGCCTCATTAAACAATTTTCAAAAAATATAAAAAAAGTTTTTATGACATAAAATTATACTACCAGTATGGAGCATACTAGTGATGCGTATAAGTATTTCGATACTCGACAATTTTATATCTGGATCTGTTTAATTTAGCAAGTACCAGCAAGCCTGGATATTTCTCAAAACTATCGACTATTTTAGCTATTTATTAAAAACTTATATGTTCTCTGTAAAGAATGTTTTGCATCTATTTATTTTTGGTATTAAAGATATATTACTGCATTTGCTTTGTTATAAATGTTTCATATTTTAAGCAACACACAGCATGGGTTTCTGTAAACAATTTTCTTCCCAAGTCTTTCATGTCTTTCATAGTTATAATTTTGATTACAAGATCTATATAGTACTTAGGCAGAAAAGGCTATTAAGTCTGAACTCCGTATTGTAATTAATATTAGGACTCACACAAATACACATTATTATTTTACTGTGAATATATGAAATAAATGAAATGAAAAATGTTTCACATAACACACTCACCGTAATTTTAAGCCTAGCTATGGCCGGAGACTCCAGTGATTCCAAAATGGCCGTGGCGCTATTGTAGTTGCCCACCAGCAGACAATACTGAGCCACCCCGCTCCACAGCTCTACGGATCTGCTGCGATCTTCAATTCCGGTGCACTGCAACTCAAGACGTAATAATTAAATATTTTTGGGTATTTAAATTCCACCCACAGGAATTGCAAATTTCTTCGGTACATTTAACTTAAGGCTGCGCATGGCTGACCTGGTCACGGAACGGAGGACACAAGCTCACCTGTAGTATCTCATTGCAGACAAAGAGACGCAGACGTGCCGACCAGTCCAGATACGTTTCCAGATTGCAAGTTTTCTTTGGATCCTGTGCACCTGGCGCTTTGCCCGATGCGGTTGGTTGGTCCCAGTTCTTCTGTAAGTGGAGCGAAAGGAAAGCCAATAGTTGTTATAGTGGATAGGTTTTAAAATGGAGCTGCTTTAACTCCATAGAGCACAATTTAGGAAACAAACGGTTCAAATAAAACATGTCAAAACCTCAGGGTAAACAGAAATTAGAATAAATATTGATGGAACTAAAAAAATTAAACTTATTTAAGAAACGTGGACAATAGAATTTCCTCTAAGGAGCATTCAGCTGTGACCCAGTTCTTTACATGGTTATCAACGGAATTTAATTCATATATCAAAGCTTAAAGGATAAAACCATATCTCCTACCTGTTTATCCACCATAACTCTGCTGCTGCACTGCAGGAACTCCTCTGGTCCAATGTGCTTGGCCAACTTCTTTTCCAGCCGGCATAGAATCTGTGCATATTGCGTGGCTGTTGAACAGTTGAGTGGTGCATTAAGCTGATATAGGGAACAAAATTAGGTTTAACCGATTATAAAGGAGAAGCAGCGGTGCTAACCTTGTCATTGTTGATCTGGCAGGCACGCAAATCGGCCTCATGTCTCTCTAACTCAGTCAATCGTTTCAATAAGGCACTTAGTACTTGGGAGACTACGGCTTCTAAATGTGAATTCGAACATCTACGAATGGTATTCAGTTTGATTGAATCAAGAGCTAAGCTGAGAATGCACTCACCTAGCAACGATATGTTTAACATGATTCATCATACGCTCGTCACGATAATCATATGGAAACTTTTCCGTCCACTCGGCCAGGAGGGCAACTAATGTTTCTAAGCATTCACTATCAGGTACTGAGTCCAAAACTTTGCCAAGCAGTTCATGAGGACGCAGAAATAAACGAGATGATAATAAGAATGAGAACAGAAAATCCTGCAAGACAATAATCAAACAGAGAGATTAATTTAATTAAGTATCAAATACGAGCATAAAGTAACGCAATTTACAATAATTTTTTAGATTTTATTACACACAAAAATGCTGAGGTTTAATAATTGCCAATTGTCAATTAATTTAAATTAGTATTTCAAATTGCCACTAAAACTTTATAAAATGTTTTATTGAGGCTGTACAATTATTTGTAAAAATAAATGTATAAATAAATATAGGTATTCCATTGAATTTTTATTGCGCACATTATTCACATTTATTTTCAACGATGTGTGTGCAAATTTATAACTGTAACTATTTCCAAACAATTATTATATAGTTGCAGAAAATCTAATACATTGCTCAGTTTTTTGCATGTGCTTTTTTAATTCACTTATCGGAGTGGTTAGATTGTTTATTATTTAGATTTAAATGATTTAACGTTATGCGTTTTTAAATGCAAACGTGGCTTTACACTTTACCAGTACTTACCCTATCTAGGTCGATAACATTTTTAGGTATGAGCACTTCAGTGATTGAGTCCAGTGGGCCAGAAACTATTCTACCATTTCTGTACGTAATGTCACCGCAACCTAAGCCAGAGGACTGCAGAAAAATATAATTTAAAAAAAGAAAAATTGTATAATTATATATTTGATTGCCTCAAAACTGATATCACATTGGCTGCGCTTGTGCGAATTTTGTGGAACATCATACTGAGCAACATTAATTCCACCTCCTGTTGCTTTTAGTCTTCCAGAAGCCTATAAATTGACATACATTTTATATTGCAAATGAATATTTCTATTTGACTAAGTCCTTTAAATTTATTTTAGGCGCACCTCAAACTGCTGAAACCTCAAGTTGTGTGTGCTTAACTCTTCTGCGCTGTGCCCATGTCGGAATCCCGCGCTCTCGTCTCCCTGTGCAGTACACATTTGCAGGCCGGAGGGCATCACCAATTCCGCCGTCGAATTGCTGGCAACTAGCGAGAAAACGCCCACATCCGGTTGAGGTGGTGTCTCCTCGTGGGGGCCACAGCAGACATTATCAGGGCTGGCCGCGCTATCTGAGCTACTCTGAGCACATCTACTCGGCTGTCGGTATTTATCCTTATCGCGGTCTCGCTGGCCGCGCGACTTTTGCAGCACAGTTTGCTTGCAACGCGTGCCGCAGGCGATGGCTGATATCTTAGTGGCATAAAAGTACATCGCCATGTGTCACGTTCTGTCTGCCGCTCGTGACGCGCTCATGTGCACTTTTCTGAACTGAGTCGGAGCTGGAATGGTCTAGTTTAATGGATGGACACGCCCTGAACAGGTGAGAAGCCGTTGGTATCGAAAACCCGGGGTATTCCTCGTATTGTCAGCATCACGTCCATAAGATACGTCTACTGAAATGAAATGAATGAAAATTCAAGCTTTGAAAAAGTGCGACATTTTATGATTTACTGACGCGTCATCAAGTCAACGTTGTGGGCAATCGTACAACATTACTCATACGCCGCGTGGTACACAAAGGCACACACAAGACCCACAGAGACAAACAGACACGTAAATCACAAGCGTGGGGGATTGGGGTCTCCACCCATTGGAGGCTACTTGACCGTATCATCAACAAAAGCGAATCTGTGGAAGGTGGACAATACTTCAATTCCATGCCCTGGCTCGTTAAAACGAGTAAATTACTGCAGATTTCTTTAAATATTAAACATATACAGAAAAAAACGAGTATGTATTGCAAGAGATTTTTAAATAAAATTAATACCCATTTTTGCGTAATTTTATGAGTTTGAAGTATTTTTATTCAGAAGTTATTTTTGTATTTTTACAACATTTTTAATAAGATATATTTCATATTTACTACTTAATTTTTTTTAAACTAAAGCAGCCCGTCTTTTAATTATCCTAAGTTTTGTATCATGCTTGTAGATCTCAAAGTTGCTCATATTTTGTTACTCAAATGAACGAAATTGGTTTAATTAGTATATATGATTACAAGGATATTTGAGCAAACAAAACAATGTTATCCAGCTGAAGTCCCTGGCAGCCATTGCTGATACGCAATTATCAAATAGTTTAATTAGTTATCAATGAAATAAATAATTAAATAGTATATATGAATAGAATGTAGCATAAGCTTGTACACTCAAGCACTTAACTATCGTATAAGGTCTGCTGGTGGTCGAATTAATAAAAATAATTTAATTTCCTTTATGAATATTTAAAAATATTATTATTATTATAAAATAATAATTTATAATAGTCAAAAAGGCTGCATTCATATTTTATTATTCCTTTTTATACTATGTTCACGAAGGGAAAACGCAATTTTTTTGCCTTTATCTTTGAGCTAGAGCAACCAAACTTGGTACACCTGTTGGTGTATACCGTCAATTTATGAAGTGTCGAGATTGACCCCCACCACCGCCCCCTCCCCCGCAATTTGGGGAAAGCCTGTATCTTCCTCATTTTTAAAGATATAGTCACCAAACTTGGCATACAGACTAATGTTGAGATTCCCGACAGATCTGCATCAAAAAATTTGACCCCCTACCCCCTCCCCCGCAAATGAGAAAAATCTATATCTCCCACACCTGTACAGGTAGAGTCACCAAATTTGGCATACAGACTAATGTTGACCCCATAGACAAATCTGCATCACAAATTTTTGAACACCCCCACCCCTCCCCCACAAACGAGCAAAATCTATATCTTCCACACCTGTGCAGTTTTTTTCGCGTCTCTTTCTGAAAACACTTTGCAACTAAAATAGTAGTAGTAGGAAAAAAACGCTAGTAAATGTTCAAGAAATTCCATTTTTATTTTATTCCTTCGTCAACTCTGCGGATTGCACTTTTAACTATTTAACTAACATTTCTGTACCAATAAACTTTTAAGGATAAAACAGAAATATTCTTACAAATATCGCTTTTCAGCTTAATTTATTTTAATTAGCTTCGATATAAGGAAATTAAAGTAAAAGCCGAAAACAAGATGAACGGAATACTCAATACACTGTCTGCAAAATTATCAATGAAAGTATCATACACACTACCGATTGACTAAAATATTTACTTCCATAAAGACGATAAAAATCTCAACAATATCGTCTTTACAGTTTCCAGTTCCTGCCACAGTTTCACATAATTTAGGCTTTATTTTCAGACACGATTTTCGTTTGCCAGGTAAGCATTCAATTATCCTTTTATCAAATTTGAAATAAATATATCCACGGTGCGTATACGTGTTAAATTATGGAAATCCGCGTAGATCGCACTTTACAATACTTACAAGGCCTTTCGATTGGAACCATTTATGATAAAGTTTATTTACGAGCTTCTATTAATATGTGATTATAAGTTCATATTTAATAAGAACTTTATCGACTTTCGCCTACCGTTCACAGTCACATAAGTTGCAATTTAATATCTTTTACTCCGAGATGTGTAGTCCCTTAAGTAATTTTATTTATTTTATTTTCTACATAATAATTTATTTCGAGAGCCATATTTTTGGTAGTGATATTAATTGACATTTAGCTTGAACATTTTTTTTAATGGTGCAACACAATGAATAATTATATTTTTATTGTATAATTTTATTAAATATTTTCAGCTTATTTAAAAAAATTAGTTCAATTTGATTTCATCAGTTGTCTGTAAACATTGATAGATTAATGCAGCACTTTTGTCAGCTACCAATTTTTGTCACTTAAGCATCACCTAAACTTGATACTTTGCTCGTAATTTTGTTACGTCAGTTATTAACATTAATTTCAATGTAAGAACTCGCAAATTTCTCAACCGATTCGCGAACCGTACGCAACGAACTTCCGTTTTGAACTAAACTTTAACCATTAATTTTAACTGCAATGTTGCTGGTCTGAATGGGCTTGGCTTAACAGAGTAGATACATAACATCTACATAACATTGCAGATGCATAAAGGGAAATTTGTATCTGTTAAGGATTTCAACAAGTCGCAACATAAGATACAAGAGTCTGAACTAGCGCTTACATCAAACATATTCCTCGCAACATGTTGCACATCAGAGCATCAGACCACATGGGGAAATTGCTTATTGATTGCAGTTACTTTCCTCCAGATTTTTGTTGCAGGATTACCTATCAGATAAAAAAAAAATTAAGCATGATTGTTATATGAATGTGAACTAATTCTCCCTATACTCATTTTCTGTCTAAAATCTTAAGAGTTTTCGAAATTGATTTTTATATCTTTGTTTACTCAGCCAAAACCACAAATGTTTTGCATTGTTTTTGCTTGCCTGCTTAGGCTGTAAGAAATGGTCGATTATGCGGTTCTTTTGGTTTGAAAATCTATATTTAAATGCGAAAAATGACAGAGCCATAACTTTTCAGACAACGAATTAGCGAAATCCATTTAAAAACTTTGTCGATTTTCCTCACTTTATCTTTGGGTCAAATGTACGCAAGCATTCAATGGGGCTAAAATTTTATGAGATCATTGGGGAATTATTGAGTATAACTTCGACCAGGCTAAATGCTAAAGCTTAAGGGGCTTTTGTATAATGTATATTTTTAATAATTTCATTATAGGCCTTTAAGCTGGACTTTAACATTGTCTGATATAAATGTATTAATTATATATGCACTGAGTAATTATCCTGGGGGTGATTTAAGTGTGGCTATTTATATAATAATTACTTTATTTTGTTGAAGACGGGCTAGTATTGAATTTATAACATAGTTTTACTTACTACCACTGCCTTGAAAGCGTTATCTTTGGCACAAAAACCCAAAACCAGTTGAAACTTGCACATAAGTTATTTATTTCTTTAATCAACAAATTGCTTCAAAATTCCAGATAAACTTTACAAGTGCCCTCACACGATTTTGCTTAATCCATGAGCGGCTTATTTGATATACAATTTGATTGCCATGCGACTTTAGAACTAGAAAATCGATGCTAAGCCTTTTAAATTGTGGTTTGTTGTTGAAAAACAAATTGGTTTAGCCCCCTGGATTTGGAAAGGGAAATACATTTAAAGTGTGCACTTTACAAGCTACTCATATTTAATTCTCATATATAAATCGGATTAGACTTTCATATGCATGCAAATGTAGATATTCGAGGAACATGTTAGACATTGTCTTAGTCCAATTTCAAGTTCTTAATCCACCATGACTTGCACTAGAAGTGGAGTCGAAAGATGCCCATGGACAGGCAGTTTGATGGGTTGACAGATTGATAATACTCAGCAACTACATTCGCCCAAATTCTTTACGCATCAGGGCACTTGAAATCAAGCATTTCAAGTTTGCTATTGGATTACGCAGATGTATACATACATACGAGCATGTAATTTAAGTACGTAAGTACATATACTGTGTCGATGTTCACTCTCAAATGTCAACATTGCATTTCAGAATTGTACTTGTAGTTTTTTCCGTCCGAATATATCAAATAAAGTTGAGTAAATTGCTCTCTGAAATGATAACATAAAATCTCAATGTTGACCCTTTTACAACAATTGTAGTTTTATAACCAATGGTTGTCTCTGCTTTTGTTTTATAAGTGCACAGATTTCATGAAGATTCCACTGAAATGGTCACAACGTGCTCAGCTTAAGAGTGAAAATTGTTACTTTATAAGACCACCAAAATTGCTGCAGTCAAAAAGAGATCACATTTCATTATTCCCATCAGAAAGTTGTTACTATCATGGAATACAAAATACAAACTGAATTGCATCATCGCTTTGAAGAGGTAATTGTTAAACTTCTTCTTTTATTGGTAGTTTATGGTAAATTATTGAATCCCAAATTATTTGGTCTTATAGAAATTTCAATTTCAATTTCAACTCAACGTCACTGGGTTATCCAAACTGCGATTTTTGTCGCTAATTAGCAATGGCTACATAATATAAAATATTCATTAAAGAAAAAAATTAAACAATTAGAATATAATTTACATGGGAATGGGCACAAATTCAAGGTAAAACTGTTATTAACACAACTGTTTTGTGTAGGATTCTTCATACCTCGAGAGAGGCTCTACTAGGAGTATTCTTGATAATTTTGTCGGGAAAGGAGTTCGTGCAAGTGAAATACTCATTAAACTACCACATTATTTATAATTAAGGCTACCTAGTTGCAGGCTATTACCAAAAAGATAAACAGAAACGTATTATGTTTTTTGTGAACGTTGGGAAAGATATTTATATTTGGGTGAAATAGTGCTCGCAAACTTGTGGCACAGTTAAATGGTCTCAAACTGACAACTGCATAATTTAGTTTAAATTCTCCCTTTTCAGTTTCTGGTTTATTTTTGTTACTCGCTGCATTTTGCGTTGGCAATTAAGAAACTCTCATTTTGTGCACTTGTCTTGCCATCATTTGAATAGTATATACTTTTCTCATTGCAACCAACTGACACAGTACTTGAAAAGTTAGAAAATATAACTTAAACATAAAATTCGTTTAATTCTTAAAGAAACAGCTTCTTGGCCAGAGAATTTGTATTTGCGGTTTAATTCCTTTCAATGATGTCAATAAATTTAATTGATATTTAATCAAAATAAAAATTGGATTAGAATGTTTAAGCATTTTTATAAATTCGAATTTAATTTTCAGGATAGTTTTATGTACTATAAAAGTGAGAAAATATTGTAAGTTAATATTTATAATTTTCGAATTTTTTATTTAATACAAAATGTGTGAATACTTGTCTCACTTCAGTTTTTTTTAATTAACTGCCAATTGCTAGTACTATCATAATTAGTTAACCTTTCACTTCCACCGGAAATTAGTTTCTGCCTAGACTTTCTTGATTGTTTTGTGGCGTACATCAGCGTAATTAATTTTATAATGAATTAAAGAAATCGTGGGGCAGGAAGAAGCGCATTTAAATTTCTGCCTGCACTTTTATGCAAATTGCGTGTCAGGAAAGCGCTCGCTGCTTCACTTTTGCTTGCCTTTCTGGACGTTTTAGCTCTAGACTGCAGACAACATTTAAAAGCAAGCTAATGCCATGCATTCAGCTTCAACACACTTCCCCCTCTTGGTAAACAGCGCCACAGAGCAGTTGTGGCTGTAGTTGTAATTTTAATGTTGTCATTGCTTTTACAAGTCAGCTACATACACACTTAGTTCTATATGCATAGTATGTACATAATATGTGCTCACACCACTGAAGTGTGAAATGGAAAATGAGTTCGCACTTAAGATTAAAATCTGCAAACACTGTGGTGGACATTAGGTTGCCCTAAGGCAGACAAAGTTGACAAGGTAAACCGGATTAATGTTTATCGCAAGCTCCCAATTAATTCAAGGGTTAAGCTGCTAAGAAACACTGCAAGAAAGTAAGTGATTCTAACGTTTTTGAATGTTATTTTAGGTCGCATACTAATTATAAGTTAAAATGCTTTGTTCTTATGATGATGGTTTTTCCAAGTCTGACATCCCTTATATGAATACTGGACCAAAGATAACATTCCCGACTTCAACTGTGAGGTAACAGTTTCACAAATTAATAATAAAAAATTTAGGTGCAGGTGCAACTACGGCTACAATATTTGTAGTAAATACAGCAAAATCTTCCCAACGACTATAAATACAATGTCACTAAATTGCATTCAGACCTTTATTTTCACTCATTTTCATTCTCCAATGGGTATGACCACTGTAACCAGCTCTCAATGCCGTTTGGAAATGCCTGGAAACCTCAATTGTTTTTTGTTTTTCCATTGTAAATTGAAAACTGTAAAGTTCTATTGTTTCCTGTAAGGACTTGCATTTCTATGCGCTATTTTTCCGACAACTGCCTGTAAAACATATGTATCAATCCAATAGGTACACTATACGAAACAACCACCCAAAATCATGTATAAAATATGCTGTAGTGTAACAAATTTGTTTTATATCCGCCGGTAAAGTATTAACTATCTTCTTCGAACACTGAATTCAGGACATGACATACATATGTATAAGAATTTACACGTTTACATACACAGCCGTTAATTAACAATTTTTCCATTTAAAAGACAATTATTGATTTAAAGTGCACCGACCTGTCTGCCTATGACTCTGGAAAGTATATATTTTATTTTGCATCCTTGCACTTCAGACTGTGTGTGTGTAATGGGACGATTTTAAATTAAACTTTATCTGCAGTTAAAGTGAAAAAAGAAGTAAAAAATCAGCATAAAAAGGGCATACTTTGGAAAAACTGTACTTTTCTGCTTTTATGTCCCTTATCCATGAAAAAAGGACAAAATGGGTTGATTAAAACTATGAAAAATGATAAAGCTACCCTCTCGGAACTTATATGTATTCATTTAAACTGTGAGATTGACAGACATGACTAAAAGCTATCGGTTGGTAATGCTGACCAGGAATATATATAGAGTGTATACTCAATTAATCGAAGCGAATGTAGTTCAACCTTCGTTCTATATATCCAAATTTCTAACTCCGCATACCCTAAAATCAATAAATTGCTTATATAATGCCTTCAAATGAAGTTGTATTTCATGATTTTATAAGTACTTGTGACTCCATCACAGTGGTTTTGGTTACCTTTGATATAAAAACAGGGCATCTTCCTATGGATGTTATACAACATTTGCATGACAGCGTTGGCTGAAAACTTTCTGGTTGTTGGCTGACATTCATTAACCGCACATGTCGCAAAAGCAACGCGTTTAAAATGACATTTTGTTGTTACAATAAAAATTAAAATATATAAAATTTAAATAATTTACAAGTTTTCAGTTCTTTATTGCACTTTTCGTTTTATATTTTGCTTTAACATATTCACAATCGTATTTAAATAAATTTAAGCCTTGCTTTGCCGTTCATTGTATGCTGATCTTCAAATGTACAATGTTTAATTAAATATCTAAGAGAATTAAACTTACGTAGAAGTGGACTAAGTGATAATATCTATGCTTATTTTCGTTTATAAATAAATGAAGCGTTAAAAAGGGCAACCTCAGAAATGTTGGCAATCAAACGATGATTTCTATCATTGATAATTTAGGGAAATGGAAAAAGTTTTCATTTCTAATTAAAATCATATTAAAGCCAGCGATAAGAAATAAATCTTTGCTAAGTGTTAAGTTTTGTCTGGAGGGTCAATAATTCCCTATTTCTTTTTTCTTTGAGCTGCAATAATACAATTGATGTGAGTTTGTTTGCACCACGCTCAAGTAAATTGGTTTCCAGCGCCATGCGAGAGGCGGAATGTGGGAAATGGGGCCACTTTTCCATTCAATAATGTTATTAGCCGTAGCAATGTTAGTTGGCCTTTGTGTTAGAGCCTTTTTGTGCAATTGCTTAGTGTTTGTGTTGGCTATTCACAAAGCATTTTCACTTAGCCTTTTAGCAGTTCATTTTAGCTGATTTCATTGTGATGAATTCTGTAAGCTGCGAGCTTAGCCAGGGCCAAGACTTTTATTATTTACTCAGCTGTAAGAAAGATTTTGGTCATCATTTCGTGATGGGTTTCTTATATTTTCTTTGCCAAAATTTGAGTCACTTTATGAGCGGTCTGTGAAAGCAAATTTGATGATGTGCTGATTACTATACAAATCTTTAATAACCGAATAAAATTTAACATTCATCGTAAGGCTAAGGTCTTTGCGGCTTGCAGAAGTCTTCTACAAGAATAATTCGAAGAAAATTTAATCAGAATTAATGTTTTTTGTTATTGTCAGCCATTTATTTCAAAGCCATACAATTACTCAAGATTGCAATGGTGCTTTAAGTGCGGATAACTTTGAATGTATCGCCCATATTAGTATGAACGGCAGTTTAAGATTTTGTCAGTCTATTCGACCAATTAACAGTCTGAAAAACTGAAATATACACCTTTTCTCATTTTTGATTCCGATTAAATCATTCATGGAGTTCTGACTTCAGAAGATTAATAAAATATTTGATTTGAGAACAACTTGGGGCTGCGAAAGAAAAACTATTTGGACATAAGAATGAAAAAATAAACGACCTTATCACTTTATAAATCGAGGGTATCCACCTACAAGTTTACCAAGTTGGATTGCTCTAGCTTTAAAAGTGTGGAAAAAATTTCGTTCTGATGGACAAACAGGCGACGGACAAACGGACATAGCAAAACCCAATATACTCTTAATTAAAAATTATTTTTTTTGCTCACTATCTAGGTTTTCGCTTACTTCAAAGACTCATGCGAACATGTGGTGAACATCTTGTTGTAGTTTAAATTATTTTAAATAGACGCACAAACATTTGCATGGGATTTGCTTAGCATATCAATATATAGATAATTGATTGATTTCAATAAAAATGCATCTTCAAAGAAGACCTCATCGCTTTATTTAATATGCATGACTTTGACTTGAGTAAGATGTGATGTTAATTGTAATAAAATATATTGCCTTTTTAAAGGTAATAATAATAATTAAAGGATAATTGAATAATCTTGAGTTGTATTGAGATTTCCAATTTAATTATACAGTATTTAAAAAGCCCGTTTCAATATTAATATGATTGTGATTTCGGATGTATTAAATATACTTAATCAGGTA
This sequence comes from Hirtodrosophila confusa, assembly GCA_035043065.1. Classification (NCBI taxonomy): domain Eukaryota; kingdom Metazoa; phylum Arthropoda; class Insecta; order Diptera; family Drosophilidae; genus Hirtodrosophila; species Hirtodrosophila confusa. The sequence continues at coordinate 6,075,004 of JAWNNI010000038.1, read as the reverse complement.
CTAATGTTTTGTTAGGGCTTACTCGGCCGGAAGATTCCAAGTAATCAGGACAAGATTACCACAGAAACATCCTGAAGAAGTTTATGAATTGTGAAGTTTTCACCAAAACCTTCGTTTTCTTTTTAATTTTGCTCACAACATTTTTCTTTAGTACACCTTCATAAAGAGAAAAGCCATTTATCTAAGTATTTAAAGTAATTAGAGATATTTTAAACTAACCGACAAAGGAATAAATAAAATTGTCACAAATTGCAGATGCATGTGTTTTTCCTTGGAGATTGAAGAGAGTTTTTAAACTCTCAACTTTCCACTTTTCATTATAAGCGAGCTTAGAATTCATGGAAAATTTTTAGTTTTGCTCCTTGAAGAAACAATTAAAATAAGACTTATCTTTACTATACATTTAAATGCATTATACTAGGCTTGCCTCCAAATTAAATTTATATAGAGCGAAAATAACATATATTAACATTGGTTTAGCTGTTTTCAGAAATATTTGCAAATTGTTAAAGTTTGTCAAAAGTGTTTACCCAATGCTAAATAAAGTTTGTAAGTTCAGGCCAAACAATTAGTATAGAATTTTATTTTATTTTATGTAAATTGCTGCAACATTTTAACCAAACTTTAGCACTTAAAGAGTCCGAAAATTAATTTTTCCAAGCTGTGCATATAAAACGGGATCTGCATAGTATTTAAATATTCTTCTTCTACCCATCGACTACTTTGATATGCACTTCACGCCTTGAGGAAGGCCACGAAGCGTAAAAGGATGAGATTTAGCTTAAGGACAGGCTACTCTTTGCAAATTGTTGAGTTATGTGTTAGTATATGAATACATACTATATACTTTGCAAGGATGAATAAGAAACGAGCAGCAAAAAGTTTCGGAATTTATTTGGTGACTGTCAAAAAGCAGCAGGAAGTAGCAGCAAAAATGCCACAAAATGGCAGCCAAAGGTTTCCCAACTGCTCCTTATGAAGATGATGACAATGCCCTCAATTACTAAATGGGGCACGTAATTGAGTGGGTAAAAAGATTTTATCCATTTATCCGCAAATGTATGGTTACCATTTTATACTCAAGCCCCGAAGAATTTTTACCATTTGCATGCCAACGCCTGCTTTATAATTATAATTATAATTATGTATGAAAACTTTCTTTCATTAACTGCTTTCCAGAGCCGGAAAAGCAAATGAAAACTTCTGCGTTCTTGAAGTCCTTTAAATTGTCATTGTCATTGCCAGCATTTAAAACCACCATTAAACGACTTTTATTGTATTCAATTCTTTGGGCATTTACTTGTTCGAATCTTTTGGCTGCTTTTGTTCCTTTTGGCTTTGCCATTGTTGCCTTTGTGCTTTCCCAATTTGTATCTAAAACAAAGGGCCTGTTAATTAAATAAAACCGAAATGCTAGAAGCCATCAAATACAAAAGGAAAATTGTATCCTGGGAAAAACAAGCTGAGGAAGCCAGTTGATACAAGACGAGCGCTAAGTTATTGCTAACAAATAATTGGATTTATGCTGCTGATATGAGTATTTATTGGGGAATACAACAGCAAACAGGTGTGTATTTGGGGAACACGTTTGTAGAAGACCAATTTATGTTGCAATATACAGAAAATTTGCTCCTTTTAGCTTTAATTTTTCATTTAAAGCCATTTATTGAAATAAACTTGCACCCACAATAAAAGCAACTGCGATGCTGTCGAAAATAGTTCTCTATCACATTCTAGTCCTAATTCAATTGAATAGTAAGCTTTCAAAGGACATCATTTAAAGGTGCACTTCAACTTCTTGCTCTTTGCCTGTATTAGTGACTTTGGCTGTGACTTCGGTATTGGCATTTCAGGGATCAATGCGTGGTAGACTAACCGCTTAGGGAGTTAAGGCTTAGAGTAAGAGGTAGGGCTCATAAGCTTTTTAGCTTTTGACCGAAGCCAGAATGACCGAAATAACCTCATACATGTTTGCATTTAATCCACTTTTACTGCAGCATTGGATCCTGCGACCCTTAGCTGTTATGTTGATTGTGTTGACACAATCCTTTTTTATGTAGTGTTGTTGCTGAGCTGGTCACCAAATATTTTAAGGATATTTTAAGGTCAGTTTTACCTGAATCAAATCATTAAGAACGCTGCCAAATAAATAGAAATACAATACTTGTACACCAACCAAGTTTGAATTAGTTTTGCCCAGCACGTGCTTCTGGATGATTTATTTTTCAAAATCACATAATTTCCCAGTGAGAGCGAAAATTTTTGATTTCAATACTTATGGCCAATTGGTGACCTATAATCAGAGTTCAAACTATTTGCAAACTTTCAACTTTCAGACAGTTTTCAAGTGTGTCACTTGCCCCAAATACATATAAAATGTGCTATATTGATTGCTCCAAACTTTACGGTCAACATTTTTGAGTGAAAGTGTTACAGTTCATACCAACTTTTACATCAAAAAGGGTTTGTTCAGTTCATGGCTCAACACTAATGGCAGAAACTTAAGAGCCTGGTTGTTATATTTAAAGTAAGTGTCATGGGTTGAGCCAAGTTGTAGGGGTTTTCCTATTTGTTGAATATACTTCCTCTCAGTCTCAAGTTTGTTTTCCAAGAACACGATTACCGGGAGTTCACACTTCAATTACCTAGTATATTTAAGATGTTCAATCAAATTGATACGCAATCTATACTACAATTCTTAAAAATCCTGCACTGCAATTTATATGTACGTATATAATAACCTGACTAGAATTCAGCAGAAACTTAGCTGGAACGACTCCCATCTCCCTTTTTTGTCAAAGTGCATTCAAAAACTTTGTTCTCAGTTTGTGAGTTTTTGTACAGAATAAGTTCGTTCAGCGCCGCTTAAAGAATGCAGATTAAATTTAAATTTGCAAGTCGATATAATACGATGGCAGGCCTATGAAAAAATACGAATTCAATTGAATTTACTAAATTAATACGTCCTTATAATTGCATATATTAAATTACAGCTCAATTAAGTTGTGCATTAATTTATTTTAGCATTTTTTACCATTTTATACAAATGCTATTATTTCAAAAAAAAAAAAATAACGTTTTTATACTATGTTCCCGAAGGGAAAATAGTATTTTTGGTTTGCGAAATGTCCGTCTGTCCGTCTGTCCGTATGAACGCAATTTTTTTGCCTTTATCTTTAAGCTAGAGCAACCAAACTTGGTACACATGTCGGTGTGTGCTCTCAATCTATGAAGTGTCGAGATGGACAAGCTCAAGTTTTAGAGATGGAAAAAATGTATATCTCTATCGATAAGCTCAATATTTGATGGGTTTATTTCATCATCTCGGCAATTTCTGCCGCCGGAAATAGAATACTGAAAAAATATGCAGGTTGGTGCACTCTTTATGGATAGCTGAAGTAAAACATTATCAATTCCTTTAATTGATTTAATGTTGATTTAATGTATCTTATGTTTTACATTTAAAGTATGATAGATAGGAGTATCGACACTATCGATACTTTTCACACTGTTGTACATAAATTTGTTATGTAAATCAATAATAGGCGTTAATTTAATTAAACAGCATTTACCGCCATCAAAATGCCATTTTGTATACTTTATTGCATTACGCTGTGGGTCCATTAAACTCATTAAAATTTGAAACAGTCCAGGATGTCAGAGGTGAGCACCATGTGGCTGTTTGTGAGTGTTCCACCCCAAGTGCTTTAGTCCGAGTTGCGCTTTCAATTTATCTCACTCATTGTCTGTGCGAGTGTCTGTCTCTCTGTTATTGATGTGATTAACGTTCCTCTTTGTGCCGTTACCAAGTGAAAGGAGAGAACGAAGCTGGACTGAGCTGTGCGTTAATCAAATGTCAATTACGCTGCGGATTCCAAAATGGATGCCACACTGTCCGGTATTGAGACCGCGCCTGGTATCCTCAGAGTGCCACAATTGCTGAACCGCGCCGCTAAATCCTTGAGTTCGTTGTGTTTCCCTTTTATGGCAATGCATTGGCATCCACACAGTTACAGACAGGCGACGATCTGGTCCGGCGCTGCAGTTTTCCTCGTCCTTGCCTTATCCTTTATGCAATTTGTCTTTATGAGACCTTTTTGTGGCCCTTTTTTGCACGCTTTACAAACTTTGAGTGGCTGACGCTCATAAGATATGCTCTTCCTTACGTTTCCTGCATTTTAAGTTGCGCACTTTGTATCTGTACTCTAGTTTTGATAGCTTTTAAATTTCCCACAAATCTGACAATTGCTTGCATATCAAATTTAACTGAGCTGCCTGCATAATTTTGGGGAAATATCGCAATATTTACAGGCATACAAATTGCAGATATTTGTGCACATTACAGGATATTTACAAATATGCGTGTATTTATTATGCTGCTGTGACGTTCGACATTCTTGCTATATAAGTTCTGTGTAGAATTTATACAGCTGATATTCCTAAATAGGAAAAAAAAGAGAATATTGGCCTTTTGGTTCGTCTGTCTCTCCGTCTATCCATTTGTATAAATACAATATAAGAACTAGAGAAACCAAATTCTTGTACACTTGTTGGTATAGTTATACCCTAGGCAGATAAAATGCTAAAACGCTGTTATTCAATAGACACGCATCAAAAGACTTTAATAAAAATTTCACGTTGGTTATCAAAAGATAAGTACGTTCAACAAATGTAATAAAGATAAGTCTAGTATATTTAGAATGTTTCCTCATCAAAAATGAACAAGCTTATTAGTCAAATTTGTAATTTATGAGCTTTACAAGGTGACGTTAGTCATAATTATAATCGACTTAACAGCAGAAAATATGAGTATATATAGTAAATATTATTCATTTGCTATCAGCTTTAAGAAAAGGTTAATAAACGATATAAATAAAGATTAATCACAAATTATGGTTACTTAAAAATGAGGTCGTTAGTTTAGATTATTTCACTCTAAACTTTCGACAAGGCAGTTGTACAGAATTCTAGGAATTCTATGGAAATATAGCTCAACAAATACATAACTAACACATAATAATGAAATTGCCTTATGACAATTTTGACTAAACCAATGCTTAATAAAATTTGAAATTTGATGTTTGCTTAAAATATAAAATAGTATAAATGATTTTCAAGCAACAACTCAATTAGATAGAGTAATCAAATTCAGACAAAGCAAAATTTAATTTCATTTGAATTGTTGACATATCCTAAAGCTACAAGCTTTAAACTTTAATATTGCTGCGCTAGTCACGAATACGTAATATCAATCGTAATATTAAATAGTTAATAGTTTTTTAATTTTTGTTGACCCAATTAAGACATGGATTTACTACTACAGAAGATTACAAATTTTACTTATACTAATAATATTCTAATAATTCTATTTATATTATTTATTTACTTTTTTATTGATTTGTTCATTTATTGATTGTGTGTTTTAAGATAGTTTTTAAGCGTTTTATTGAACTGCGAAGTGGCTCTGATTATTTTAATGGTTCCAAGCTCGCATAGCATATACAAAGAATTGTCTGTCAGTCAAAGATTCTGTTTGCACACTCAGTAACGTGGTATATCCTATTTAAATAATATATATATCTAGTTCTAATATAAAATGCAACTAATGAAACTCACATGTTGGCATGTTTTTAAATTAGAAAAGTTTCTCTTATTGAATTCTTGACAAAATTTTAATACAATCTGCCAAGTCGAAAACATCCTATTTGTATTCTGAGTTTTTTCTTTACCCAATTTGCTGAGCACTTGCTTAAGTTGTGCGATTGTTTCAGTAATTTCGATTATGACACCACCTATAAAGTTAAAGTGGTTGGCTTCAGAGTAGAATGGGTTTTCCTTGCTAATATTGCAGTATCTACATTTTCAGCTAAAAAGCATTGGCGTTAGGTTGTCTGTGTACTGGCAAAGGATATGCTAAGTGGATCTTGTATTTCAAAACTAAGTATGCACCGGAAGTGGCTGGTGCGGAAGTGCCACAAAGAGCATCACAGAACTTTGTCGGTGGCAAACAGAAATTCCTTGTTTTCCTTAGATATTCAATGGAGGCGTTAAACGTTTAATGCAGAGTGTTGGCAAGTATCACATACCAACGGCGAAGAAACAGAACCAGTTCCCTGGCAAAAGTTTATCAGATTGGTATTGTATAATTTCACAAACACTTAGCCGACAGCAGCCAATGGTCGCATAGTCCTTGGAATATTTGGGTCTGCCTTTGTCTAAGCCATCAACGGACGTCCTGTCATGTCAGTGAGCCGAGGCGTAAACACGACAAGGATATGCTGTCATGCCCCCAGCTCCTTCAGTAGGACCAACAAACAAATTGTTTATCTTAAGGAAATCACGTAAAGTGTCCAACCTGGCAGCTTGGGATCAAATTCGACATCTAGCATATGCCTTGCCTCACAGTTAACTTTGATTTGCTTATCGGGATCTATGTTATTTTGCTTTAAGTCTTAAGCTACAGCAGCACTTTATAATGCAAATATTTATCAACCCTTTAAATTCCAATTTTAAATTCATGAGCATCTAATATTCCGTTTTTGAGTTACAGCAAACGCTGCTATGAACCACAAAATCGCATTGGCATTAAATTATGCCATCAGAAAATTATGAGTCTTCTATATATTTTGCCAAAAGGTGATTCTGGGTTATTAATCAAACGCAGTGACATTAATTTGATTGCCTTTCGTGGCATCGTAAATCAGCAAGACAATAGATTAAATACCGATGACGTCATTTGAACGTTACGACTGTTAAGGTATATATAATAAGAAAATTCAATATTTCGAATTAATTCAACGCACCTATTGTAGACAAGCAAAATATTACTTTAGAATTTCTAGCTGCTTTAGTTGGAACCCTTGACTCAACTGCTAAGCAAACAAGTGTCTGCATTGTTTTGCTTTTGCTTTTAGATAATTTATTTTTGCTCAGTTTGCGTTGGCGTATTTGCACATAGATTTACTCCAAATTAGATCGAATTCATAGCCTCAAGTTATTTTATTTTCTTGTGTCTAGACTTGACATTAATTTGACTTGATTTGCCAACAATTGAATTGAATTATGTGTAGGAAACATAATTCAGAAATTTTAATTTGGAGCAGAAAACGTTACTCGACTAAAAAGTATCGATTTGTAAAGTAAAATGATACATTTTTGTATACTGTTTATTTTTCGCTTCGAAGAAATCTCTGTTATATTTTTCGCTGAAGGTTTAAAGGATTTGCTATTGCTTTTGAGGATGCCAAGCACGTAAACAACTTCCGAAAGAAAATCATGGCACTCTGCGGTCTGGAAAATGTGTTGCTTTGAGTTGACTTTGAAACACTTTTCCTTTAAAGCTCTATTTGAAATCTATTGCCAATATTTTGGCGTGAAATAAGTTTCTTTGGTTCGATTTATACTAAATAAGTAACATATATGCTATCAGTAACGTCATGCTCTTACATATTCCCATGCAACCTATTATTTGTATGTTTGTCATGTTTTATATGATGGCAGTTACTGCCCATTTTACAGACCAATTCAAAGTGCTCGTTTTTAGTATGCATATCTTTGAAGACGAACCAAATGAAATGCCGTTAACATTGACAGCACTGCAAGTTCTTTATTACATATCTGTCAGTTTACATTCAACGTTGGCTTCTTTATTGATGGACACTCTGCAGCTCAATTATGATTTGATGGATTTTTAACTGGAGTGTCACACGTTGCGTATACGTTATACGTTCAAATTGACAACGAGCCGTCGTGCTGCTGTCCAGCGCACGATTTGATGATTTAATGAAGTTTCAGATTATTTAAGTGCACTAAAAGCTTTGCCAGTCCCTTACTTACTTCATCAAAAAGCTGTGAATATAAGGAAATTCACTTGCACTCCGTCTGGCTGACAAAATAAAAGGGAAAGTATCACGTAGTTCAGTCATTGTTGTCTTAAAAGCAGCAACGTCAAACGTCCAATTAACTATCTCCTTTTGAGAGCATCAAGTTGCGCTGCTTTTAGTGCAACCCCCAAAACTTCACAATACCAGTTTCAGAGTCATTAAGACAAAGCAGTTAAGCTAGCTAAATTTTTGCTTGAATTCTGTGTGCTGCCACAAAGCCATCATTCATTTTTGGCACATCACACACGTACTATTCCATAAAATGTAGCATACTTTTGTGCGCTCGGCGCTCTCTGGTGGCATAAAGTAATTGAATTCGCCTGAAAGCTGCCAAAGTTCAACTGCATTTTAATGAATATTTTTGGTTGCCACAGCTAAGCTTCGGTCGAGTTGGAGAGGCTTGTCCCCAGTGCACAGAAGAAATAAATAAACAAGAGCCATGTCAACTGCCAAATCGACGGCAAAGCAAACAAATGCACTTTAGACCAAACACGAGCTTATGCTCTGGCCTGTGTTGTACCGAACTGTGTTGTGTAGTGCTCTGGGTGTTGGTTTACTAGATTGAGATTTACTCTCGGCAAAAGCACAAAAATGCACCACTGCACTGCAGTTGACAATGGGAAATGGCTAGAAATGGAGTCGACCGTTCTCCAGATAATATAAGTTTATGCAAAAAGTGAAAATGTGTTACGTGGTGAGGAACGATAACTTCTGCAGGAAAGTTTATTTCAATGGCAATAAAATGGATAGACTTTTCATTTCGGTCCTTAGAAATTAAAGGATATATAATATTTTTAATTTTATTTGAATAAAAATCTTGTTAACTAGAGTAATTGGTATAATAATTCATACAACTTACATGATTTTGTATATATTCTGTCTATTTACTTAAAATACAAAGTAAAGCTTGCAGGATTTGTAAGTACACAACCATTTTACATTTGTTTTCAAATAGAATAGAGCTGGAACCACCAAGAGTAGGCTACCTCAAAATACGCATGTGTACAAAATGAAATGAAATAATTGTAATTTATCAATTGTCTGCTTTTATGCTGATAAAACAAAAGCAAATATTATGAAATTGAATGCAATAGGGTGCACAGAAAATGCGTATTTTTTTATTGAATTGGCTGAGAACGAGCCAATTGATTATTTGAGTAGATCGGTTTGCTCTGGGCTTTCTATAAATTTGTACTTCGAAATACAGCAAGTCATGAAAATATTGAAAAATATAACAGCCATGGTAATGGCCATAGCAACCACAAAAGACTTAAGGCCCATCAATTTGCTAACGAAGCGCAGCATCCAGCATCGGCAATTGCAATCAAGCGGCCATATGGAGACTGCACTTCAATTCATTTATTTGCACTCGAAATATCAATAAAAATTGCTAGCAAATGGCCAAACTGCGATTCACACATTCATTGTCTTGAGTTGGGAGTTTACAAGTGGCTTACATTTCATTTAAATAATTAATTGTGACGCTGGATAAGCAAATGCAATGAATATGAATCCTACAAGGATATATATTATATTGTGAACTTATAATCAGAGAGAGGTGCAAAAACGAGTCCAGTATACAGAAGTGACCACCAACCAATTAAGGCATTTGAATTATAAAAGGTATAGAATTTTACATCAACAACTTTCAAGTACTACAAATTGCTGCAACTTTAAGGATTTTCTATTGCCTTTCACTTAATTGCAGGCACTCTTGTTTGATTTCATCGACCTCATTGAAGCTTTCCACATAATGAGCTATATAAAAAACAAATTAAATAATCTGCATTCTCATTGATTTCAGCAGACAATTTGAATATGTTAGCTAATTTAATGGATATTAATGAGGCTTGCACTGAACCCAATTTTCTTAGACAGCAGGAAATTTAATACCGTCTGTGATAGTGCAATTAAACTTAAATTAAATAGAAGAATTCCTCAGCTTTAAGCTTGAAGGAAAGGTAATGTTATTGCATAGTGTTATTTAACCCTTTAAGCCGTATATAATATAAATATACTATATTTGTGGCAAGGTTATCAAGTGGTAAAGGCCATTTGGTCGACTCTTTGGGGCAGGGATTGCCTTGGCTCTGTCTAAAAATTAAAATTTTCCCGGCAGTGGGTCATAAAACGCTTGAATGCATTGAATGAAATTCAAACAAGTGCATTTCCATGAATGTGTTGAGAACTGGAACACCGGGCATAGAGTGAATAACTGAACAGTTCACCGGGTAAACAAGTGCTAATGCACTCAAAGGGCGACTTTAAGAAAATTCCTTCGGTCTCAGAGCCAGCGGTTTTTTGACAAGGCTGTGTTAAAGTGCAGCATAAATGTGATAAACAAAACTAAATTCTGTCAAATGCATACAAATAAATGATATTAGCTTCTGGTGACATGCAGACATCCAACAAATAAAGCATATTGCTTAGACACATAATAAATAACTCATACGCAGCGCTTGTCAGGGGCACTTTATCATATTAGCTTTTATGCAAGACTAATCTGATCAAATGGGATATAAAATATTTGCAGAAGCCAAGTCTTTGGGTACAAGCCAAGAGACACTTAATTTTGATGCAAGCAATATTTTTTTAAAGGCTAACAAAAATATTGCGTATACGCAAGCGAAATTGAAATTCAAGCAGACTCAATATTTGCTGTAGTTTCATTTGTAGCTAACATGCAATTTAACCAGCACATGCACTTAAGCACGCCAACTGGTAATTAATTTATACGAAAATAAATGGAAAACATGCGAATGAATAAACGATACTTACAGCATAAACGCAACAAACTGCCAAGCAATAAATTAACGACAACAACAAAATTGCAACAAACTACTTACAAAAGAAACATCTGTTGGCAATACTTCAATTTCAGTTGGTGGTTAAAAGCCAAGAACAACAAGCCACAATACAATTCAAATAGCTGCAACTTATTATATTTCACGTATCGTCAAAATGTATAAAAGTATGTTTATAAGTGCAGTAAAAAATTACATAATTAATTATACAATAGCATTATTGTCAATTTACTTATACCAGCGAGCAAGGCGAATTTATACGTCTCTATAATTTTTCCCTTTATTTTTTATGTTTCCATTCTTTTCATAAATTTTAATTTATTTATTTTTTATTTTGTTGTTTTTTTTGTGTATCTTTAGATCTCAATTGATAGAATTCTTAATTTAAGCCGGTGTTCTTGTTATAAATGTATTCTAGACACCCAATTTAAAATGTTAATCAATTTTATATCTTTAACTAATTCTATAGAGTGAATTCTTATTATAAATTAATTTGTTGTGTAAAAATTGTTTTCCACTTAACGAAATTTAAGGACACTTTCGAGAAGTTCTCCAATGTATAGTGTCAAGAAATTCAACAATTGTCGGCTAGAAAAATCTTCTTATTTATTAATTATAGTATTAAGCAATCCACTTTATAATTTTGACAAAAACGCTCTATATATAATTTGTGTCTTTTTATAACAGCCTTAAGACCAGATACTTTCGTATGGAGGCTAAGGTGCAAACGGCCTGACGAAAAAATTAATTTATATGCTTATTTACACAGCTGGGTCATTTCACCTTATACATTGTGGGTGCCGGTGTACCTGAATATATTGGTAGATGCCAAAACGTGGAACTTCCCAGCGCACACACGCATAAGTTAACAAGTAAGAATGCTATAGTCGAGTATACCCGACTACGAAACTCCCTGTACCCAGGTCTAAAACATCCAATCACATCTAAGTCCACTTACCCATACACACACACATACACAAAGACGCACGCACACAGGCGGCAAAAGTGGCTGTGCTTCTTCTTCCGCCCTCTCGCTGCATCACTGAATCTTCTTTCGTGAATAACTTCCGTGTTTATTATCCGATCGACTTGAAATTTGGACAGTAGATTAAGAGAGACTAAAGTATTGTACATGCCAAATCTTAAAGCTATATCTTGAAAATTGTTACTGTAAAACGGTTTTAATCGATTTGCGGGGGAACGGGGGAGATATCTGAAATATGAAACAAACTTGATCTGCGTATGCTATACAGGAACCTACATTCCAAATTTGGTGTCTCTAGCTATTATAGTTGCTGAGATCGACGCGTTCATCCGGACAGACAGACAGACAGACAGACGGACAGACGGACAGACGGACAGACGGACAGACAGACTGACATGGCCAAATCGAAATCTCTTTTGATACTGATCAAGAATATATACACTTTATAGGGTCGCAGATGTCTCCTTCTGCCTGTTACATACTTTTGCACAAATCCAATAGCCCCTTTTTACCCATTTTATGGGTACAGGGAGTAAAAAGTTTACGGCGACCCAAGGGTTCCACGGCATTCATTAGCATGCAAATTTGAAAGTTTATCAGTTGGCGGTTGAGGTCCTTTTCTGCAGCTGTAGAAGCCCCAGCCTGGTAGCTACCTACCAGGAGAAAGTTAGACAGACGAATTATGCACAAACAGGAGCAGAGCAGAGCAAACTACTAGTTGGTTGCTTTGTTGGTTGAGCTTGGGCACTTTGGTCAGCATCTGCTGCAATAATTAACTGTGTATTATTCGCTGTCAGCTTCAAGTATGTTGGTGCTGAAGTATGTGTGCAAGCTTAAACATATTATTGAATTTTTCAAGCTACTGAAAAGTTATTCAATTCATTAAAACCAGGGATCGCAAATAAAAGTTGAGTTTAAAAAAATCAAACCTAAAACAAAATACCTAGATATATGGGAAAATTTTAGAAATACTATTTTTGTATGGGATATTCTGGAAACAGGATTATAACACAAATTTAAAATAAACATTATTATTCAATTTTGATAATAAAAATTTAAAATAAAAATTATTATTCAATTTTGATAATAAAAATTTAAAAATAATTTTTATTTTCAATTTTTATAATTAAAATTTAAAAATAACTTTTATTTTCAATCATAATATTTTCATATCAATCATATTTTCAACAAATAATTTTTACTTTATATTTTTTTTTTAATTATATTAATTGCGGTCCCTGATTAAAACTTACAATTATTCTTTAATAAATAATTATACTTACTAAAACTTAAAATTATATTAAATTTGAGGAAACCTTAACTTTTAATTAAAATTACAGTATGATAGGAGATTTTAAATTAAAGTTTCACATTTATAGATAAACATTTTTGACTTTTGTATCATTAAAAACCTATGTTTGCATACTACTATAAGCGTAACACAATATTCAGTATTATCTCTTCGGACTGATTGATTTTAACTCTTAGGGCAGGTAGTGATAATAGGTGTAATGGTAAATTGAAAATTTCGATATATTAATTAAATGGCACACTATATAACTAATATCTGAGGGACTAAACTAAGTAAGTTTTGATATTCCCTGTGATCCTTTTAGCAGCGTCATGTTCAAGCAAAGCTGATGATCTCGTGGATCGGCCCACCCTCCGTTGCCTTCACCTATCGGACTTATTTTAGAAATTAAGACAGGCTTTGTCAACATAAGCACATCCGGAAAGAGCTGACCAGATTTACGTGCCATGCGTAGAACCTGCTTCACCTTGGATATTAGAAAATTGGATTGGCAGTTGTTGTCCCTTCTGTGAAAGCCACTGCAATGAAACATATATTGGTTAGTAGTTGCAATTTGTAAAAGCCATATGTAACGACCTTACCAGATGCCAAGGTGAAAAATACGAGTTCCCTTAATTGACATGGCAATAAGTTTCGTTTTCAGACATTTTTCGGAAACGTGCTGTAGTGTCAAGTCCCAGTTGTAATCATCGTATTTACAAAAGTGTTGGGCACACTTCTGAATACTTGTCCAGATAGTCCGATTAAAGGCAAATCCCATATTGTTTTTTCCGCCAAGCCAGGGATTCACATCAACCTGATAAGCAAGAAGCAGTTGTCATTAAAAATACAAGTTGATATGGACAATTTTAGCAAAGTAATAGATTAAAATTAAATAGTTGCTTGTCAGATAGCTGCAAATATGTCGATGATATAATACCTTTAACAGGTATAGCATGAAAATCTAACAGATTCTAATCTCACCTTTTTGTGGTACGTGGAAAATTGGAATGTTAGTTGATAATTGCCGAGACACAGGATATGGCAATGCGGACAAAAGTCTTTGGTGGTCTGCTGCATTAGCTTTAGCACGAATAAAAAGTCTTCGGCCACATAATGATCCTCCTCCATAAACAAAACTAGACCTATAACCGAATACAATTGATGAGAATCAACATATGTTTTTTGAGGAGTATCATTAACTTACCCGTGTGAAATCTGGTAAATCGTAGTTCATTAAACACACGATTCGCCTTCCACCACCAATGGTGTTTCGGCTGTGAGATATTCGCCTCCCTATAGTGCCCATGGCGATCCGGATATAATGCATTATTGCACTTGCTGATCATAGCTCTTAATTTGATTGATTCAATAAACAAAAGATTGTATTGTATGTAAATAGATATACTCACTGCTGTGCAGTAATGTTCCGAGGGCAGTCATTGGGAGTAGTGCCAGGAAACTCATCTGGATGCATTTGTATAGAATATGGATAGAATATCTGAATCACCTTACAAAAATTAATCATCTGCACCTGAGCGTTCACGACATCATTATAATAATCGTGCGAAAATACAAGCAATGCATCGGCAATATTACTCGCCTTGGCCAGGCTAGCAATTAAATTATTCAGGTATGCAGTGCGATTGTGCACCTGCAATTAGAAGTTAATGTATATTCCGCTGGTCAAAATGTACTATGCGGATCATTCACCTGAATAACTATTATCACAGAATCGTTTGTCAGCGGACCGAATTCATCCTCATTCAGCACCAGCTGTCTATCATTATAATTAAATATCTCCAGCCTGATATCCCTTTTATATTTAACCTCATGTGCATCTGCAAGAGTGTACAATAAATATATTATTATTATAGATACTTCATGAAGAAAACTTACACGTGAACTGGTGGTCAATCATAAAGTTCAATTCCTTATATCTTTGAAGTTTCAGCGATTTCAAGGACAAAAGTGGACTCGAATCGCTCAGATTCGCTTTGGGACCAATTACTTGGCATAAGAAAAACTTTCAAACATCTTTTTAGGCAAAATCATCGATGTGCTACTTACAGTTATAGTTCCAATACTGCAGCACGGCAAATGTGCACAGCAGCAGGAGAGAAATGCTGCGTATATAAAAGCTAATGCCTCTGCGCCTCATGACTCTATCGTTGGAGGTATCAGTATCAGCAAGTACAAAAACTTGCCCTATTTTGTTAACAATTATCATAATGCCTACTTTGTTTTACCTCAAAATTTGAATTATAATCTGTCACTCAAAAGCAATCTAGAGAAATGCAAAAGTTAACGCTTCAAATTTCAAGTTTTACTAATGCAACGTAAATCGCAATTAATATGCAATTTGGAAACGATACACAAATACATTAAACTAATTAAACACGCCTATTTAAAATCTTTAGTATATTGACATAGTCATATTCAGAATGCTGAAACATCGCGTTAAAACAGCACACAAATAAACAGTGCTAGGTTATACAAACTAAGAATTCTGAAGTCGTGTATACCCGAAAAGACTGTTAGTTTCTTGAGCTAGTATCTTGAATAATCAAAACCGTTTCTTTTAATATGTCCTCATAAATCGTTTTATCAATATGCGGTCTGTGAGGTAGAATATTCAAAATTTTAAATGTACTTGACTTGCGCCGGCTATACACGAACCTTCATTTAAAGCTTGTTGTCTCTAGCTGTTATAGTTTCCAAACCCTTCCATTCATACATACGGACGGATAGACGGTCACGCGGACAGACAGACGGACAAAGCCAGATATATTGCTCGCCGGATAAATCGCAATATACAGGTTGATGTTTTTCGTTCCATTTTTTTGTTTCAGGATCATAGTTGATCTGCGGCGTGAAAGACATTGTGAATGTTGAACTCATTTTTAGCATTTTGAGAAACTATTCAAGAGTAGTCGCGTTTTATACTAAGCAACTTAGTAAAAATTTTATAGCACTTTATTTGTTATAAAAATAAATACAACACAAAGAAATATAGCCTTTGTCTCCATGTGGTCCCACCATACTAATTACACACATAATTTCTGGTAATGCTTTGTAAGAGATAATCAATCTCTCTTCTGCTTAGATACGGTACGACCATCTACATATATCTTACAAGGTTTATAGTTTTTTACTCGATGTACCCATTAAATGAGTCAAATGGGCTACCTGTAATACCTTGTATAGGTATACTGAGTACACTCGACTACGAGATTCCCTGTACCCATGTCTACAAATCCCAGGCACGTCTTCAGCACCTAAGAACGACGCGTTCAAACAGACGGACGACCGGACGGACACACTGACGGACATGTCCAGATCGACTCGGCTTTAGATACTGATCAAGAACATATAAATGAGATGTCACCTTTTGCCTCTTGAATACTTACATTTGCACAGATTAAATAACCGCTTTTTACCCATTTTATGGGTACAGGTAGTAGAAATTGTAAATTTAACTTAATCTTACAAACTCACAAACTTAATCTTTATAGTTTCACGGCCAAAAATTCTGGTAATGATAATTAATCTCTTTCTGCTTAGACACCGTACGACCATCCACATTTTATCTGTGACATGTAAATGGGGCTACTTAAAGAACCTTGTATCAAGTATACTGGTCTACGAAATTCCCTATTTATTTATGTTTTTGGTACAACGTTTCGTTTCGAGCGGAGCTGACCGGAGCAGAGCGGAGTTGACGCAAACTGATAAGCTCAGCGTGGTGAGCAGGTTTGCGCACACAAAAAGCGTATTGTAAGCGTGGAGCGTAAATAATATGTAAATTTGAAATCAGTTTCTAGACGATGCAGTCATTAAAAAAAGCGTGATTTTCGTTGGCTCTCTAATTTAAGAGTGTCAAAGAAAAGGATAAGCTTTTTATTGAAAGCTAAGATCCCACATGCATTTATTTGTCAAATCAAGTTTATCAAATTATGTCTCAGACAAACAATATTTTGCTCAATTAGAGCGCACGCACACAGAAAGCGGAGCAGAGCGGAGTTGATTACCACGAAAAACACACACAGAAAGCAATGTGAGCTTATCTGAGCAGAGCGGAGCGGAGCTGAACCGTCGAAACAGATAGTATGTTTGTGTTTTTTCAGCTCGTCAGCGCGCTGACACATTGATATATGCCATTAAAAGACACCTTTTATAAATTATATTAGATTTGCCTTGGCACCACTCTACATTTAGTCTCCTCAGCAGAGCTGAGATTTAAATGATCACTGGCAAACTCAAAAAGCTCGCCATTAGCTTCAACGATAGATGTCAGTATTCTTCATATGCTTTAATTTGTGTTAAGTAATTGAATTAATTGTTTTTATTCATTACACATATTGCGTATAACATTAACCACACCATGTACCAATAAAAATAAATACATAGATGTACAGCGTAGTAAGCCTGAAACGTAAAATCTAAATATCAGCCGCCATTGTTATGACAAATATTATTGTTTAAAGCAATAAATTGAATTGATTTCAATTAAATTTTGGCAAGTACTTAAGTACGTGAGTATGTTTAAGCTTGTTGTTCGATTTGTATTAGATTATGTTCGTAAATAAAATTTATGTTCCATTAAATGTTGTTGAAACCATGCAGCGCGTGAACAAGAAGGATTAGCACACTTGGGCCAACTTTTAGGGATTCCGTTAAATTCAGTTTTGGCCCAGCGGAATCATGGCAGAATGGGCGTTACCACCTTTGGGTGCAAACACATTTGAATCTATTTGTATCACCTCTGTACTATTATTTCTTTCTTTTATGTATACCGCGCCTGTCCTTGTACCCCTATTACTGCTTTTAGGAACTCAGTTTATATCGCTGTGTCGAAAAAGACTGCTGCAGTTTGTTCAGACCTTGAGTCACTATATGTTCAGTCTAACTTTCGGCGGACTATCTCTTTGCAGGATTTGCTCGAAACAGTTTTAAGAAGAGTTTCACAAAAAATCATTTAACAGGCAACCTAACTTGTACCCATTGTTCCTTGGTGGTTGAGGCGCCAAAGAATTGCTCTAAACATGTTGCGCATTGCCATTGCAAGTGCTTTTTGTTGATTTATGATGTTTTGTGCAACTTCCTGGCATTTCATTAACAGTATTTAGACAATGGTTAAGCGGAAGAAGTTGCCACAGGCTGAGGTGCCCCTTTGTGCATAAGACTTCATGAGAATAATCATTTTCAGTACGAATTGTCAATTTACCTCCTGTAAAATTGTGTGGATTGTGCGCATTGTAGGTGAATAAAACGGATGCGAAACAGGATATTGCGACATTTGAATAGATACCCAGCACGCGTCAATGAGTATTTGCTGTCATGTGGCATAATTATGAGGTCTGAATGCAGCTAAATATATCCTTAACTTCAAAGGCATTCGTGCCTGATACAGAATTGCATAGTGTAATTGATATATAAAGTGAAATCCCACACTTCATTTCATTAGATCAACGAATTTATCCGGGTAATATTATGATGTAGTTGTATGAGTACATACATTTATTAAAGTTAAGCAAGATAATAATATAAACTTACACTGTAAACTTAGAGCTCCTAGCTAAAGCAGTCAGTTCTAAGTTATCCCACAAGTTGCTTGAACATACATACTTCATTCTCATTTCATACTTGTACTAGTTCGGAGCATTTATAATTTTTACATTCGTACAAATCAAAAATGGCTATTAATCAACAAAGTGTCCTTCGATACCTGCAAAAGGAGCTCCAACCAGTTTCATTTCCCGTGATGATCTCGCATTTCGGAAGATCAAATACCGATAATGGTCGTAAGAAGACAGCAGATAAATTAAAGGAAGTCCTTCTTCCATTAATCACATCGGGCAAAATAATACAATACAATAACCACTTTTATCTTAAGTCCATTTCCGATGATATACTGAAAGTCTTTGATCCTATCT
Source organism: Hirtodrosophila confusa (assembly GCA_035043065.1). Taxonomy (NCBI): domain Eukaryota; kingdom Metazoa; phylum Arthropoda; class Insecta; order Diptera; family Drosophilidae; genus Hirtodrosophila; species Hirtodrosophila confusa. Next base: position 6,056,105 of record JAWNNI010000038.1, on the reverse strand, counting down.
CGGAAAGCGAAATCTCAATCACTAGTTGCGAGTCATTTGAAACAAATCAGAACCCCGATGACATGAATTTCATGGATGAACCCGGATCTGTCGATTCGAAGACCGACTTGAAGACCAATGACAGCATCTCAAGTTGCAGCTCTGAACATGTGGCCCCAAAGCTGAAAAAGAAGTAGAAGCTTGCTTCACTAGTAATTATTCCGGTTGCAAAATTTTTAGTTTTTAATACCCGACAAAGCAATAAATGGTAAATGGTAAGTGATTGAATAGCAACTTGCGATATGCATTCAGCTAATTAATCCTATATCCATTTACCAAATGTAGACAAGTCTAGAGGAGCCACATTGATAGATCTGATCATCCATCGGGGCTAAATTCAAAAGTTGCGGCATACAAAATTAACCATTGTTTAAAGTTTCTTAAATTAAAGTGATTTCATAATTCATTTAACGAGCTTTTATTATTTTATTGATTTCTGCTGGCAGTGTCATTTTCAAAGAACTAGACTAAGGCAACCATTAAGAAAGCTTTATGAAGTGAATTGTGTATAGTGGATAGAATTGAATTGAAAAGCAATCTGTTTGAAAATGGTCCCCAGATATAGTGGCTCAGGCAAAATTATAGTGGCTCAATTACAAACTAAACTTGAAAGGAAAACTTGTATTTGAGACAGAAGGAATATTTTGGTATACATTTGGTATACATTTACAAGCATGAGGAATTTGAATAAAGGATCTTCTAGAGCTGTTTTGGCCCCAACGTTGAAGTAATGGTGTAACCTTCGAGCCAGGCTGTATACGAGTACAAGCATGTTATGGATAGGGCCATCCTGTTGGAGAGACGTCTGCTTTCAAAAAATCTGCGTCAGTGGCAACTATGTGGCCACTTGCCAATAACATGAGATATTGCAGAAAGGATACCGGGCGTCATCCGTTCATATTCGTTGGGAATTCTGTGGGCAACTTAAGAGCCAGTTCAATATTACCTCCAAAATGTATGTCAATGGTGTCACCTCTGAGCCACTGTGCGACGATCAGCATTTATTGGACATCTCCACCACATCAAATGGCTGGTTGCTGTCAGAGCTTTCTGAGAAGAATATGATCTTCGATAGCATTGGAACCATCTGAGCAATATAACGATGGCCTCTGTTGAAGCATGGTGTACACCACCATGGAGTATTAACGGTGCCAGTTTGACATCGACTTGCTGACCTCGCTGTAGAGGACCCTCACCGATGTGAAGAACACGCCAAGTCAGCTTCAAGTGTGTTCATACGCCCAGTGCCGGTTCGAAGCTGGACATAACTGGACGCGAACAAGTGTACTGCAGTGTTGCGCGTTGGTCCTTACCGATGCCGTGTCCATGAAGCTGGTCAAACTGATGCCGCTGCTCTAAGACCACCTGCCACAGCGCAAGAGCCTTGCTTTCTACATGCAAAAGACTTACAAGGACTGCTTCGACAAAAGATGACGATTGACAAAAATAAAAAACTTTCAACTTATAATTTTTAATATTTTTTCCCGATGTGTTCGTATTGAAAGCTATAGAGCTTATGAGCCTTGTAGCTGAACAGAGAAACCTCATAGTTTGAAACGCCTACTGCGATTTCAATTTGAATATCTTGCTGAAGTGAATTTCAATGACAGAGCGATTTAGGTATTTCCAATATAAAGTATTCATACATACATACCAGTTTTTGATCATCAACAACAGCCGAATGGATCTATCCCTGTCCTTCTGTCTATCGGTCGATATGAACACAGATTTGTCGACACTATTTGGCGAATGCAAACAAATTTGGTACACATGTTAGTATACTTTTATAAAAGCAAATCTTGGAAGCACCTTCAATTTACGCAGTTTCCATTTTATGTATTTTGACATTCTATAAATTAAAATTAGGAAAACTTAGACTTCGAAGCTAAAACAGTCAGTTTTAAGTTATCCCACAAGTTTTTCGAATATACACTTTTGATTCTCATTTCATACTTCTTTCTACTTAGGAGCATTTATTTTTTTAATTTAATAAATCAAAAATGGCTAACTATATTGATGAAGAAAATGTGGTAGATTATCTACGTTATAAACTTCAACCAGTTTCATTTGCGGAGATGGTCTCGGAACTTGGAAGATCAAATACCGATAAGGGTCGAAAGAGGGCGGCAGATAAATTGCAGGATGTCATCATTCCATTAATCAAATCGGGCAAAATATTACATTGCAACAATCACTTCTACCTCAGGACATTTCCCCATGATGTACTAGAAGTCGTTGATTTTGTCTCGGATAGCGAAATCTCACTTACTAGTTGCGAGTCAATTGTAACGAAACGGAGCACTAAAAACCTTACTGAGAATGAAGACTCTGAATCTCACAATTCGAAGACCGACTTGAAGACCAAGGACAGCATCTCAACTTGCCGCGCTGAACATGTGGCCCCAAAGCTGAAAAAAAAATAGAAACTTGCTTCACTAGTAACTATTCAGGTTACAAAATTTTTAGTTTTTAATACCCGACAAAGAAATACATTAAATGGTAAGTTCATGAGATTTGCATTCAGCTTATTAAGCCTATTTCCATTTATAAAATGTAGACAAGTCTAGAGCAGCCACATTGATAGATCTGATCATCCATCGGGGATAAATTCAAAAGTTGCGCCATCAAAAATTTAAATTTAAAGTTTCTCAAATTAAAGTGATTTCATACCTAATTTGACGAACTTTGTTTATTTCTTCAGCGTAGCTACTGATATTTCTGTGTATTGAATAAGACAAAGCCGATAATTAACACTAAAATTAATAAAAATAAGTAACACTAAGACTATAACCTTTAAAGTAACCTACAATATGGACAATAATTTTATAATAATTTATTATTTCTGAGAAAAATCCAATTTGAATAATTCAGCATCCTTTAATTGGATATGATGTATGTTCATAAATCGCCCTTTTCAATGGGCTAATTAAACGCCCAGTTGCCGGGCAACCAAAGGATTTTAATTGCCCTGCATAGAAAGTTTATTTTTGCATAAAACTGGAGGTGGGAATATTCAATCGGTCAGCAACAGGCAATAGACAGTTATATCTCTTTTCCCTAGCACAAGTTTTCTACAACTGTTATCCTTTTTTCTTTCCCTTTTACATTCTGTGCTTGCAACGTACCAAATTGTTTATTTGAATACCCTTAGAGGTACAGTGTATTATAATTTTACGACCGCATAGAAATTAGAAATTATTGATCAGGATGGCGATATAAGGCCACTTTCAACGTTTATTATATTAATTTTTTTAAAGAAGAGGAAGAATTACATTATTGTATCTTACATCACACGGCAAAACTTCGTTGCAATACTAAAAACTTTGTTTTTATAAATAGATATATCTAGTATATCTGGCATGGTTTCAAGATGCCAAAAGTGCGTTTACAATATTTAAATTAATATCAGCTACATTTATCGTACAGTTATACAATTTAGTAATATGTACTTTTACCTGCAAGAGTATTTCATTTTCGTTACCAAGAATACTGTATTTCCTTTTATCTCATATTTTATTTTCTACCCTTTTTCCTATGTATTTTATTGAATTTTTCACTCGCAACCGTTGGGTTTTTCATTTTTATTTGTTTGGTGTAAACTTTAAATGGCTAACTGAATGCAAGTTCAAGTAGCTGGGACTAGCCCTGGGTATATGAGTATGTACATATGTGTGTGTATGGTGTGGGAGTGGATGTGCCTGCATATGTGTCGGTTGCATTTCGATTGAGCTAATGTGTGTGAAAAGAACTTAATGTACAGTCACCGGCAAGCTCATTTTGAGCGCAATTCTACAAGCAATTAAGAAAATAATCGGGTTAATAAGCTTAAAACTGAACAGGTGTTTAGGTGTTACTTTTTTATTTATTTTTCCATTTGATTACACAGCCAAAACAGTGCTGCCTCGAATCAAAAAATATAATTTAGTACATACTATAGATTCAGGGAATATTTTTTACACATGAATCTATTAACGAGACTAACACGTCGGGAGAATTTCATTGACAAGCCCGGTTAGCTATGCCCCCATTCACAGCTAAGATTTGTTGATGGCGTTATTAGAGACTATAGCTACATAGTAAAGAGTTGGTAATAAAGAAAATAAAAAGGTTAATCAAAAACATTATAAAAGGAAAAGAATGAATCCTCCAACCCGATGAGGAAAGTTTTGGTAGCCGGTCCGGCAAGCTATTCACCAACTCACAGCTGGGTTGAATATGATACGAATAACAGAGTAATAGAGTAGGAAATCTCTCACCTGATGGGGAAGAATGATTTGCAACGCTGGCAAGGTGTGCTCCTGCTCACCGCTAGGATCTGCCAAAGATTTTCCGTAGGCGACTCAGAAGATAAAGCTTAAAAGAAGGATGGGAGTTTTCAGCAGAAAACACCGTCTTTATTATCAGATCGACTTGAAATTTGTACAGTAGATTAAGTGTGACCAAAGTATTATAAAAGCCTAATTCCAAAGCTATATCATTAAAATTGTGTGTGTAAAACGTTTTTATCAAATTGCGGGCGTGTGGGGGGAAATATCTCTCTAGTAGTAGTACAATTAATTATCAATAAATTTACGAAGCTGCTATCATTAGGTAAACTTGTCACTCCCTTTACCTACGGATTCGTCCTCGCATATACCCTTAAGGCAGTTTTTAGTACTAGTAAGCCTGAAAAACTGCCAACATGCTCTACTTCACTTTAAGACACAAAAAAGTTCAAGAAAAAAATCACAAACAACCAGGTGCACCACATGTTGTGCTGTGAGCACAAAAAGTTTTTAAAACCTTTTACTAGCTGTCATCATCTTCTTTACGTTGAGCCTGCACATCACAATAAACAGTGCAAAAGGATACTCCTGCATGAATACAACATTGGCAAATGAGAGGAGTCCGTACTTACTATAAGCCTAGGAAACATAGTATGCTTACTTTAAAGCCTTTTATCTTTATTTTTGCCAGAGGCGTCAAACAACAAAATCGTAAGTAAAATTTTTATTTCATACTACTTACAAACTCAAAATTTACGGGTGTAATAAAAAATAAAAATAAATAAAAGTCTAGATTGGAACTCTCTTTTTAAAGCAGAGGGTATAGAACAGTTTGATTTAGTTTGTTTGGCTTGTATAAAATTTCAATATTTGAATAAATGTCTAAACTATTGTACAGCAATAGCTACGAGTATATTCAGTTTTTATACTAAAGAATACATTTGCTACAAGCAAGCTGAAGAAGCTGCGTGCGGAGAACCTGACTTAAGTATATTCTCAATTTTAAATAACTTTTATAATATAAATAAACACATACTCGTATTTACTATGAAATTCAGTGCTAGGGTATACATGTAATTTTAAGACCTTTTCATCCAAAGCCCTTTTTTAGACAAACTGTGAGCCTGCCTATTTTAGCTACTGTCAGCTAAAAGTCCATGTCCCATGTCAGACAAACTGGCACATATTCTACACGTACACACATACACACACACACACAGGATGTTAAATGTCAACCAACTATGCCTATTGAAAGCTGCACGTCTGACCCAGACTCTGGAAAAATGTTAGAATGCAGTCCATGAAAACAAAAAGCATTTTGCGAATTCCAAAACACAATAAATTAAAACGTTGCATTCATAAACTATAAACTGCAATATACTCTGTTTACAGTGTAATGCTTTCAAATTAATGTGGGATCTATGTTGGAAATAGTAAATCTATTTCTGGTCTCAACTTTGTAGGAGATCATCAGTTTGAAGACTCTACATATCAAATTATGAAACAGACATACAGATGGATGTTGCACAGAGCCAATATACTCTTTCTCGCCTTGGGAACACAGTATAAAAAGAGAGAAATAGTGAACACAACTCTGCAATGTAAATAATTTATATGACTTTGACTGTACAATTGCAATATGTATCAACGTTTCACGTAGTTCGCAACTTGAAATAGTAATTAAATTTGTATACGTCCGAATGTGACCGAAGGCCATGGTAAATTTTTAAGACTTATGTGCATATTATTTACACAAAGTTGTCACCCCAAGGTAGAAGTTGTGTAACACTCAGCTTGACAGAGCTGAAGTTATATTTTCATTAAAATACTACTACTTGTTATCCGAATATGCAAAGCATTTACTCCTGCATGTGGCTCGCAGGACATACATAAGTGCCACAATGCCAACAAGCCAAGAAATTGCACACTGTAAACACAACCAAAGGTCCTTACGTAAAATTTATAATATAATCAAATCCTTGATACAAGCAAGCGTCTGGCAAAACAAATATGGGAAATTAATTTAACCCATTTGTTCATCTGTATTTATAGTAAGCCTATATGTAACTTTAATCATGCTCATTAGGCTTTATGCCATCTGAGGCTTAGAAACCAGGCAAATACATGAGCTACTTATTAGTTTGGCAATCAGTTAGTGGGTCCTTACGGTGAGGAGTGGTGTGACAAGAACAGAACACTAAACAATGCCTCAATGCTACCACGAGAAGATGATTTGCATTTAGTTGTGGACATTTACATTGTCCTTTTAAAGAAGATTAGCATCTAACAACTGAGTAGACTATTTTATACCTAATTATGTACATATAACGTACGAGCCAGGATTGTGATCAATTTCAATATTACCCATTCCAAGCGGGTTACTATGGGGCAGGCAAACTTTAAAAAACAATTGAAAATTTTCTAGTCAATTCCAAAGTTTTCTAAATCAGGGACCTTAAACTTTGAATAAAAAATTATAAAATACAAAATTTTGGTTGATTTTTATTACAAATTTGAAAATAAAGGTTTTATTTTGATTTTTAAATAAAAATTAATATTTAATTATTTCAAAGCTTATATTGTTTCCAGGATACTGCATCCCAAACAAGTAAGAATGCTATAGTCGAGTATACCCGACTACGAAACTCCCTGTACCTAGGTCTAAAACATCCAATCACATCTACGTCCACTTACACATACATACACACATACACAAAGACGCACACACACACTGGCGGCAAAAGCGACAGCGCAAGCGAGGCAATTTAACTGGTGGCTGTGCTTCTTCTTCCCCCTCTTGCTGCATCACTGAATCTTCTTTCGTGAATAACTTCCGTGTTTATTATCCGATCGACTTGAAATTTGGACAGTAGATTAAGAGAGATTAAAGTATTGTACATGCCAAATCTTAAAGCTATATCTTGAAAATTGTTCCTGTAAAACGGTTTTAATCGATTTGCGGGGAACGGGGGAGATATCTGAAATATGAAACAAACTTGATCTGCGTATGGTACCTACATTTCAAATTTGGTGTCTCTAGCTCTTGTAGTTGCTGAGATCGACGCGTCAGACGGACATGGCCAAATCGAAATCTCTTTTAATACTGATCAAGAATATATATACTTTATAGGGTCGGAGATGTCTCCTTCTGTCTGTTACATACATTTGCACAGATGTAATACCCCTTTTTACCCATTTTATGGGTACAGGGAGTAAAATTGTATCTAACATTTTCTCGTTCAGCTAGATAATTTTTTTAAACTCTTAACTATCTTAACGATCCCTGTTGTAAATATATATATTTTTTATTAGTTGCTCAATTTAATATATAAATATTTGTGAAACCCAAAGGTGACCAAGCTTATATTAAATTATTGTTTATATCTACAGAGAATTCAAATACATGTTAACCATCATACCGTACCTGAATACGGAATCTCTCCCAATCGAGCACTTCAGACTAGAGCATTTTTACTTATTTCTATTTCAGCATAGTAAGAGGCTGGTACAAATCCTTAAACGCACAGAGTAGGACAAGGACTCACTGCCGACAGCAGACAAACACCTAGTGGCATTCCGAGGCAAGTCAGGCACACATCTGTTGACCAACCAGAATATTGCAACATTGTAAAATTTTAATGGGCTCATGGTGTGAATTGGACATGGCTGCCACATTTTCCGCTCAACACGCAACATACAAGGGTCACATTTCCTTTTGGCTAGTCGCCAGTATGTTGCGACTTTATTAAATTTTTGGTATTAAAACGTAACGAACCACTTGACAGTTTAGCCGGCACTTGACCGCAAGTCAACCTCAAACAGGCCAAGGGCGACAGGAATAAATTTGGCTCCATCTGCACCTGTTAACTGTTTCTATGGCTAGGTTAGCAGCCAGGTGAGAAGCTGTCGAGCTTGTGTGAAATATAAGTATAATTCCTTTTTGGTAAATAGTAGAAGTTCTTTTAATGCAATAAAGAAGAGCTATAATCTATTCGCAACAATTAGCAAATAGTTTTATATAACTGAAAATGCGATGTATTTCTCAATTTCCTTATATGCTATTATTTATTAATTATTTATTGAATAACTTCTGTGTTTTTTATCTGATCATTATTATTATTATTTGATTTGTGGGCGAATATTCCACCTACATACATACAAAATTTGGTGTCCCTAGCCTTAAAAGTTTCCCTTTCCGCTTATATGTAGTATATACGAACGGACAGATCAACTCCGCTATTGGTAGTGATCAAGAACAAATATACTTTATAAGCTCCTTCTGTAACATACATTTGCACAGTTTTATCACGCCCTTTTACCTATTTTAGAGGTACAATGTGCAGGGAGTCAATCATATTGTTTAAGTTGTTGACATGAATCACTTAAATAGACTGTATTTAATAATATGCCTATTGAACTTTCAGCAACCAAAATTTTCTGACTCACTTTTCAGTATATTTGTTTACAAAAACCTATATGGAACCTATCTATGGATAAAAGGCGTGCGTGCTAAAAATAAATAATCGAGTAAATATCATACACGTGCCGGACCAGCATCCATACTAGCAAATATGTCAAACATTTTGGCCACGCATCACTGAGACTTCCTGGTCAATTTATATGGGTTGTTTTTCCGCAAATTTTCTTCTCTATGTGTGTGTGTGTACAATAGCACGAGTGTCCTTTCAATCAAGTGGACAAACAACTGAGATAAACACTTCAGTTGTCGCTTAGTTTGGTTCACTGAGCAGTAAACAACTTAGAACTTATTGTCCATACATGAAATGATAATACTTTTAATAATATGAACAATTGCAGTGTTTTGTTCTTTCAGGTCTTAGATGACATAATGAATCTAACAAATGTAACCTTTGATTACAATTTTATTTTAATTAAGTGGCGCAACGCGTTTAAGGTGCTTAATTTTTAACTGGATTGATAATTGCTGAAATAATGCTCTTATTTTGCTAGAAAAGGAAAACATGAAAACGTCATACAAAATTGTTAATATCTAAAATTGTACAAAATGCATTTCAGTCTTAGGTATCTATCTACTGCATAAGTATTTATGTGTATAAGTATGTTGGGTTAGTATGCTGTGCTCTAAATCTGGGCTAAGGCAGCAAACTTTTTGGTGTTAAGGCCTTTGAGACCAAAACTGAAACCTAATGCATTTCTCATTGAAGCTAAAATGGCAGAGCAGAGCAATGCTAAGGCAGGCGAAATTTCAAAGTCCTTTATTCACAGAGTGTGCAAAGCCATGGATTATGTTACAGTCAGCAGATATTTATGCAGCCTTATGCAATTCGTGTAATAGGTTTTAAGGATTTAAAGATGCCTAGCTCGTTGATAACTCTGTATATGCTTGAGGGATAAGAGTAAAATAAATGTTTTAAGATTATTGAGTTATTCTTTCAAAAAGAAGTAAGTTCTTTGAAGTATAACTACGCTAAATTAAGATAAAATATCTTAATGGTTTACCAATATAAAGCATTAAGTCAAGCCCAAAATTATAATAATTATATTTTATACAGCTCAAACTATGACTTCCTGTTTATATCAGAGTTGCGTCATTTGGGTAACAGTAAGTAGAATTTCTTCAGATTAACCAAGTTTAGTATTTTAGTCAAAGCCGTAATTTTCGACTTTGTTGCTGCGGAAAAACTATTCCGTAAATAATTTACATTAGTAGCTTACGATTTAGTTAGTAACTTTCCCAACATATGTTTATGCATCATCATTTTATAATATTTTTCATATTTCGAATGGATTTAAAACCACATATGCATGCCAAGCTGTCTTTCACATGGCAAAATAGTTTTCCAATTTTCACATATGCATGTTTCTTGCATTTTGTTTCCAATATAAGTTTTCTTACTGCCACAAAACCCAAGACTGTCCACCAACAAAAAAGTTAGTTCAAGCAAAACGGCAACTTCAGCGCTGCAAAGTGAACAACAAGGCCAAAAACTTGTGTCAAAACTTTCATTTATGCAGCTTTTCCTTTAACAATAATTCGACTCTATACTTTACCTCTGTTCTAAAAAAAAAGGGTTAAATAAAGTTGTGTAAATGAATCTAACAGCAAATTAGGGTATTTATCTGTACTATAAGATATATAATTAAAACATTTCGTTGCTGGCTGGATTTAAGCAGAACTTTTGTCAACAAAAATTATAGACAGAATCATTGGAAAGCGCACAGTAAAAAATTTTAATTATAAAGGCTTAACAGAATATAAAACTTAAAATATTCTTGCCAAATTCAAAATTGTAGTACATATAAATAAGTAAAATTAAAATATTAAATACTTAAATTTAATGCTGCCACACAAAGGCAAGACCTAACCCTTGAGACAAGTTAAAGTAGTTGAATACACTTGCAGCTGCTGTGTGAATTGTTTTAAGTGTCCTAAGTGCTTTTGTCCCAAGGCTTAACCACCAAAATAATTGAGAATTTCAAATGGGTTTTGCTAATTTGTTAAATGAAGCTGCTGTGGCAACAGATGCAATTGTAAATTTTTTGACAACTTCGTATACATAACGAGTTTTATGAAGAGTCTGTCAGTTTATGTGAGCTCTTTTTTTCGTTTTGACAGTAAATTGCTTTAAATTTGTCATGCCACTTTACAAATGATATCACAGACATGACATGTATTCCAAGTCGAACCTAATTCAAATCAACATCTGCTAAGGATGCACATAACTTTTATAATTTGAATTTTATTTATGTTGTGGTTGGCGAGACTTGAAGCCAGCTGTTGAATTAGTGAGTTGCACTTGTTACGCATACGACATGTTGGACGTGTGCACAATTTAAATCGATTGCAGTTACAATGGCGTTTGATGTCAGTATATTTTATGGATTACACAGCCTGAAATAGTGAAATTTATTTTAGTTGTTTAATTTAAACAAATAATAAACACGAAGCAGAAATTGAAGCTAGGAATACCATAATCACTGAAAAATGACCTGAGTGCATTTTATTCTGTTTTCTGTTTATTTTTTTAAGTTTAAAATATTTTCCTATTGCAAAAAACTTTTGCATTTCTTACTAAACATAAATATACTTAAATCCAAGCAATAATAAATCATTTAATTTTACTGACAGAACATTAGTTCTAAGTTATAAATGACAAAGTGAAATTTAAGCTGATTGGAGTGCTTGAAATTTTTGTAATTCTTTTCCACTTCTTACTGCAAAGGCAATATTAGAAAACTTGCATACTTAATTGGCAATCGAATTGAAAATATATTCTTTGTTTAATCACAGACTTCGCAACAATCCTTACGCTTGATTAGCCGAGTATTTAATTCAATCCTTTGTGACTTACCAAAAGTGAAAGAAAACGACAAGAATGCGCAAAACGAACAATGAAATCTGATTTTGATTAAGCAAGGAAAATAGACGAGTTGAATTGAATGATTGATTAATCATTGTTCATTTATCCATCAGTGCCTATGTACAAGTTAATTGCAAATCCAATTACCATGAGAAAAACTTGTTTGTGTATTGTATGTAATTAATATATGATAAAATGGCCTAAGAAATTTAGTAAGTAAATGTTTTTATAATTTAAGGGCAAGCATTTTTAGGCCACGAATATAAATGTAAATAGATACTTAAGCTTAAAATGCTCACATAAATAGACAGTAAGTCTGATGGCCATAAAAAGTAATATAAATTCACCAAACATGCTCATATATGTAAGTGTCGTATATACATATAGCTAATTCTGTAGCCAAACAGATTTACCTGCAAAATGACCTGTAATAATATTTATGCTTAGAAAAACCCACAAAATGTCGCACATCTAAGCCACATGCAACCCACAAATGTGTGGTTGCCCCTTGAGTGTTGATAGCAAAAATTTATGTGGCCTTAACTGCTTTTTAGGGTCTTTTAGTACCTGTGGTGAAGAATATTCACCCAAAGTGGCATAAAGTGCATAGCGTGAAGTAGAAAAAGGGAAAGGATAACACTGTATGTAGCTGCTAAGAATTATATTCTTTGAAAAGCAGCTTGCACCTAAATGTAATTTTAACTAAAATATACAAATATTTATATTCCAATCTATTAGTAACTAATACCGAGTTATCTATTAGTAACTACAGCGAGTTATTAAAAACTACAAATTGTAAGCAACGCTTGACAACGCAGCTTCTGTAAATGGGATTGCGTAGCACTGCAAATTGAAGGAGCTCAATGAAGCAGGGTCTGCCAAAGAGTACATTTGCAATTAAGTAAAGTGCTGGCTTGTTTTAATTAGCTACCGAAAAAACAACACTTGAAATTGAAAGGATTGAATGCAGAAAGCAAGGCAAAAAATGTAATGGCCTAACAATCCTAAAAACAACTATTCATAACAAACCTTTGCAGGTTTTCAACTTTTTAAAATTTGGCACAAGTGAAGCTCCCAAAATCTTCAGATTTTGCACAAAGCGAAAAGCGGAACATTTGAAAAAAAATTGCAGATCCGCAAAAACTTGCTCAAAGTGGAAAGCGAAACAGGGCCAGCACAGCCTCTTACTTGATACATTACTATTAAAAAACAAAATTAAGGATTGATTCACAAAAATTAAAGAAATTTATTTTTTTAAAATATTAAAAAAACACAAAAACAAGAAAACAACAAGTAAGAATGCTACAGTCGAGTATAGCCGACTACGAAACTCCCTGTACCCAGGTCAAAAATTTCCGACCGCATCTTCGTAAACTTACACATGCACAAGGACGCACACACACGAGCCACAGCGCAAGCGACAGCGCAAGCGAGGCATTCTAAATGGTGGCTGTGCTTCTTCTTCCCCTCGCTGCAGCACTGAATTTTCTTTCGTGAACAACTTCCGTGTTTATTATCCGATGGACATGAAATTTGGACAGTAGATTAAGAGGGACTAAGGTATTGTACTTGCCAAATCTTAAAGCTATATCTTGAAAATGGTTACTGTAAAACGGGTTTTATCGATTTGCGGGGGAACGGGGGAGATATCTGAAATATATGTTAATATATGTTAAAATTTTAATTTCAGTCATTTTGTCGTCGGGCATCATTATTATTTTTTAAATAATCACATTTTCAGTCGTCTGGTGTTCTTTTTGACATTTTTTATTGTCAGCAAATTAAATTGTGTATTAAATTAAGTATTCAAAAGAACTTTTAAATGTTTCTTTTATTAAATTTGCATATAATATTTTAAATGATTCAAAAAGTTTACTTAATAAGATATAGCTAACAATGCAACACATAATAACAAGTCCTTAAAGAGAAGCATCCTGCTTGTTTCACGAAGTAGACTTAAAACAGTCACAATGTTTTACGAAGGGGACAGAGTGTTATTTTAAAATTGGTTACGCACTCAACCTTAAATTACTAATTTAAATGCATTTGCGATGCACAAATTTGTGCAAGTGGCACGTATTATCAAATATTATTGAGCCGATCAACTGAAACGTAAAATTAGAAACTCAAATTCGTGTGTGAAATATATAGTCAAATTAACGTTAGTGCCAAATGCATTTCTGTTTATCTACCTTGGCAAATTATACGATTAAAAATATCATATTCAGTAGCAGAACATCGCAAATTCATTTGTTCAGCTTTAGTTGGCAATTTTAGTTTCCTATAAGCCTATTAGAGCCATAAAATATAAATATCACAAACGAAATTAACGTCATTTTGAATTATTGAAAGAAAAAAAACCATATTCCAATGTATAGAATGCAGACTGTGTAGAGTAAAACTTCGATTCGAAGCGATTGTCAAGTAAGTTTACTTTGGCCAAAGCAAATATTAGCCTGGTGTAAGAGCAGGGCATGACACAGTCGGTTCATTCTGAAGTTTATTTGCAGTTGACAATCCCCTGATTATTTTTATATTTTTAGCACTGGGGAAAGCATTTCATCACGTACTTTTCCTTGTTGCAACAGCCATTGAAGTTTTTCAACTTTCATTGAGATTCAATTACTTAATGGCAGGTGAGAGCGGGCGAACGCTCAAAAGTATGCTGCATTTCTGGTGCCCAAAATCTGTGATTACTTTTTGAAGCTTTAGGGTAACACACATATATTTCATATGGCATAATGTGAAAGTTATCAAAAGTTACTGCTTTGGTGTGATAAATCTCAAATAGCAATTTTGCGAGGTACATGGCTAGAATTGTATAACTTCAAAACTGACGGAGAGAAGCAGATTCTCAGCTATGCACATTTCCTTCGATCTTTACCATTCAACTTTACATAAAGCATTCGACTCTAAACACACTCGGTTACATGAGCTATCAGGAGACAGCCAAAGCTTTTAGTGCACCCAAATGACAATCATTGAACCTGAAGCTTCATTAGGTCCCATCGAGCACTGGACAGCAGACGAGTGCAACGTATAACGCATACGCAACGTGTGACACTCGAGTGAAAAACAAATCAAATCATAATTGAGCTGCAGAGTGCTGCTCATCAATAAAGTAAGCAACGTTGAAAGCAAACTGACAATCAATCTTGACCATCTAAATTAGTGAAGCTATTAAGTGCCGTCAATTTCAATGGAAGTTGAAAAACATCTTTTCGAACGCCTTGTTTACTCGTAGGGAAAAAGACAAGGAGACGACTTTAAGATAAATCTGTTTATATTTAAGAATTTACCTAGAAAAACTTACAACTTTAATAAAGTAAAATTAAAGGCTTTCCAAAAATTCACTTGAATTAAAGCGAAGTTCTTAATTTTACACAAACTTTTATGGTTTGAAATGAAATGAAAAATGCTTGAAAGGAAAGCTACTTTAAGTACTGGAAGGTCTTAAAAACCGATTTTCCAGACAGTAAAGTGTCACAATTTCCTCACAGAAGTTGTTTACGTGCCTAGAATGGTCAACTGCGATTATCCTTACCAAGCACACACAAGCTGCAAGAACTTTAAACGAAAACCCCGCAGAAATCTAAGCAAGGTTATGCTTCCCTTTACTGTGTAACTATTTTAATATGTACGATATCCTATTTCCTGGCCGAGGAAAGCTTTCCGCTCCTAAAGTTGTTACACTAATTGTCTACGGTTCTTTTTTAAGCACAGGTACAATTTATATCTTTGAGACGCTATTCACAAAATTTTCCATATATCATGTGTAGCACCCAAACTGTGGAAACAGGTGCTTCGACCCCGAGAAAAGGAGTAAAAAAGGTAGCAAGTTTGCTAAATCTAATTAATGTCAAGCTTAAAGGATACTTTTTGCTACTAGATTTTGCTGATTATGTTTAATAAATTATTTTTATTAGCAGGCACAACAAATGACCCAAGGCAACAAATTGGTGGAACCACATAAAACCCACAAAGTTCGTTCTCGAACATGTCGCATGTTGCAAGCAATGTTTTGTGGATTGTATGAGAAAGTTGGCAGTCAGTCAAGCTCCACAAAATCTCTTGATGGCAATATTTACTATAGCGAATTATAACCAGGGAAAGTGACAAATCTGAAGTATTGAAGTATGAAGTATTAGGTACATTTTTGATATATTTTAAAATATAACAGAATTTAAAAAGGTGCTTGAATTAATTTTATTTGATTTTTTATTATTTAAACCAATTTGAATAATTTGAATGCGCTGTTAATTAAATTTAAAGTCATAAAAAATATATATAATTTAAATCTTTAGCAAGCTCGGCTTACATCAGCTTTAATTATTTACGAATTTTATTTGACCTTAATTTATAATCATTTTTTATATTTTGTGGTGGCATATTTTAACTTCAAGCCTCTTGTAATCTAAGGCAGCTTAAATAAATATTATTACCTTATTAAAAATACAATATAATATCGAAAAAGCATTACAAGCAAAGCAAGCGTTTCATGATGAAGGTGAGCCCAACTAGCCAGACCTGACAAAGTTCTTTTCCTCTGTTGTTTTATTAGGATCCAACACTTTACGTGACTTTCTAAAAATAAGCATGCTTGATGTTCCTTCCGAACTTCCGCTTGATTCTATAGGGACAGTAGATAACAGGGCATGTCCTTGTTTGTTTACGCTACAACTCACAGCCACAACAGGACATCCAGTGATAGATTAAGCTAAGACCGACAGAAATGCCCCATTGACAGCTTTTGGCCAAAAGATTGTCAATTATTAACGAGCTGGTCACAAATTTGCCACCGAACAACATTTTGTTTGACACTTGCCAACAGTGTGAATGAAGCGTTTAAGGCGCTTATTCAGTGATCCTGTAAACGGAGAACAAACGCTTATAGTATGCGACTGACAATGCTCCTTGAAATTCCGAAACAAAACAAATAAAACATTTACACCCTAGAGTGCTGGATCAAGGTTAATCCAAAAACATCCTATAAACTTGTTATAACTTATTTATTCCACAAATTGAACATACCATTGAAGTGTATCATCTAAAATAAAACACAGTGCATCAACTTTGATATAACTTCTGTTAAAAATAATGAAAACTTAATTAAACTCATTTAATGAGCAGTTTCTCATTACTGCTAATTCTGCTTTGTTTCAAAATATTGACTTAATCTGTTTATTTTACCCTACAAGTTCAACAAGTACAAAACAAATATTTATCTATGTACTTACTGCCTGTACCCTCAGGCTAGGTAAGTAAAATAATGTTTATTTTGCAGGACCTTTTAAAAGTCTGTGTTCATATAAGTATAAGTAAATATATCCACAGGCTTATTCAAATTAAAACATAATCATGCTAAGAATAAACTTTAATTTTGAATATATATAATAATAATTCAAAATACGCAAATGTAATACAGTCCACAGAAAAATTAATAGTATCTGACTATAATATGTCATACTAAAAATAACGAAAAGGTAGTAGTGCACAAGAAATATATATATATTAAACAAATAATCTAAAATGTTTTTATAATTTGCGCGTTTAGCAGAACTACACGCTGACTGATTTCTGCTGATTTTTGTCAGCAAATCAATCATATACATCAGATAGCAATTAAGATATAAAGATATGGATAACTTAAAGAACAAAAGCATTGCGTAAAATAAGTTTTTTTTATTTGTAGAATTTATCAATATTTAAAATTAAATTAAAGACTAAGAACACTTATGGTTTATTTTTTAAAGCAATTTAATACATGTGTGTGATTATATTTAAATATTGATAAGATATCAAGAGAGAAAATCGGCTTGCTTTTGAACCGTCAGCTGAGCCTAAGATAAATTAATTAAAATATTTAAATAGCATAATCCTGCATGGCATCAAAGATATATTTTAAATGTTTTATCTGTTAACATAAAACCTGCAGTCTATTTGAACACTAGTATATATGCCCTATGCGCTTATGGCTTAACTGTTGCATATCTAACGTTAGCTAGGTAATTACATTTACCACAAGACTTGCCCTGGACAAGACTTGTTTGGACAACAGGTTGAGGCCTCAACGCCTGACGAACAGAGCAGTTAATTAAATTTTGACTGATTAGCTGCCATCCACGCAGAAAAGCCAAAACTGATGATGGAGCTGCCAAATGCACCCAGCGGCCAATAAACATCATGTAATGAACGCAAATGTGAGTAATTTGAGTCCCAGCATTGCTCAAAGGGTTTACTTGAAATCACGACAGTAGCTTGAATGAAATTAATATGCAGGTAAACACTTGACCTAGAGGCATTTAATAACGTGCACATAAAGAGTAGAGGTACAAAATGCATATATTATATCCACTACTTACTCAAAGAGGCCACAAAAGCAGCGCGTTAAGTCAAATTACATAAAGGGTACGCCAAGGACACGCCAAAGGATCATAAGGACGCACGTTTTAATCATGTGGGGGAAACCCAACTAGAGCAAACGTTTAGCTGCACAATTCAGCACATCGGGTGGTGTCAGTAAGCCAGACGAGGTCTCAATAATATTTACAGTTGAAGGCACGTCTGCTCACATTCGTCCTGGTATCAGAATCTTAATTGACATTTGATTAATGCACAGTTCAGCACACACCCCAGTTGACAGCGGGGCAAAGGGAAATGTTAATTACATCCGCAACTGAGACAGAGAGAGAGACACACGCAGACAGATAGTGAGATAAATTGAAAGCGTAACCCGAGGTGAACAGGACAAGGAGGGTGAGAATCCTCATAATGGCCACATGATATTCACCTTCGACAACCATGGACAGTGTCAAATTTTAATGAGTTTAATGGCCTCACAGTATAATCCAATAAAATACACGAAATGGCATTTTAATGGTTGCAAATGTTTTTTAATTGCATTAATGTCATGGCGTGTCCTTTTATTGCTTTTAATTGCAAATTTACATAAAACCAAAAAAAATCATGTTTTACAAGGTGTAATGGGATTTATTTTAGGTAAATGTAGCCACTAAAACATCAAAATAAAATTTCGAGTACATATTGAAGCAGAATTAACAGTACATACATTTAATTTTATATTCATTTTATAAGGCAACTTGATATTTGTATAGTTTCAAAACTTTCCTGTGTCATAATAAAATCTGCATGAATATAGTTAAAATCAAAAGATATTTCAACGAGAAGTAAACCATTTGTATACATTTATTATTTACCTCACTCTCAATTCGCTTGGGGTGTAACAATATCAGATATACAAATTGTTTTTATTTATTTGGCCAACCACCCGAAAAAGTTGAGGCCATTTTTCACAAGCGGAAATGTTTGTTTACTTGCCTGACCAGAGTCGAGCCGGAAGGACCTAGATAGACGACTGTTGCCAGGCTCCTGCAAAAAATCGCAAATTCGGTAACTGAGTGGCACCAAGGACAACCTAGGTTGTTGTATCAGTTGGTGTTTTCTTTTTTTTTGTACACTTGTTGTTGATATTTCATTAATAGATGGAGTAAGTGGAGTAACTTCTAACGAGATTTATTTAAAAATTCAATAAAAAAAAGCAAAAAACATATTTTTAAAAATGTAAAAAATTTTGTAAATAAATTGTTATACGCATGCTCATGTGTAAGCTTTAAAATAGTAGCAATATTTTTGAACATGACGGAAACAATAATATTGAAACAAGAGCATGTCTTACAAATATTTGAATTTATTGAGAACAATTTTAAATAAACCTTCTTTGAAGTTTGGTTATAAAATCTCCTTTAACGGTTTAGAAATGAAATAATTTAGAATTTAATTAGTAACACATCAAATGTGATATCCTTATTCATTTATCCACAACAATAAAGCAGAGGAATTACACATCACTAAATTTCTATTACTCTTGCAACTTGTTAGCTGCAGCAAGAAAATTCAACTCTAACTGCATTTTAGAAACACAAATTTCACAAGCATATCTAATTTAAGTCATGCGCCAGTTGCTACACTCCAAAGCATAAGAATGGCAGTCGGATTCAAACGGAAACGGAAGTTCAGATATGCACACACATGCAACAAAGTCACGAAGGGAAATATTTGTTGAACAAGTCTTACTTGAATTTTGCAACAAATTGATACTCAATATTTAGTGAAACGGAAATACAAATGATGATTTAGTTATCATCTGGTTCATATTTGATTTTGCTTATGTTTAGTTTGCTGTGAACATAAATTCGATGATAGTATGAGAAATTTTGTCTAATACAAGCAGCCATGTATTTGTCTTTCCTTCCTTTCAAATAGGATAAAAATATACATACAAAATATAAATACACACATCTATAATTTCACTTGATTAATTTTAATAGCTAGTGCATAATTATGCTTGTGTTCTATTTATTTATCCATGTAATCGAATTTAAGTTAAAGAGTATCTAATTCTATTTGAGATTCGCATTGCAGTATTTCGTGAAGATTTATACATAAGTCTAGGTAAAATTTAAAAGATATTTCCAGGTAGTAATGTGAAAAGACAAGGAAAAACTGCAAAAAACTTGGCACTTATATAAGGAGGGAGTCCCATTTGTAAGATGTTTAAAGTTGACTTCTTATTAAATTAAAAAAAATTGTCAAAGTCAAATGTCATGGATATAAATTGTTGGACGAAAACATTGCACAAACGAAGTATTTACTAAATTCAGATATTTACAAGATAAATAAGACATTACCCTTGACAGTTTCTTATAAAAACTATGCTAAGCTATGACTTCAAAATAAATTTTATTTAGAAATGATGTATTAATCACCATTTAAAGCAAGAATTTAAAACCAAAACAAATATGATTTTGGTAAAACAATTCTTTTTAAATATTTCGCTGACTTCAAGGTAATATACTCGTATTTAATTGGTGTCCACACTCTAATTAGAATTAGCATAATGGCTGCGGCTGCCTACAAAGCTGCAATTATTGTGGATTATATGTAAATGTCTACAGGGGTTATTGGACAAGGTGGTTCTGGTTATTGAGCTTTCATGCCACCCACAATGCCATCGAAGTTAAGGCGATAAGCCCCACACAAATTGATCCCTTGAATGTCAGTGACATATTCAAAGTGAATGCTAATGAATTTGCTTACAAGGCAATTGGCTGGGCAACATTTGGATATACATGTACTATTATATCCTTTGACATCCTTTACCAAACTTTCACAAATTAGAATTTGACGTACACGTATGTGTATATCCTGTCTACTTAAATCAGTATGGTCAAAATGTAAAAACCTATAAATTACATGGCATTAAAAACAAAATAATGATTCTCAATGTTAATAAAGAAGCTTTAATTATTCTAAGCCTATAATAATAATATATTAAATAACAAAACCCAGTCTTCAATATTTATTTTAAATATATTCTGTTTCAAAACTAAAATTCATTATTTATATACACACTAAATTTAATAGTAACCAAGACATTCTCCCAAATAAATATTTAATAATTATTGCTATTATTTAATAAATTTAATCAATTATTTATATTAACTGGCTTGAATTTATAGATTTATTAGAAATAATATCTTTTATCAATCAACTTTCATTGTATTTCAACACCGATTATGTTTCATGACCCTAAAGCATTTTGTCTTCATTTAATTAACACTTCCTTTATCTTGGCCACAAAATTTAAAGCAATCTACACAAAGGCCAAAACGAACAATACCAGTAGATAAATACTCAGGACTGAAGAAGGAGACTAAATGGAAACGGGAACAATAAAATTCTTTTTATGGTTGTTTTAAATGCTTCGCGAAAAGACATTAAAAAGTCTTCAAGTCTGCAAAACTTTTTGTCTGTTTTTCCGGCTTCGCTTTTGCAGAGTCTGCGAAAACAATAAAGAACGGAAAATTGTCATGAATAATAATACATAATTATGAAATTAGCTTTGTGCGGACAATAGTACTATATAAATTCTTCGAGGGTGCAGTGAACTTTTCGCATTTAAAAATTTGTAACACATTTTAAGCCAACAGATTGCATTAGAAAAGATTTTTATAAGTTGGAAGCCGCATCATTATCTTCAATGGGAAGCATCAACTTTGACCCCCATCTTCGGCATAGTTTTGTGGCTTTACACCAACACAGAAGAGATGTTTAGTTCATAATATAAATACAATACAATTGTATCAACCACAAGTAAGTCATACAATAAATTATTCTACTTAAGAATACAATACACAAGACTTCCTACAATTAAATTCAATATATTATCAAGTCGCTAACTGGCGTAGTGTACTAGAAGCGTTACTAAGACAGGAAAATACAATTCTTTAGGGTACTCTTGAATTTATTTCTCAACAGTATATAAAGAGTGAGTATATAAAATTTGGAGTGCTGGAAATCAAGTCCATATCTTCAAAATTGTCGTTATAAAAAGCCTTATCGATATTCGGGGGTGTTATGAAGTATTTATCCGAAATATCTGATCGACTCGGCAATTGATGCTGATCAATAATATGCATAGGATCTATATAGAGTCGGAGATGTTAGCTTCTGACCGTTATACACATTTGCTTAGTCTTATGACCTCCTCGTATTATAAATTTGATAATTTCAGGGTTTACAGTAAACATTCTGGTGATGGGTTTTCTTAGCAAGTATAGATACTTTTTGGTCGCCCCTCGAAATTATTGTAAAATGTGCTTTTAATTAAGCAGCGAAACCCAAACCACAAGCTAATGGTAACCTTTTGCGAAATACTCAACGTTTATTAAAATACACAGGCTCGTAACGTGCCAGCTGAATCTAATCCAAATAAAAGTCATTCCCTTAAGTCCAATAAATAAAAGCGTTGGCCCAAAATTGAGGGTTACTTATGAAGTGGGGAAATACTGGCATCGGGCAAACAATAATTCGACATGGTTTTAATTAAAACTGAACAGCAATACGCTCTGATACTTCCTGTTCCGGTTACGGTCGTCCTGTCAGTTGTCGCTTGCTTTGGGGATGTGTCGTGTATATTTTGGCTCAGAAGCAAATGCAATTTTGTGGCCAACACGAAGTGCAGTTAACCCAGGCATTGTTGTTGGCTATGGATATTTGTTGATATAAGCGACGACGGGTTTCATTAGTGGTCAACTTGTTGGCAGACTGACAGGAATTACCATGTTAAGGCAGGCCATGACAGCAGGCATGTAAGGACAACACCCAAGAGGTAACGGAAGTGCAACTATGCACTGATTTTGACCACTCTCAAAGTTCCTATCAAACTTAAGTTTAATTCATTTCAATTGATGGCTGAACTTTAAGAGCAATTGATTTTACTGGCAAAAAGAAAAATCATACTTTTATGCCAATATTTGTTTGTATTGCTGCAAGGATGCACGCCTGATGATATGCTCATAAATAGCCTGATGCTGTTCTCATAAAATACTGAAATAAATTCCACCTCTGCTCGATGGTTAGTTTATCCAGCAATTTATCAGTTTGTATCCAGTTGCTTATGCCTGTTTTGCCTTTGAATGCAATTTATCGAATTAAAAAATAGTTTAATCTCAATTGCTCCCAGAGCTTTTATGAATGCCGGTCCTTGAGTTCGCTTTTGTATTCGGTTTCACAATTCGAACATAGATGCTATTTGCAAAGAACTTTTCAAGTATGCTGATATTGCTGAGATTTGAAAATAAATTGCTGTCAACGACCGCAACGAACACCAAGTTGTGGCACTAAAATAATCCTTCATGCAATTGGAGCAATTCAAAAGCCTTCAAAAAATACAACATAAGAACAAAATTAGTATAAATTGTCTATGAATTTTTTCTGCTAAGATTAATTGCATAATTTGTGTAAAGAAATGTCATGAAAAAAGTAAAGAAAGTAAATGAATCGGTCCTTTACCATTATTTTCATTTTAAATCTTATTATTTCCACTTTCGAAAAAAATAGTTTTCCCACTGGCTCAAGTGAAAAACTTATAAAAGACAACAATATCATGATTTATCAGAAAAGAAATGACAAAATTATGAATATAATATCTTAAGTTTTGAATGGGGAAAAAAAAACATAACGTTGAAAAAATTACACAAAAATAAATTAAATTATGTATTTTTAAAGTCACAGCTCAACAACCAAATAGTGACAAAATAGAATGGTGAAGGTTGAACCTTTAGTAAAAATGCTTTGTAAGTCCACAAATGGTTTCTGCACAAAGAATCACTAAAATTCCTGCGAGTAATAACATTATATAATGGAAAAGTGGCCACTTCCCGTTTCCTGTTCCCATATGTACATTGTACAGCCTAAGGAATCTATTTACTTGTGCATTGAATAAAAAGAAACACAAGGAAGCCAAAATAAAAACCCAAATCAATTTTATTTTTACTTTCTAAAGTGAAAAAAAACTTTGCTGACCATTCAAGCAAAACTTGGCGCTTAGCAACGTTTTATTTCCGATCGCTGTTGTGATATGAAATTAATTAGAATTGAAAATTGAAAAGTTTCTTCAATTCCTTTGATTGGCCATGCCCAAAATCAACGTCAACACTTTTGAGGCTGCCCTTTTAACGTTTCATTTGATTGCTAGCAAAAGCAGGCACAAAGGCAAAAAAAAAGGTCCCTAGGGTCGTGTAAAATTAAAGTAAATTATACAAATTGGTTTGTACTTAAAAAAATTACCGAACTTTTAAGGTATTATTGGCCTGAAAGTTCATTGAGCTGTGAGCTGTTAAGGCTGAAAAGATTGTCAAATTAAAGTATTTATACAAAACTTAAAATACTGTATTACTTCACGATTTGTATGGTTTATAAATGTTAAAAAGTGATCGGCCAACACTTTTACGAGTAGTTAAATAGTTTAATAAAGTTCAAATTATTCACAGGTAATTTTTTTTTACAGTTTTCAGCTTTTTGCTGAATTGAAAGTTGAAATTTACCATTGCATAAAAAACCAAATGTAAATGTCTGATCAAAATTAATTCATATGTTATTATATTATATATATAATAACAAAAAGTTTCGTGGACATGTTGGGTTATATTAAATCATACCTGTCCTACAAATGCTAAAAATGTATAATTAAGTGCTGTGAAAATCACAAATAAGCTTATTTAAAAACTATCATGTTGCTGAATATACTCTGTTCCCGAAGGAAAAAAAGTATATTGGGTTTGCGATATGTTCGTCTATCCGCCTGCCCGTCTGTCCGTATGAACGCAATTTTTTCCACACGCTTGAAGCTAGAACAACCAAACTTAATACACATGTTGGTGTATACGCTCAATTTATAGTGTCGAGAACACTTTTTCAAGGGGTATATCTCCTACAGTTTCAAAGATAGAGTTACCTAATTTGGCATACAGATTAATGTTGACCACCTGGACAAATCTGCATCAAAAAGATTTGACCACCCCACCACCTCCTCCACAAAGCAGCACTATCTACATCTCCCACACCTGTGCAGTTTTTTTCGCGTTCCTTTCCGAACCCACAAATAGGCAATTTATACCGGACTAGGAACAGAGTATTCCGACTGCAACGTTCTTACTTGTTTTCCATTCGAAATGATTCAAAATAGTAGAAAATGATATGGCAGTCTTACCATAGAGGCCTCTGATCGTAAATTAAAGCTTGCAACCCAATGGAGGTCAGTGTAAAATGTTAATTTATCAAATTTGGCGTAGTTTACTTATTTACTTTTACAAATACCTAAAGTTCCACTAATAATAATATTGTTACAAATATATGTAAAAGACGAATCAAAATACTTTAAATAGCTTTTATTATATCAATTTTAATTATTTTGATTCTTAACATCTAAGTTATATGATAATGCAATTAGTTTTGCAGCTGCTCGTTTAAATTAATGTAATAATTACCGTCGCCCATTTAAAATACAATTAAGGTACTCGTAAAGACAATTAACGAGGCTATTGAAAAAGGATTCCAAAAAGAGGTCCCAAATTAATTGGCGGCTCGTTGGAGGGTTCACATTGCACATTATAACGCCGGGCTGCAGTTGAATTAATTTAATTTAAATAGCTTGTATTACTCTTTTCTGTCTCTTACAAGGAAATTTATTGGTTTTTGGCGTTTTCTTTTTATTTGTTGCAGAATTATAAGCGAAGCAATGAAAGGAATATTTACTTACACTAAAGAATGACTTTAATTACTTGCATTCCATAGGGAAATGTTTCTCTATGCCATTGGCTTAATGCCCATATTGATTACATTACTGTGGCTAAGGGTTCATTTCATTAAACTTAATTCAATTACTGATATTTTCAATAATCTATATACGTAGAAATCAAATAGAACAATTACGTATCTCCAAATTATGGTAGTTCTTAACATCAGTGCCAACTATAGATTAATATAATACAAAAGATTGATGGCTGGTAACTTTTCCGGCAAAGGTAATTTAAATTTACGGCAAAAGACTGAATAACAGGACTGCAAAGATGACCATTTAATTCAAAATGGGTATTTTATATTGCAAAATAAGAACAGTTTACAGAACAAGAAGTACAATTGAATAAAACTTGCTTTATAATGTAAATCATTAGCAAAGGTTCTTAAAAACTATGAAAAAGTGTTTGCAAACATACTTAGCAACATTTTCACTCAAATATCAAAGTACATCCACCAATTAGACTCCACAATATAATTATCGACAACTTTAGATTTTTGAGCTGATTATTTATAAAGTTTCTTGAGTACTATCTAAAGAAAAACTAATCTTAAACATATTTAAAGCTTTCCATAAGCTTTACTGAAAAATTGAATTTATCGTTACTGATAACAACTTTAGTTAAACTTAATAAATTATTAAACCTTATAATTTGCTAATAACATTAACATTATTTTCCCTTACTATCCGGAACATTGTTCAAAACTGTCACATTGGTTTCATTTCACAAAACTTGTCCTGCTCTAAGTAATTAAAAATGTCATTCTCTCATTTTCCGCGAAAAGCTAATTAAAATGACTTAAGACCTCCATTAAGTTTTTCGCATTCTCGAATAATTTCACACCTTCTGTTGAGACTCTAGAGTCGGCAAACTTAAATAACAGTTTTCACATGAATGCGACAGTAGCTTTAAAATATTGATTAAAATAATGTTGCTATTTGTGTGATATTTTCTGATGACAAATTTACAGGCAGCTGTAAAATTATGCAAATTCTATACAATGCCAACAGCAAGCTGCGGGTGTATTTGAATTTTAAGCAACTATGTAATAAAAAAAAAATTCATCAAAATTCAATTATTTAATGGGCTTGCCCATAAAAATGTGAAACATTGTCATGCCACATGGCATGAAATTTGTGAATTTAAGCTATTCCGCAGGTGACAGCAGCCAAGTCAAGGCAGTTTTACGACTTTTGAAGTATCCCTAAGCTGATTTCTTATTTCTTGACTTTTCACTTACACCTCCCCTGCCTCTGCTCTACTTAGTATTACCCAACTTCAAAAGTGTTGGCCCTTCTTCCTTGGTTAGTTTTTTTCTGGCCTTGTCACACTTGACGACAACAAACGCCAAGTCTCAGCTTTTGTGTAATTTCTTATCCAACATAAAGTATTTAAGTATTTGAGAATATTTATTATGCTCGCAGACATCGAAATAAGTAGAAAACGTTACTTTAAAATTTATTCTGAGAAGGTTAAAATTCATGCCAAAAATGTAAAATAATTAAACTTGTAAAGTTTCCACAGGAAATGGATTCCTAGTCTTTAAACCTCCCATAACTTTGTCAATACTGAACCGATTTACATGCCGAATATCTTCATAATTTTAGTATGTCCTTTACTTCAATTTATAATCACAATGTCTTTATATAACCGAAGAGCTCCTTAACCTCTTGAATGTATTATTCTATAATTTGATCAATGTTATTCAATTTAAGCATCTACATTTACAATAATTAAGCCGCAAACATAAAATGAATTTGAATTTGAAAATTCATTTAAAAAGTTAATGAGCAAACACAATAAACAAAAACTATTAAATTTGACAATTGTCGAAATTAATTGACAAACAGTTACAAAAAAAAACCCGATTTGTTTGCCCAAAATTTAAATTGCAAAAGAAAAACTCTTACAAACGTGTCATATGCATGCAATAAAATTACTCAATAGTCAGCTGTTGACAAACTGACGCAATAAATTTACTAACTTTTAATTACCGCGCAGCAACCAGGTACCAAAAATAAACAAGCAACTGCAAAGTGAAAATTTATGTCAATTTACGTATGTACATAGTAGTTGCCAAATGAGGCCATATAAAGACGGTGGCATGAGCACACAAAAACGCTTTGATAGGGCCAACCCTATTAAAAATTCCATTACAATGTTGCCGGAATAAAAGATATCCTGTTAATCCTGTCGAGAATAAACTTTTTTTTTTTTTTTTTGATATGCATTTAATTTCTTGAAACATTGATCATTTAACCTAATAAATTTAAAATGTTCGTGTAAGGGTGTAAATTTGACTGGGGACGTGGGTGGGGGAAAACAATGTTGGTGTGTTTGTGTGTGAGTTTTGAATTATATATATATAATGAGTTTTATAAAAGTCGACCTTCAGGACACCGGCCATGAGACCATAGGTCATTCGGGTGGCGCCGTTTTAGCCGTCTTGTGCAATTGCTTGCTGTTAGCCCTCTGGCTAGAGAGTTGGCGTGCTGTTGTAGCCTGTGTCTGTATCGACTGGTGTGCAGGTTTATTTGTGAGCATATTGGGTTTATTCGCAAATCATTGTATATGTCTGCGTTTCTCATAAATCTTGAGGCTCCAGCTATCCTACGAACTATCTTGCTCTGGGTGGATTCAATGGCCTGAATAGAATAGTTGGCTGCGCACCCCCACAGTGCTATGGCATACGCCATGGCAGGCCATATGATCATATTGTATATCCTGATCTTGTTTTCTAGGCTAAGGTAGCTACGTGGCCTTAGCATCCAGTCTAGTTTGGTTGCTTTGTTCTTAGCAGCAGCAGCAGCCTGGAGGATGTGTGGTCGCCAAGTTAACCGGCTGTCCAGGGTCACGCCAAGGTACTTGACTGTGTTGCTTCTTGGAATGATTTGCCCTTCATATTTCACCCTCCGACAGCGGGGTTTTCTGAGTGCAAACACGCAGCTGTGAGACTTGGAACCATTCACAACAATGTTCCAACGGTTTGCCCAATTAGAGAAGCCATTGAGAAACTCCTGCGTGAGTCTGACGGCCTCCCTCGCATTGGTGCTGCGGGCCGCAAAGGCAGTATCATCCGCATATGTGGCAACCAGTGTGTTATCAGCAACTGGAGTCGGCAAGTCCGCGGTGTACAGTGTGTAAAGCACAGGGCCAAGGACGCTGCCCTGCGGTACACCAGCTTCAATGCGGCGAATGCTCGATCGCTCGTCTCGCAACTCGACCATGAAACCACGCTCATGCAAGAACGACTTCAAAATACAGTAATGCGTGGCTGGGAGGAGATTTTTAAGTTTGAAGAGCAGGCCATCGTGCCATACTCGATCGAATGCTTGCTTAACGTCTAGGAAAACGGCAGAACAGAACTCCTTGTTCTCAAGGGACTCTAGTGCAAAATGTACAACCCTGTGAACTTGTTCTGGTGCCCCATGCTTATGTCGAAAACCGAACTGATGGTCGGGAAGAGCTGCCTGGAAAGAATTCACAGCCAATAGTCGCCCAAGAAAGATTCTCTCAAACATTTTTGAAAATGTTGGAAGCAGGCTGATTGGCCGATGCGAGTCAACGCAGTCAGGACTTCTGCCAGGTTTCGGAATCATAATTACGACGGCGCATTTCCACTGGGATGGGAAATGTTTGACCCTGAGCATAGCATTAAAAAGAGCCACCAGGAATAGGACGGCTTTCTTTGGGAGTGCTTTGGCTGTTTTGCCATCAACACCGTCGTAGCCCGGGGTCTTAGTGGGCTTTAGTCTATTGATCTGGTTCCTCACTTCATCTGGCGTAATGTGTGCAATTGGTTCCGCTGGCAAGGGCTCGGTTTCCAAAAAAGATCTTGTAATTTCAACGTCAGCCACACTGGCAAGATCAAAAGACGTGAACCGATCCTGCAGCTCATCAGCAAATGCCGTCACGATCTCCGTGTCAGATCTGCACAACGTTCCATCCGACCGTCTAATGGGAAGTTTCCTGATAGCCTGCCTCTTGAGATTGCGCGTAGCCTTCCATATTGTAAAGCTCGCACCACTGTCCGGGTCGGCATTGCGCAGGAGGTCGTCAAAGTATTCCTGTTTGGTGTCATACAGCAGTTTTCTTAGAGCATCAGCAGTTCTCCGATACTCTCTTTCATCCAGTGGATTGCGAGTGCGCATATATCTCCGACGCAATGCTCTCTTGAGTCTCACCAAGTCCAGGATCTCAGGTTTTAAAAGAGGCTGAGGTGGACTGGGAGGACTGCAAGGCTGTTGGCGAAGTAGCGAGTGTTCAGCAGCAGCATAAATGTTACGTACGAATAACTCTGCTGCGTCATCGATATCAGCTGGCGAATTGATATCCATATTTAGATTAACCAGTTCCTCCAATTTTCGCTGGAATCTCGGAATATTTGCATGCCTGGGGAGCAAGCGAGGTTTCATACCTACTATGTAGGCAGATACCCTCAGCTCAATGATCAGAGGGATATGATCAGAGCTCAGCTCGATCCTGTCCGAGATGGCAAGGCTGGATGACCGTATTCCAGCATATACTGCAAAGTCCAGCGCTGTGGGATTTGCCTGGTTATTACTGGGGAAATGAGTTGGAGCTCCAGTTGCTAGAACCTGTTTATTAGAGCCCGCAATGCAGTCAAATAACGCTAAGCCTCTGCTGGTGGATCTCCTGGCCCCCCAGAGTGAGTGGTGAGCATTCCAGTCACCGGCAATCACAAACTTTGAACCAAGCTCGTTAAAGATCGCTTCAAAGTCACCGCTTGTCCAATCAAAGCGTGGAGGGCAGTAGATAGCCGCCAGAACTACATCACCGTGATCACTGGCCACCTTTACTGCAGAAAGCTGCACGCTGTCCCTGCAAATTAAGCTGTGTGGGTGATATTTTAGGCTTCTTTTGATAAGGATAGCTGCTCCACCACGCATACGGTCCGCAGGATGGTTCGCGAAGTGAAAGTCATAGCCTAGGATTCGAAAATACGTCCTTGAGCAGCAGTGTGTCTCACAAAGAAGCATAACGTCCAAATGGTGGCGTTGGATAAAAAGCTCCAGCTCAAGAGCTTTGTTGGTGACCCCATTGGCGTTCCATACGCCAATGCGAAGCCCCAAGTTAGTCATTATGAATGGCATTAACAGAAGTAGCAGCAGCAGTGTCCATGGGGACAGTTACTGAATGCATTTGTTGTGGGAGCACTGCGCCGAATTGCGGTGCGGAATGAGAATCATGCCCTGCGCCAGGTTGCAGTGTATGTTTTGAGTGTAGAGGCGTGCTCATCACAGGATTATTCGCGCCTAGAAGGGATGACACGAGCTGAAGTAGAGAGTCAACAGTGGCAAACATGCGGTCGATGCGCGCCTCTAGTTTGCTAAAACGTTTGTCGGCCTCTATCTGGATTTCCCTTTGCGCTGCCATCCAGGTGTCGAACTGCTTTTGAGTACGGCTGTCCTGTTGTTGTTCAAGGTGCTGCCGTTGATGTTGATCACGCAGTCGTTGCTGCGCTGGTTGTGACTGCTGCTGTTGCTGCTGCTGTTGCTGCTGCCGTTGCTGTTGCTGTTGGTGCTGATGCTGCTGTTGCCGTTGATGCTGCTGTTGCTGCTGTCGTTGCTGCTGCAGTTGCTGCTGATTCTGCTGTTGTCGTTGATGCTGCTGTTGCTGCTGCTGCCGCTTCTGCTTGGGTTGCTGTTGCATCTCCTTTCGGGACTGTAAAGTTGGCCACTGCTCCTCAATAAGGGAGCAACCAGAGAGTGGTTCAAGTTGAAGCGGTTGTTGTTGTTTCTGGTCGTCAACCTGAAGCTGTTGTTGCTTCTGCATCTGGCTTATCTCATGATGTTGGGACTGATGTTGAGTTTGGCGAGATAGTACCCAAGCAGAAACTGATGGCAGAGGGGCAGGTCTTATTGGTTTAGCTGCCAGGTTTGAAGCAGACGTGTTCCACATCCTGTTTTTAGGCTGACGTCGGGCTGCCATCTCTTGATATACAATACAGCCTTTCCAATTGGCAGAGTGAGGGTCACCACAATTGGCACATACAAACGGTTCCTCTACGGATTTTGTGCAGGCAGCACTCTGATGGCCACCGCCGCATTTAGCACATCGGAATGGCTTGTAACAAAAAGCTTTAGTGTGACCTAGCTCTTGACAGCGTTGGCATTGGGGCACATCATCACGCCGGTTCGGTACTTCAATAGTGACTGTTTGATCAGCTATTATTTTAGTGGAAAATATTTCCTTATTATTCGGAGATGGCTCAAGTTCAATAAAGAAAAGACATCTGGGTTCTCCGTTCGTCCGGCTTTTGACATTGTATATATTCCGCACAATATGCCCCTTTGGAGATATGCTATCGCGTATTTCAGCCAACGTTGTGCCAGGATGTAGATTCCGCACCACCACCCTGTAAGGGCGATCCGTTTTCAGCATCCACGTTTGATATGGAAGTTGTCGTTGGGTAAGAATGGCCGTCAATGCACGGTGGTCGTCCTCGGTAGTGACTTGGATTCTTGCTGAAGTCGCCGACATGACTTTCAATTTAAAATTGGACGTAACCTCACGTACCACATTAAGAACAACATGGATGTCGTTGAACCCAGTACAAATTATTGGCGATGGTTTTGCTTGAGGGGTAATTGGGGCATCTTTCGGGCAGGCCTGGTCCAGTGGCGGATTCAAATTGACAGGCCGGGCCGGCGGGCTTAATACTTCGATGCCAGAAGACGCAACCTCTGAATTAGTAGTAGGCTGAGAATTGGCGCTTGACGATTGGCGAATCAACACTGGGATGGAGGATTCAGATGGCTGCGCGATGAGCCTGGGCGGTTCATTGGAGGGACCAATTGGTTGTGATGAATTTGATGTCATCACGTCATAAAACTCCACCCCGTCAGTTTCATCATCATCTGAGCTGCTCTCAAGAGTAGAAAATTTATTATTAAATTCTGCGCTTTCATACCTTTTTGGGGCCTTGGCGTCTGGGTACAGAGAGGTTTTCTGCGAACGTTTACGCTTCTGCTTGATCACGGAAGATACGGCATAACTCTGCAATTTGCCGTCCTTCATTTTAGGGAGCTTCGGATTAAGGCCGTGCTTAACTCGTAAGCGCTGCACTTTTTGAGAGTGAGCCATTTCAGCAATGCTTTTGCTCCAGGCTGGATTGGATTGCAGATCATGTTCATTGCCATGAGCTGTCGTGGAGACCAAAGTATCAGGTTTCGGCTTGAACTGGTGCACCAGGTAGTCATCATTATCATCTAATTGATATTCAGGGGACTGTAAATTGTCCATATTTAATGGCACAAATAAAAATTTTTTTTTTTTTTTTTTTCGTTTGACAACTTGAAAAGGCAGGGTGGCAACACTTGGATGTGACAGCGGAGCACCCCGAAAAATACACACACGCACACAAGCGCCCGTGCGCAAAAATTCGTTTTATTATGTAAATTGCACTACGACACGAGTTAACCTAGGAACTAGGATTTGTCTTGTTGGCCAATTGAACACTCTTTAATGCCTTAAGGCACACTGGCCGGGAACGCTGCAAAGCGGCCACACAATTAGGTTTTTTTTTTTTTTTTTTTTTCTTAATATTCACTGCACAGATAACACACTAAACCGTGAAGAAACCGTGAAACACATATATATGCCACCATAGGTGGACTTGTCCATAAAAAGGAAATAATTTTCCAAAAATTTTTGACGGAGCTTTTCACAGACGCGTGTTACTCGGTTGACAACAGAATAAACTGCAAAGAATATGCAGTCATCATAAAGTATTCATAAAAGAAAGGATATCGCCTTAATCGTTGGCCTGCTTTACAAAGTTGGCTAGCTGTAATTTAATTTTCTCTTTACACTTTACACTGACATGCAAAAGTCTCTTTCCCACACACGAAAATTTAAAATGCATTAAAAACAAATTGTGGTGTGCTCCTTAAAAAGTGGCAATGTTAGCGATGTCTTTAAATGGCAGGCAATAAACTTTCGCAAATGGGTGGAAATTTTCTATTTTATGTGCGCATTCTTGAGTCTGACAACCATTGCGTAAACGTATCCACTCTGTATTGCCCTATAAACATCCATGGTATTAAAGTATCGTTTCTGAAAATACACCATACATAAAAAATAGGAATTATATAAATAAGAGGTTTGATTCATAACCTATGCTTTAAATATATTCAGACTTACTACTTTTAGTTATTTTTGTATCCTTTGTTAGATTTGATCAAGCCCGAACTAACTTAAAGTATCGCTTGTGTACATACACTAAAACAAATAATAGGTACAGAAGCGTCAATTATAAGAGGTTTGATACATAACCTAAATATGCTTAAAATATATTCCAACTTACCACTTTTGGTTATTTTTAATATCATTGGTTAGATTTGATGAACCGCGAACTTCTAGTCTATGCATATACATGTAAGTTAGATTGTAAGATTGTTCAACCCTGGTTCGATTAGAGTAGTCAATAATACTATAAGCATTGTAATCGAAATTGAAGTTGATCGCCACTCTTGAGTAAGATGTGCAGAACGCAAGACGTGAAACGAAGCGCACAATAATTTCAATGTAAAGCGAACTGACAAATGTGAAAATATTATAAATTAACTTAAATAAACTACTATTATATTCTACCGTCGAAAAACAAGTGTGAATGTAATTGGAACAACATCTTCCCTCCCACGTATATTCCAGCCTACATACATATTATTGTATAACTACAAAAACTCAAAGAATAACGATTTTCGAAATTTAAAAGAAAATACATCGATACAACGATGTTTCTGTCCCAAAATAACGATACATTGATGCTCGCAAACAGCGATATTCTTGCACTACTAATTAGAATTATCGATTATAACTCAGAAACCCAATCGATCATTGCCGGAATTGTTAACTGGATGACAATAATTTTGCTAAGATTATATATAAGCAGTGTAATAGTGTTTAATCTTCCGCACACTCTACAGATAATAAGGTATTGGTTTATTTTAATTTTATACTAACAAACAGCAAGATTCAAAAACCAAATAACATTCTTGAATAAGGATTTGTGTCCTTGAGAATGAAATGGAACTAAACTGTTGAAGTCAACGCAATGCCAAATTATTAGCTCATTTGTCAGTTGCCACGAAGCTGAAGGAGTTTCCACTTCTGTTTATGTTTGTGTTTATCCACTCACGGAAATAAAATAATTTATACGCACACCGAGAGAAGAAATTACCTGCACCCATTGAAAGTCACGCACACAAATAAGATGCTTTTCAGGTGCGTGCTGCTTGCTTATTCGTGTTCTCCTTGATCCTTGTTTGGTGTCTTGTGCCACTTATCAAGTCATTATTAACTATTTGCTTAACTGATGACAGTCGTGGTGCTAATTGAAAACGTGTTATATATTTTATTCACTGCTGGCTGAAGCATTTCAACAGCTCAACTGTGAATTCATTACACAAGGACGCGGAATTAATAACGCTGAGCATGTCCTGGTAGCGAAGACTTTTTAGTTGTGAACAAAAAGTTACTTAAATGAAATAGCTGTTAATTTAATATATCTAAAAATAGTTACAATTTGTGAAAAAGTTAAGAAAACAGTTACACGATAAAAGAATTAATTTTATTTTTTACGTGACTTAATGCTGCAGTGTGAAAACTTTGAAATGCAGTTTTATTTGGGATCTTATAAAGCTACCAACTTGAATTTAAAGCTAAGAAAATTGCCTTAATTTGTGTGCACTTAGAAAACATTTAAGACACGAATTTTCTTAATTCATATTATCACAAATAAAACAAGTAAGAACGTTGCAGACGGACGCACCCGACTGCAGAATACTATGTTCCCAGTCCTATATAATTTGGTTATTTGTGTGTTCAGAAAGAGACACGAAAAAAACTGCACAGGTGTGGCAGATATAGATTTTGCTCCTTTGTGGGGGTGTCCAAAAATTTTTGATGCAGATTTGTTCAGAGGGTCAACATTAGCCTGTATGCCAAATTTGGTGACTCTACCTGTACAGGTGTGAGAGATATACATTTTTCTCCTTTGCGGGGGAGGGGGTGGGGGGCCAACAATTTTTTGATGCAGATCTGTCGGGAATCTCAACATTAGTCTGTATGCAAAATTTGGTGACTATAGCTTTAAAATTGGGGAAGATACACGTTTTCCCCAAATTGCGGGGAGGGGGTGGGGTTGGGTGGTCGATCTCGACACTTCATAAATTGACGGTATACACCAACAGGTGTACCAAGTCTGGTTGCTCTAGCTTATAGATAAAGGCAAAAATTGCGTTCATACGGACAGACGGACAGACGGCCAGACGGACAGACGGACATTTCGCAAACCCAATATACTATTTTCCCTTCGGGAACATAGTATAATTACAAGTTAAGCTTGTTTAGCATCAAAACTTTAACTTTACTAAAATATGAGAACATATAAGCGAGGGTGTGTACATATCTATGTGAACTTATGGTACTTGTGCGTCAATGAGTAATTTTCTAGTATATATTTTAAGTGCTTTAGTGTGTTAAGATGTTTGGTAGAAAATGGCAACTGACAACCACTAAACCACCCCTTTTAACAATAAGAATTAGCAAACATCTAAAATTTCAACTTCATACATCCTTTATCTGAACTTTAGTTGAGTGACATATCAAAGTTTCAAAGTATGTAAGCCTTGCTTAATGACTGCATTATCACGTTGCTAAGCAAATGCAAAGTAGACTTAAACAAAAAAAAAGAAATTATGAACCATTTTAAATAGGCTTGAATCATCAATTCTTCCATTTTCATGCCCCACATGGCGTATGAGTAATAAGTGTAAAAAGCTAGAGACAAAGTAAATACTGAGAAAACTTTTCGACAGGCTCTAATAAAGTTTCTTTAGAAATGTAATGCAAATTTTTGGCTAACACGAAAAGTATTTATAACTAGAGTGAAAGTTTAAACTAGTTTTGATTGTTTTATTAAAGTTTAAACTTAGAAAGGTGCACAGGGGAAAAATATCTAATTCGGTTAGCATCAAGCTTGGCTAAACATAGAAACCGGCTCAACCTTGCTTTTGTTTGCACAAGTTTCCAAAGCAACGGTTATCTTCAATGTAAAAATATAGTCTTAAAGGTACATAAACAAAAACGTATTAAGTACAATTTTATTTGGATGCCCAAGTAATCATATCATATTTGATGCATAGGCAAATCTCTCGGGGCGGTTTACACATGAAATTTTATTAAGTTGAAACTCAACAAAGTAAAATGCAAATATTTCACTTGCAAGTTCGATAAATTCTAGAAATGAATTAAATTTCTGCTAGCTCATAATAAAATCGACAAAAATATAACATTTAAGCTACTACTTGAAACTTTTGCCCTTGCCTAGACAAAGTTTTACTGAGCAAATTCCCAAATGACCTAACAAAATGCTATACCCCCCAGCTGTGTGTGTCTAAGTGTGTGTGCGTGTTAAATGCTTTTGACCCAAAGCAAAAGTTAGGAAACTCGACAAGAATTTCAAATTGATTTCGCTAATTTATTGTGTGAACTTTTGAGGCCAAAACATTTTTAGCATTTAAATATTGATTTAAAAACCAAACCAGCCAAAATGCGCTAGCCACAAGATATTTTATCCGCATAATTGGCCATTTTTCACAGCCAAAGCAGACGGTCGAAAACATTGGCAGACATTTGGGAATGCAGCTGTGTAAACAAAGCTATCAGATTCCAGACACCCGTAAGACCCTAGACAGAGATTAGTTGACAGTCCTTTGGCGTGTGCACAATGCCCAGGACAGCCCATTTACTTAGCATATTTTCAGGTGATGCAACATTTATTTTTCTTTTAGCTGCTGAAAGATAAGGCCAAAACTGTCACTGTTACTTAGGTTGTACGTGCAACATGCTGCAAGCAGCACGCACAAGCAAACAGAACATTTCAACTCATGCTGTGACTTGTTGAAAATTTCCCATTATTCTATGAAAGTGTTCTGATTACCCAATTTTGAACACTCCCTCAATATTAACATCAACAACTAATGTTACAAATTTAGTTCATTGCGGATTTCGAATCAGTAAAGTTTGCTAAGCGGATTCTTGGAATGAAAATGCTCACACCTACAATGTTTTTTTTAGAAACTTATCAGTGTCGCTCAACGACAGACACAAGTTTCAAAAGTAAACAATAAACATTTTGTTTTCAAATAATCATTTGTTAAATAAATATTTTTGTGTTAAATGTTTTATTAAGAGATTGATAGCAAAATAATGTTATTTTTCTAATAACTGAATATTGCAGATTTATTTTTAAAATTGGTCATTACTTAAAAATAATATTAATCACATTTCTGACAGGCGTTTACATGGAATTCTATAAGTTTACGTAAGCAAATAAAATAAAAATGTTTAATATTTAATTTTTGATAGTGACAAAGAATAGTTTCACTTTTAATTACAAATTAATATTAATTTAAAAATATAACCAACTAGAAAAACGCTAAGTGTGCTGAGTAAAGGTGTTGATATCAAATGTTGTTATGAAGAACAGTCAAAATTAGAGTTGCAAATTAATCAGTAAATTGTTTAAAAACAATTTAATAAATGTGTTCACTCATAAGTAAGTATATCTGTAATGATCCAATGTGTATTGTAGTTTGTACTGTACTTATAGTCAAATCAAAAACCAATTTTGCTTTAAAAAAAAACTTCATTAACAATGCACTACACATAAATGCGACAAGTATTTGAAATACCAATGTCACTGACAGCAAAAGCTCCAAAAATAAAAACTAATTTTCAATCCAGCATGAAAAACAAAAACAAAACAATTTGCAAGTCGATGCAATCAAACAACAATGGAAAACAAATTGAAAATAAATAGAAAAGCAGAAATCAATCAGCGTAAAGTTCCAATAAGAAAAATGAAATAAAATAGGCCATCAAGTCTAAAAAGGAAAACAGAAATCGCAAAAACTAGAATGGAAATATGCAGTTTAGTTCTCCAAAGATAACAAGTAAGAATGCTATAGTCGAGTATACCCGACTACGAAACTCCTGTACCCAGGTCAAAAATTTCCGATCGCATCTTCGTTAACTTACACATACATACACAGATACGCACACGCACGAGCCACA
This sequence comes from Hirtodrosophila confusa, assembly GCA_035043065.1. NCBI lineage: Eukaryota > Metazoa > Arthropoda > Insecta > Diptera > Drosophilidae > Hirtodrosophila > Hirtodrosophila confusa. The sequence continues at coordinate 6,017,192 of JAWNNI010000038.1, read as the reverse complement.
GCGCAAGCCAGGCATTTTAAGTTGTGACTGTGCTTCTTCTTCCCCTTGCTGCAGCACTGAATCTTCTTTCGTGAATAACTTAGGTGTTTATTATCCGATCAACTTGAAATTTGGACAGTAGATTAAGAGGGACTAAAGTACTGGACATGCCAAATCTTAAAGCTATATCTTGAAAATTGTAACTGTAAAACGGTTTTTATCGAATAGCGGGGGAACGGGGGAGATATCTCAAATCTAAAATAAACTTGACCTGCTCCCGCTATACACGAACCTACATTCCAAATTTGGTGTCTCTAGCTCTTATAGTTGCTGAGATCCTTGCGTTCATACATACGGACAGACAGACGGACAGACGGACAGACGGACAGACAGACGGACATGGCCAAATCGAAATCTCTTTTGATACTGATCAAGAATATATATACTTTATAGGGTCGGAGATGTCTCCTTCTGCCTGTTACATACTTTTGCACAAATCCAATACCCCTTTTTACCCATTTTATGGGTACAGGGAGTAAAAATATTGCAATTTTAATATTGATAATATTTTTCTGCGTAAAAATGTAAAACTTACAAAGGGAAAACAGTTAACACATTTTGTAGGCCAATTCTTTATTAAATATTATATATGCATGGCTTAAAGTCAATTTTAAATCTTTTAAGACAACTAAGAACGAAATTTGAAGCTATGAAAAACTTTTTCAGACACAGAACTTACTTAATTTTAACCTCAATTCCTTTAAGCAAAACTACACATTTTGCTGTCCTTATTGTCAATTGTTAGCTGATTGTTGTTGATTGTTGGCCCTTTTACTGTCATCCTTTTTGAGAACAATGTCAGTTCTGCTATCAGCTTTATGCTGAAACAGCGCTGTTCTTGATCTTGGCTAGCATAAGTATATCTGCTTGGAACGAGGCCAACGTAAAAATGATTTCAACATTGCTTCTAGATTGTGATTTAAACTTACAAATAATACTATGAGTATATCAAAATGGGAATTCAAGATATTGGTAGTTTTTTATAAATGTGTCCAACTTTTTAATAGGTCTGGCCATTTTAATTTTAATTATATATTTATTATTAAAATTAATATTTTTTTGGTCGGTTAACTTGCAAAGTAAATATATATTAATTGGAGATTATATTAAAATTGATAATAATTTAAAGCAATGCACACAATTTAAGGACAATTTTACATACATACAATTTACATATACTTAAAGCCTCATCATGCGGAGCCAGAGTAGCGTAAATATGTGTGGAATTTTAATAAGTCTCTTATATACAATTTATATTATTTTATTTCGTTTTACCAACTGAAAAGAGAAAATATTGTCTGTGTTACCAGCAAAACATGTTGTCAAGTGTATAAACAAAATTATAGCACACTCATATCATAAGTTATGCCGTCCCTTGAGCATATTTCTTGACCAGCCCCAAAATGTATACTACACAAAATGCAAATTTGTATACAGAACATATGGAAATTTGCAACAAAACAGGATATTTTTAGTGAATTTGTTGTGTGTATTTTTGGCACACCCTTTGCTTGATCACACTTTGTTGTCAACTTACAACTGTTGGCATGGATCCGATAAAAACTAACTATTTAGTTGTAGATTCCACTGTTTTATTGTAATATTCTCACAGTAACATGCTAAATTCCTGGCAGATTGTACAAAACATTTCAACATATGTTTAAGACAATTTTCCAATAAAGTAAAAGTCGTAATGTTTTTGAAAATTTAAATATATTGAAAATATTTTCAAAAGAACATTTTTGTTGCAAATCTCAAAGCAATTCCTTATCCATCTAAATTATGCATAAGGTATTTACTTATAAATTCTTTTTTACGTAGAGATGATTCCTAGTGCGTCTCCCACTGAGTACATATTAAACAAATCTATAGAAAATCAATAAAGATAAACATAAACCATAAAACGGTAGACAGGTTGACAGCAAGAAAAAATCTTAAATTAAAGCAATAGAAAAAAATCTTGCATCACTTGCCAAGCGCTTGAAATATTGTTGAAAATTTCTGAAAAGGAAACTTGCATGAACAGATGGACAGGTGGGAAAGCGAATATAAATATTTTCATACCGGAATATACTATAAATATTTACTACCCGACGCACGTGCGTATTTTCAGTATACACTCATGTGTGTGCATATTATTAATTTTTAATGGATATTTTACGAAATATGCCATGGTGTGAGATCCTGTGCGTGGATAAACCCCATTATAACCAACTGCCGTAGGCAAAGTTCCATGGAAGCGTTTTATTTAAGCATCGCTAGCAGCAATGTGTTAAGAATTTATTGAGGATTTTGAACACTTTGACATCTCTTAATATTTATAGAAAAGCGTTTTATGTATTTGATAAGTTGTAAAGTAAAAACTTATCAGAAAACTTAATGCTTAAACCTTTAAAAAGTTAACAACTTGTCATCAATGAGCCCCAGAAAATAAATACAATACTTTGATAATATAATTGAAATTAAATTACTTAAGTAATTAACCAAAATATGTATATTTATAAAAAACTAAGATTTGGAAAACAACCAACCCCAAAATCAAATAAAACAAGAATAGTACAATACTTGTAATTCAACTTTAGTTTAAAGCTGTTCATCTGCTTGAACATTTCAATAACTTTATAAAAAGTTGTTAATAATCAGGTCAACTGCAGAGATTAATTGATTGCTATCGTGCGAAGTTGATGGCAAATCATTGAACTGAAAGGTTATCCTTTTTAAAGGTTTTGCTCTGATTAATGATGGTTAAACAGCCTTTACCGTTATGTGTGACAGGTGGCCCCAAACGAACGTGATTTACGCGACTCTTTGGCTTTTAGTTTGGTGCGTGGTTTTTTGCGTGCCACGCGGCGTATGAGTAATGTAGTTCAATTAACCGCAAAGTTGACGAGTTAACGCATGAGTGAGTCATCAAATTTTCGATTTTCGATTGTTTCAGGAAATGCAAAAGGATATTATGCATAATCCAGCTTAAAGCAATGTTATAACATAGACTAAACATCGCAAACGAGATAATGACATTCAGCTAAATGACATCTAACAGCTTAACCCGTATATAGCTTGTACTCTAGCGTTAAAGCAGATTGTCGAATTTCACCTAAGCCCAGTGTGGCACTACACACATGACCGTGCTAGAAGCTGACAACAGAATGTGACACATGGCGATGTACTTCTATGCCAGTAAGATATCAGCCATCGCCTGCGGCACGCGTTGCAAGCAAACCGTGCTGCAAAAGTCGCGTGATCCACGAGATCGCGATAAAGACAAATACCGACAGCGGCAGCAGAGAAGGCGACGAGGCCGATGCCATCAGAGCAGTTCAGAAAGCGAGACGAGCAGGGACGATAACAGCCATGTCCTGAAAAGCGAAACAATGCCTCAGCCGGATGTGGAGATTTTCTCGCTAGATGCCAGCAAATTGACTTCCGAAACGGAGCTGCTATCCAGACTGGCAATGGAAATGGGAGCAGGAATTGAACTCTGAAACGAGCTCATGCACCTTCGGCGTCGGCACAGCTCGGGACAGTTGAGCGCAAATAATTTGAAATTGGAGTCTCGGCAGATTGCGGTAAGCCAATTAAAAATTCAAAGATTATAGTATAATAAATTTATACACAAGCAATCTTTCTCTGTAGCTTTCAACGGCAACAGCAGGCCATAATATTGCTCAATATGATGTGCCCAAAAATCTGCAAAAAACAGAACCCACGTGATGTCAATATTGGGGTAATTAAAGAGAATTACTTTCCCAGCCGAATAAATTTACTAAATTGTTTAAACCTTGGCACATATTTATGTGCTTTTGTGCCTTCTAAGGCTTTAACTGTAACATACATTTGATTTCTTATTTACAGAGTTCTGTCTTGGGTTCCGTAGGCATTATGTACATAAATGGTGGAATAGTTTCTGGTCCACTAGACTTATTATCTGAGGTGCTTCTTTCCAAGCGTTTTATTGACTTGGATAAGGTAAGAATTGATGACATGACCAGAAAAAATGATTTATTAATTTTTCACCCTTTTTAAAGAACCAGTAAAAGCAAGTGGTTTTATTGCAAGAAAAATCGTGAGATTAAGACCAATTTAATGTAGTTCAAAATAATCGTGTCCATCTCTAATTAAAGCTAATAAAGTCCATCGCCATCTGTGTGTTATTACAGTTAAGACTAAGGCAATTCCATATATCTTGTGCTTGCCTGTATTCCTATTTGTGTTCCACTCATCTTTTATTCTGTTTGTCCTTGCAGGAATTTCTGTTCTCATTTTTATTATCATCACGTTTATTTCTGCGACCACATGAACTACTTGGCAAACTTTTCCATTTGGTACCAGTTGGTAAATGCTTAGAAACATTAGTTGCCCTCCTGGCCGAGTGGACGGACAAGTTTCCATACGATTATCGAGTCGAGCGTATGATGAATCAAGTAAAACATATCGTTGCCAGGTGAATGCAGACACAGCTAAGCTCCTGATTCAATCAACCATTCGTAGATGTTCTGATTCACATTTAGAAGCCGTAGTCTCCCACTTACTAAGTGCCTTACTCAAACATTTGACTGACTTATTTAGAGAGACATGAGGCCGATTTGCGTGCCTGCCAGACCAAGAACGAAAAGGTGAGCTCTTTTAATTGGCCCTTTTTAATCGGTTGAAACTCCTTCTGCTCTCCGCACCAGCTTGTTGGGCGTATCAATTGTCCAACAGCCACTCAATACGCACAAATTTTATGCCGACTGGAGAAGAAGTTGGCCATGCATATAGGAGCCGAGGAATGTCTGCAATGCAGTAGCATGGTGCTGTTGAATAAACAGGTAAGAACTTGTTTAGAAATTAAAAGGGAGCTTAATGAGTGTCAAAAAAAACTTCCGCAATTTGCGAATATTGTTGGAAATTAACATTTTTAATGTTAAATACTTTTTATCATATATGTAGACTTACTAAAAGTATGTTAGACAGCTTAGAGTAAACGTTACCTGAAAGCATGTTCCGAATTCCACGTTCGAATCAATTTCACAGAAATATGTAAAGCATACTTTTAGGGTCAGAATGTGGGATTCTAAACAACCATTAGACATACATTTCGAACTCTAAATATGTAAGCTTTTTGGAGTCTGGTCCTAGTTTTGTTGTTCACTTTCTACAGATTTCAATTTCAGACAAAAAGAGGAGTTTTTTTGTTTTCCAAATAATATCACAATTATTTCAATATTGTTATAAATGGTATGGTGTCTACAAATACTAGTTATTTATACAAACACATACTTTCAATAATAAAATTGAATAGCAGTCCACAAATAAATACTTCTTTAATAGGGTATCACAGAATTTCACCCTTGAAAGCATAATAACACAGCACAAAAACAAGCCGTGCACCTTTGCATAAATTACTCACGTTCACAAGGGTTTCAATTCGCAATTAAACTGATGACAAGCAGCTTCATTAACAATGCCGGCCTCAGAGCCTCATTCCACTATAACAACAATTTGTATATCCTCGCACTCACAGAAGAAATGGGAGCAACCTATCGCATCGGGTCGACCTTCCGGTGCACAGGATCCAAAGAAGACCTGCAATCTGGAAACGTACCTGGACTGGTCGGCACGTCTGCGTCTGTTTGTCTGCAATGAGATACTACAGGCATGCTTATAGCCACGTCTGTGTGTGTCCTGTTACCCTGCTGATGGTCAGCCATGCGCAATCCCAAGTGAAACCAACTGAAAGAGTCCTTAGACCCTGTGGATTAAATTAAAATTCCCATGCATGTTAAATATGTATAGTTACGTGTGCTCTCAGATGGCTCATGTCACTCCGGCATAGCCAAACAGAACGAGTTGACACACGAATATAATTTATGCTGCTCGTAACTTTACCATCGACAGTTTACCAGTTGGCCGAGTAAGCGACTCGTTAAAGCCTCAGCCAAGTCACGTGATCCAGCTGTGTTGTATTGTGACAGCGTCTAACTAACTTCCGTAAACAAACAATTGTTATGTCTTGATTTACAGTGCACCGGAATTGAAGACCGTACCAGAACCGCAGAGGACTACTTAGGAGCGGGGTGGCTCAGTATTGTCTGCTGGTGGCCAACTACAATAGCGCCACAGCCATTTTGGAATCACTGGAATCTCCGGCCATAGCCAGGCTTAAAATTACGGTGAGTGTATGAGATGATACGGGTAAATAAATTAATCACGTAGTCGCACCGTAAATGTAATCGTGTAAATAAAATAATCTAACTTACATCCATCGCTCACAATTTTTACATTCACTTAATTCTTCACTTTCTATGCAAGGGAAAACTTACAGTAAAAATATTACTTAAATATATCTGTATTTAAAATACTTGCAGTCATTATAAATATTTTTATTTTTAATTTATTAGTCTTTATCATTTTAATTTATTTCTTTTTATCTCATTCACCGGACCAAACTTTTTCTTTTTTTTTTATTAACTCAACTCAACCGCCAAGGAGACCCCTGTTAAAAATAGTTAAACTTGATTTCAATCCTATTTTGTACTCAATTTAAGGTTTTTAGCTGAAATTCGTACTTGAAATTTCAAGTGCAAAACAATCTTCAAGAGAAATTTAAAATTCTGATTTTAGAATGCCACTTTTCTACCAGTGTAGCTCTTGTAAATATAGTTTAAGTTTAATTTAAGTTGTTCATAAAATAACAGAAAGATTAAATGGAAAAACGCAAGGAAAAAGACAAACAAAAATTTTATTCACTAAAACCACAAACAATTTTCGGAAATTTGATTTCAACTATTGCTTTTGTCTTATATTTTGTTCGCTAAGCAAAATGAAAAATTTAAATAATCACTGTGGGCACAAAACAAATTGGGATAAAGTGAAATACAGAAACATTTTTATCGAACATTTTTCAAATCAAGGTTTTAATTTTGTAATTGATTGTTGTTCCTTTAGGGATCCTAATTAGAATCTTATCTTCATAAAAGCCAAATGTCACACCATAAAATTCGATTCAAAGCTTCAGCGCAAATTACAGACATAAAACTCGCACACAAATACAACCATAAACTTTTACAGCGCCCCAAAACAAGGCACAGAAAGCACAAATAACACAAATAAAACCAAATAAAGATTATTTTCCATTTGATAGGAACATACACAAACATATAGCCAGACTGTATTTTTTTATGTATTTTCTCTTGATTACAGTGGAGCAAATTGCAAGTGACATGTCAACAATTGGATTGCATGCAGCGGCATGCCGAAGGACATGGACATTTATGGCAGAAACAGGCAATCGTCCTAAATGAGCAGCTTCATCAGCAGCAACAGCAAAGTCCAAGGACTGATAAGCAGGCTAAGGCAGCATTATCAATAACGGAAAAGTCATCGTTATCATCATCAGCCGAAGAAGGAGCAGAAGCAGTAGCAACAGCAGCAACAGCACCAACAACGATGTCCTTCTCTTGCTCTGCTGAAGGCGACATACTTGAAGAGCCCTCAACAAACGCCAGTGGGTGTCCAGTTGGCATAACAGGCACTTCCGGTATGAATGCAATGGAGAAGTCGCCTCTTGTGTTGCCTGCGGTTATCAACAGCAATGGGAAAGCAGCTACAACAACAACAGCTACAACAATATTGAACAGTTCTGGCAAACCCACCGATTGGGTTGTTATTCCTGTGTTTGCGGATATTGTTAAATTGGCACTGGCCAAGCGAGAAGTTTGCCTGCAACGGTGAGTATCTTCATGCGGGCAACAAATACAACATAAACTCGATTGGTATATGATTAATAGGGCGCATACGTAAAGATATATTTCCAGTTTTGACTGGTAATACACTTTATAAATACTATTCATATGGTCTTTAGTAATACCAGTAACTACTGAATACAGTAATTGATGGAAAGACCCTGTTCTCACGTAAAATACTATTCAAATGAACGCAGTGTTGAGCTCTGTTAAGTTCAATTTAAATTAAATTATTTAAATTATAATAAAAACAGGTTGAATTTCTTGTTCAATTGATATTTTATTTATTTATTTTTTTCTGTCTGCCTCAATTTACATTGGCACAACAATAAACTCCAATATATTAAAAGATGGAACAAACAAATAAGAAGCACCAAGAATTATGAGCGAGGTGCATAGTAGACAGCTACAATGTTAGGGCTATGTTAAGTTAATGTTAAGTTATGTTATGTTAAAACACTGTTAGATCAACCATATACCACTCAAATTTCGGAAAATGTTTCATCTGTTATTTTCAGTGCCCATAGAAAATACATTTTAAAACAACAGTAAATATATGATTGCATGCACATTAATAATAACTCATGTCATTATTTTGTTTTATTGTAGTGGAACATTTGAAAACTTCATTAGTGTTTAGAATTTGTTTGGCTTAGCTTATAAGTCACGCATTGCACCACCCAATTTATATATCTGGAACGTCTTCATTCTTTTAGAATAACAAATATTTTCATATTTTTGAAACATTTTAAGACCCCGAAAGGCAATTTCCATCTATGTCTGCTTTTCCCACATCAAAATTTAAAGCGTTAGATCATTGTGAACTGCAGCCATTTTAAAGAAGTAATGAGAAAAATATTAAAAACATGTATGTAATGAATCTTTTAACGTTTTGAACACATACCATAACGATCGCAATTGGTTTGTTCTGGCATATAGACAGCAACATTATTTCTTAATTGGATTATTCGATTCGTCTAATTTCTCCTCGCCATCTTCATAGACATTCTTAGGAGTGGCTTCATCTTTAATATTATTATTCTTACGCTGCCCATCATCAACTGTTGCCGCTTCATTAGTAGTCATACCAACTAATGGAAGTGACTTTATCGATTCCTCAAGAAGCTGCATACGCTGCAGCACATTTTTTAAATTTTGATGATAAAGGTCCAAGTCCTTTAAGTCGTCATTCAGATTGTTATTTGGGTTAGAATCCATTGTTCTTATTTTTATGGTCGAAATTTGTGTTGAGTGCGTTTTATACAATTTAGATTTATCGGCAGCAGCAGTAGTAGCAGTAGTTGTTTAAATATACTATGTTGTACCTTACAAAGCTACTACGATGTCAGAAAATTGACTGGAATTGCCTAGGTATATTTTGAATACAGTGATCTAATGAAATACTAGAAAATTTTCAAAAAATTCCTTTGAAATAAGGTCACTGGCAAAATTAAAATAGTTCTTATTGTATAATGTACAGATTCTTATTTACTTCCATTTACCAATTTTCTATTCCCATATGTTCAATACATTTTAGTTTTGTTCCTGGGACTTTTTACTTAATTTTGCTATGTTCATCTGTATAATTCGACTTCAGGGACGCCAATTTTGGTATATTGGCTCTCAATTTCCAGACGTTTGATTAAAAGGTAAAAATGGAATATGTCACTGTACTTAAAATCAAATGATGTGTGTGAATAAATCAATCTCAATCTGCTTTCAGTTTACCAAATGGACACATTGATATAAATGCCTTCAATCGGATGTCAGGCACATGAAGATAATGATAACGACAATGGCGCCATCTAGCGATGAGTTGCAGCACTTTTGTTCTCATATGCACGAAACTACAAAACTTAGCGAGGCGGGTAAGTAAAACCAAAGAATATAGAACTAGGAGTTAATATACTTTGGTAAAACTTAGCACTTGACAATCAGTATTTATTAGTTTTTTCTCACATAAGATATTGTTCCGACTTTCCATGTAATTTATCGGACTTTTCACTAGCATTTGTTTTTTTTTATTTTTTGTGAAAAGTAAATTTTACAAATGCATTGCAGCTAACTGGTAACTAAATCACCAGCTCAAATGTATGTTGGTTTCTCTTGACTAAACTTTGGAACTGCTCAAAAGTGAAATAAGTACTGAAATATTTACATAACAACCAATTACAACATTCTGTAAGAAACTTATTGATATCAATTAATTTGCTTACCTTCTGGCATTAAGTAAACTTGAAACTTGAGTTAATTTATTAAAACTTCCACACAAATACCCTAAACTAATTTTACCGAGAATTTCATTTGGAAAAATAAACATCTTCGTTCGTCTTCCTACAGTGCACCAGGTGTTGTGTTGAAAGTTAAAAGGAAAAAACGGATTTTAAACCCTTTTTTGAGCTGACAGCTCCCTCAGCAAGTTTACATATATATTTTTCATGCAATGCGTACATGACAAAAAAGAGTGAAGGATGCCCGAGTGAAAGGAGCACCTCCTTGCATGAATGCAGCACGGACGACATCAAAAGTGAGACGAGGCCTACAAACAGCGTACTCATTATAGACCCAGGAAGCTTTGGATACTTTGAAGTTTTATGCTCAAGGCGACAAAGTAAATAAGAGTACTCGTTTATGCTGCAAAATGCATCTTGACAGCCACCAAGGAAACAAAACTACTTTATTTTGCCAAAGCAAAACGATATGAATAACTAAGCCAGAAAAATATATGAAACATAAACAATCAGACCTGTTTCCATTGCTTTCTGTTTGGTATTTCGGTTTTCGTATGAAATATAAACTCTTTTCTGCTTATTGAAGTTATGTTAGAATAGTTTTTCTACTGGTTCAATGTTTGGGCAGTTGACGGAATTCAGAACATCTAACAATAGCGAATGATTTCATCTGAGATTGTAATGGTATACTGACATATTTACACCTCAACTTTAACTAGCATTCCAATTAAATTTTCATATTTATGAGCATGACCAAGGGTCATGGCAAATTTTAAGATTTAATGCCAATTTGAGCATCTTGTGCACACACACAGAGTTCTCACCTCAAAGGCAGAAGCCATCTAAGACGCAAATACACAATTTAAATGAAATTTTCATTAAAATTTTCTGAATATGCAAAACATTTACTCATGTAGTACGCATAAGTCAAATTGGATATAAATGTCACAAAGCCAAGAGGCCAAGGAATTTCTGACAAGCACACATGGAAAATAACCAAACAAGCTGGCAGAATGGAACTGGGATTTAAATTTAACTAATTTGTGCATGTACTATGTAGGTACTTATGTATGTGTGCTATTTCAATTATGCTCATTAGGTTTCTTGGCCTCAGAGGCTGACCCAATGGTTGAAAAGCCAAGCAAATACATGAACCACTCATTAGTTTGGTATTCGGAGAGTGGAAATTGAAAGGGCAAGGTAAGAAGTTGGCAACACATGGGATACATTTAAGGTAAGCTGTTAAGGATATCGAGTACCTATTGTTGGGATATATGCAGAGACAATGTTGAAATGATAATGAGAAAGCAGCTAGCTGCATGGCCTACAATTATCTGCTGGTATATGGGTTTTTAAGCCACTGGCAACAACTTCAGCCACAAGATTAGCTAAATGTCCTGCAGGAGTGCAGGAGTGCACTAAAGGTTGGACACACAGTAGCACATAATTGGAATTCAGTTGTGGGCAGATCCATTTTCCTTTTTGTACCACAAGCAGAATGAATGTCCTTAGTGCCTGCCTTTGTTACCTAACTATCACCTGTCTGGACTGTCACTAACCATACTGTGTTATGATACCAAAATAGTTTTTCAGCACGGTCTCGTATCGTTGCGGTTGTCTGTTTATTGTTCGGATCAGGGTTTTGTTGTGGTTAGTCTAGGTTTAGTAATAGATGCCAGTTTAGACGCTTGCATTGTGCGCCTCTGGGCAAAAATAAATAAAAATTTCATCGAAATATTGTAAATGTACAATAACCTCGATTGAACCACAATACCACCACAATATTCAACAATTTGTGTATGAATGAAAATTTGGTTTACTTAAATCACCAAAATTTCATCAAAATGAATATGCATAAAAATATTTGCACAATGTATACACATACATTTATCTAAATTGTACAAAATATTTGGGGTTTTTTTTATTAATTAAGTACGTATAGGTTTATTTCAGAAACAATTAAAGACAATAAACATATTTCCAATTATTGTGAATAATTAATTAAAAATAGACATGCAGAGCTGCTTTCAAAAAACTCATCAGTATTCACAAACCACAGCACCGAAAGCAAATGATTCAAAAAATATTCAACAACACGACAAAAATGTATTATTAGAAACGTTTTCATCCTTTAGGCAAGGGGCTTTGGGCTTGCTTCTATGTTTCTGGAACAGAAATAATTTGTGGCACAAATCCTTAAACACACAGTGTGCGAGAAGGATGGCCACAGATAGCCAACAGACACCCAGTGGCATGCTGGGGCAAGTCAAACACACATCTGTTGACCAAAGCCAGCCAGCGAGTGCCTTGCAACATTGTTAAATTTTAATGGGTTCATGGTGTAAATTGGGCCTGGCTGCCACATTTTATCGCTCCACGAGCAACGTCAAAAAGGCACACTTACGAGTAATTTGGCTAGTCGCCAGTATGTTGCAACTTTATTAAATTTTTCGTATTAAAATGTAACGAACTACTTGACATTCTAGCCAACACTTGACCGCAAGTTAACCAGGCATAGGGCGACAAGAATGTGCTCGGGTCAAGCTGTGCTTGTGAACCTTTTACCCGACTATATTAGATGGAAATCTGGCCAGTGGGGGTGTAAGCTAAATATATATAGCATGTTATGTCTACTACTATCATAGGCTGTTTTAAGACTGAACATGTTTTATAGTTAACTATTTAAATATGATTTGAAAGTGGTACAAAACCGCTATACAGAAATGATGTGTCAAAAATTCTTAAGGATATATAGAAAATATGAAATAAAGGTGACTGATGTGCGGTATACCAGAAATCAATGCATTAATAGCCTAGAAAGATACTCCTAAATAAAATTGTTCTCTGCCATTGACAATCAAAATCTTTCAGCTAAAAATTTAGCTATTTAAGTTTTGTATATCTTAAAGTGAATATTCAAATTAAATTACCAAAATAAACTGAATAAATTAAAATTCTAAATGAACTTCCTGGTAGCCACATTTTCTAACACATTTCGCAATACAAAATTTAAATGCGCCTTCTTTGCAGGTTCATAAATTTTAACTGAATTCGAATTTTTTTGTTTACATAAAATCTCTATGGAACCCATATACAGCTATCGGGCGCCATTGTGCGTGATAAAAATAAATAATCAAGGAAAAGGCCTCAAAAAATATTGAATAACATGAAACACGTGCCAGTCCAGTAGCCATAGAAGCAAAAATGTCAAACATTTTGGCACGCATCACTGAGATTTTCTGTCCAATTTATATGGGTTGTTTTTCCGCAATTTCCGTGTATGTATGTGTGTATGTGTGTGTGTTTAGTGTACGCACGAGTGTCCTTTTCAATCAAGTGGACAAACAACTTAGATAGCACTTCAGTGGTCGCTTTTTAGTTGAAGTGAGCTGTGAACAACGTAAACAACTTAAATATTATACGTTTAGCATTGTATATTCAATATAAAACAATAAATACGAGCATGATAAAATAAAAATCAAATATTTTCTCTTCTTTGCTTCTTGCAGACCTAATAATGGCTTTATTCGACTGTGAACAACCTAATAAAGCTGGGAAGCTTATGTATGATTTAAATTAATGGAAAATCATGCAAAGGTAAATCCTTAATGATCAAAATATTCATTTTAAAATACGTCTTACAAAAGCTAATGTTTTTAAATTAATTGTAATACTTCTTAAATACTTTTTTTTACAAATTAAATAAACTAAAGGCTTTTATAAATATATACATACAAAATTGTATGTGAAATAATTATAAGTGGCGCAAAACTTAAAATATTAAAATAAATATAAGCAGTTTTGTTCGTAAATGTTTAACGAGCGTGAAATTTTTGGAAAACCTAGACGATCATAAATTAATTGAGACTTTCAATAGCTTAAACATATTTTCTTATGTTCCAATGAAGATTCGTCTGAATTTAGAAGTGCCTTTACAGTATCAGACAAAATAATCCTAAAAGCTATTTGTGAAAAGTCCTTTTTTGACCAATACAGGAGCATATAGCATTGAACATTAAGTTCAAATTTGTGTAGCTCAAATATTATTTTACATTTTCTCGCCATCACTTGTCAAGAATTAACTATTTCTAAGATCGATCAATAAACACTTTGCAAATAACGATTTTTTTTTTTGTTTATTTCATTTACATATAAACACGCATATACATATACATATACATACTATGTACTTAGATATACATTTATGTCTCATTATGGACAATTAAGCACATGCTACACAAACTGTTTTGCATAATGCATATAAACATACACAAATATTTTCTTTTTGGTATACATTTCATTGATATTTGATAAAAACACATCGGAAAAGTAATACGTACACAAAATTTGGCCATTATCGGCAATATTTTGTTCTATCGTTTTGATATTTGAAATGCTTCATCGTAAATAGTATACAAAACATTTATATAAATATATATTTATATATTTATAAAAAAGAGAATTATAAATCATATACACATATAAAAAAGTCTACAATAAGGCAATTTGTTTATAGGATGCGGCCAGGGACATACAATTTTCTTTTTTTTTTATTAATTTATTAACTGCTTATATTAACACTCATATATTTTATGCCTGTTTTGTCATGTATACATGTATGGTACAAGATTTAAATTAAGCTTTAAATTAGAATTTGCTTACAAATAAGTACATGGAATGTGCGTTACTACCTATAACAGCATACATTATTGGTTATAGTTAAAATTGATCGTTTTTATATACCAGTTGAAGTTTTGCATATAGTTGTCAAAATGTAAACAATTAAACGTAAAACGATACAATATTCAACACTCTGCTCTAAATGCACTTGAATAAGTTGACAGCAATTAAATGGCATTGTTTGCTTCATTTATACCAAATATAATAATAGTTTTTGTTTTGTATGTTGTACTACCTTGTATAAGATTCATTTTAAAAGCAACATGGAATTTTGGCAACAAAAAGACATTTTCTAGTTCTGCGGCATTAAAAAATTTAGAATGTGAGTGATCCGCCGATTTATTCGGCAATTGCGCGACTTTCGCCTGTATGCAGCAGCACCAAAGAACCAACCATGGCAACTAGCGTACGATCCAGCCAAGTAACTGGATTGGGATACAGAAATCCGCCCTCATAAAAGCCCAGATGGCCGCCATGTGCTACTTCAACATATGCTGATTTCTGATGAGTGCCTGCAATGAAAAACATTTTAAATATTATTTAATATTTTAAAATAAATGAATTATTATATTAAAATTCAAGCAAAAAAGAAAAAAAATAAACATTTCCATGTCGCAGCCGGTAGGATTCGAACCTACGCTCCCAGAGGGAATCTGATTTCTAGTCAGACGCCTTAACCGCTCGGCCACGGCTGCTCATGGGCAACGTAGCGTCATGTGCGCTCTTATGCTAATGTTTGAGCCCGCATTTTATCATAACAGAGCGTGTTTCTCACGTAACGTTACGGTAACAGAATGCGTTTGGAATATCGTAAATATGCACCGAAAAAATGTTGTTTCCATTGAAATACAATGCGTAGTAGTCCCCCACACTTACTTGCATACTCCTTGATTGGATGCAGTAAATCTTCCGGCACCAGCGGATCATCTTTGGCATTAATAAATATCATGGGTTTATCAATAGTATCAAAATAGAAGAGAGATGAACTCCATTTGTAGAGCTCTTGTGTCGATGAAAAATTGTATACACGTCGCGTATAGGCCTCATCCAGCTCTGGTAATGTAGCAGCCGCAATAATTTCACGCTCGTTGAGATTGTGTCGTGCTTTTACCTCATCGGAGAGCAGCACATGACGATGTCGCAAAATAATGCTCTTCACGTTCTCCGTCATGATGTACAGGTAGAAACGTCGGAAATTGTGCCAGTTTAGTAGCCACTTAGTGCCCCTAGAAAATGCAATGTGGGTGTTTAGGTAGCTTCAAATATTGAGGATGATTAGATGACTTAATGGATTTACATAAACACAATTACTTACTCTACTGCATTATAGCCCTGGCATATGGAAATTCCACCAATAACTTTGTTCGGCTTGGTCCTTTGCAGTTCACCCATGTACTTGGTAACAAGATTGCCTCCCAGACTAAAGCCAACAGCAACAATGCGACTATTTTGATACTTTTGATGTAAATGCTCCACCATGGCAGCAAAATCATCGGTATGACCATAGGTAAATATGCGTGTCGATGTCACCTGAACGGTGCGCAGTGCGCCAATGTGATTCATAACGGCACAGCGATAACCATTGCACTGGGCCAAATGCACAAAGGTACGTATATAAACCGATTCCGAACTATTGGCAATGCCTGGGCAAATAGCAATTGTGACATCATCTATATATAGAGTGTGAGAGAGAGAAATTAATTAAATATAGTTTACAGAAAGACGGGTCAACAACTTACCCTCCTGCTCCTTGAGTGGCTGATACAAATCGTAGGTTAGTGTAGAGCCATCTGGCAGCGAGAGGTAAACACGCTCACCCAAAGGCCAGGGGCAGCGAACACGACCCACAATGCTATGCAATACGGTCTGAACATGACCGCTAAAACCCCATAGTCGTGGTGGAATGTAGCTGAAAAAGATAGTAAGAAATCATGAGAAAATAAGCATCTGCATTGCGTGTTATTCATTTTTGCATGTGAGCCAAACAGCTGTGCCCTCAAATCACGACAATCAGACAAATTGTCATGCATAATTAAAAACATCGCGTAAGAGCAACAAACTGTTGCATTTAACAGCGCTACTAGCGTTAACAGTGGCAGTGCTGTCAACAACATAACTATGTCACACTAAGTACGTAAGTCGCCCTTGGGCAAACACAAGCATCGGTGGTTCAGTGGTAGAATGCTCGCCTGCCACGCGGGCGGCCCGGGTTCGATTCCCGGCCGATGCAACTAACTTTTTTCCATATATATTTTTCTTTTTTTTCTGTAAATCATCAATATTTTATGACCTTGGCCGTATACAAGGCCTGGACTGTCAGTGTGCCAAACATTGAAATTGCATATAAATACAAAATATTAAATTCAATTGAGTTACCCAAATTTGTAGGTTGCCGCGGGCTGCAAAAGATTTAATGCTAAAGTTTTGCACAATGTCAACTGGCAAACAAAGCTTTTAAAATCAATTGAACCCAATTGAGCTACATACAAAATCAGCGCCATTGTTGTCAGGCGTGCAAAAACATGTACAGTACCCGACTCTGTGTCACTCATTCTGACTTACAGTCATGTATTCATAACGGTTTCCCCTTTCAATTAGAATCAATCTAAAATGTAGCTTAGTATTGGGCGCAGTAATTGAATTGAATTTTCACAAGTGTGCCGTTAGCTTGTTGTTAATCTTTAATTTAGTAATTAAATTGTATGTACATACATACAATACATATGTATATGTATGTAAAAGTAGATCAATATCCGTTAAATATTAAAGTATTTTAACGGGGCTGGGTGAAAAAAACAAAACAGCTGCAACAATTCCCAGTCTGGGTGTGACCAGAAAGTTATACTTTTTGTACAATTTTAATTACAGCAGGCAAAGTAAAAACAACAAAAGTAATGATGACAAGTATTCGCAACAAAAAAAGCAACTCAAAACAAGTAAAAATGTTCTAGTTGACTGTGAGGGGTCGGGAAATACCCTATATCCAGGACTGAAGAACCCGAAATCATTCGTACATTCTGCGTTAATTATCGAGTAATAATATATGTACATATGTATAATATATGTTCTATGTTCTTTGTGATACTTCAAACTGCGACATTGCAATTTAAAAATCTAACTGCTTTTGATATATGTACATACATACATAGGAAAATTAAGTGACCTAAGATAGAAAAGTTCGCACACACGGACATGCAAATGCGACTGCAGTTTGACTCATTTGTTGATGCCAATCAAGAAAATACATATGTACTATGTGCCTTATAGGTTCGGAGAGACTTTCTTCAACCTGTTAGATATGATACCCACTTTAAATGGGCACAGGGTATACGAGTATGTATGTTCAAACCTTCTAGTAAGTATGCAGATGACTCATCCAACAGTTGGCACCCACCCCTTTGCTCAATTCATTCCGCGTTGTGTGGTAAAAACAAAAGAGTGAAAAAAACCAAAAACTATCTTAATCTCGAGCTGGAGAAGGTACGAGAAGAAAGAGAGAGCGCGCAAGAGAGGACGAGCGAATGGGAGAGCTAAAACTGCGCACAACTCGCTTACGTAATCTTTGTTGTCAAACAAAAGAGGCGAGCGACTGGGCAAGGTGCCACAAACAAAAACACAAACAGGTAGCCCGGCGTCAACAGCCGGCATCGTAGCAAACTTTTGCCGGCTGTTACTCGGTTCCCAAATGGAACAGGAGTATACTCGGTTTGTGTAATGCCTCCCTATACGTCCGTCTGTCTATCTGTATATGTAAATGTAATTTTGTTCGATACTATTTCTGGCGACCTCCTTGAAATATTGCATTTTTGCATAGGCAACTTTCAATCCCGCAAATTAGATAGGCCTTTATCTACGTTATATTTATTTTGAGCTAAATTTACCAATTTCAATACACAAATGGTTTGAAAGATAAGACAAAATCATTTTTTCCATGCGCAATTCCGTTCCTAACATGACAACCGAGTATAGAGCAGTCGGGATTGCAGTGTGCTTGCTTCTATGTACGAGTATGTGTCTACATGTATGAGAATCTATTGTATGTATTACATTAATTTCTCAGCGCCCACACGCGATAGGTTGAAGCCTGCCTGGAGCCACCCGGCCGAGACGTTGCTAGGCGTTAGTTGATTTGATTTCAGACCCAACTGCGTAATTATAATTTGCACTTTGCACCGCTGAGTTATCAGTTTTTATGTGAAAGGCGACAGACAAGAAAACCACAAAATTAAATTGACAAATCTTGTGCAATCAACAAAATGCCAAAACAATATTATTCAATACGTTCACACACATTCGTACACAATCATACAAAATACGTACGTACTTTCTGTATGAATTTTGCCATAATTCGTAAAAATTTTCCAGTACAGTCACAGGAAAATGTTGCCATTCGTTGAAGTGAAATTTTAAGAAGCGTAGCGGTAAACAAATTTTGATTTAAACCAAAACTTTTAAGCTTTTATGATTGAAGCAAGTAAAAACTTATCGATGATATCTTATCTATATCTTTTGAGTCACCTGTTGTTGCTAGAATTCC
This sequence comes from Hirtodrosophila confusa, assembly GCA_035043065.1. NCBI lineage: Eukaryota > Metazoa > Arthropoda > Insecta > Diptera > Drosophilidae > Hirtodrosophila > Hirtodrosophila confusa. The sequence goes on along the minus strand of JAWNNI010000038.1, from coordinate 5,997,978 downwards.
CATAAATATTTTATAACCAAAGCAAAGCTATCAAAAGCATTTTTTACCCTATACAATAAGTCTATTGCCTTTAAAAATCTCCCTACTAAGAATGCACAAAATAAGCCATATTTCTATGTAGTATATGTGATAATATTAACATTACGCCCGCTACTAAGTCAACGATTATTTATAGTATGAATGAATAGACTATTATTGCGAGTTCAGCACCTTATCATTAAAAAGCAAGGCAACCGAGAATTCTCCGACTGATTACATTAGACATGTACTATGTACTATGTAGGTTTGCAAATTGATAAGAAAATTGTGAATAAGTCTAAACTTCCCCCAATACAATGTCGGTAAGGCCATAAAAGGAACCATAAATTGAAAAATGCAATTTAATCTAAGGTACGCCTAGTGATTAACAGATAGTTCGGTTGTTAATCAATTGACACTGTTTATAATTAGTAAATATTTATAATTACTAGTGCCGGTTAACGACAACTATAATTTCTGTAAGTAGAGACCACTAATTGCGGCTAATGATTCATCTGCTGGGCCAGCTGTTGCCGATTACTTGAACTTTGTGCATGCGAAAATGTGACTATGACGCGGCACGATGTCTACAAACTGTATAGTATAAATAATTTAACGATAACGTTTTGTTGGTAAACATATAAGCAATTTGCAAATGCGGTAATTTAAAACAGCATGCCATTTTATTTATAGCAGTTATTTGAACAAGTAATGACACTAACTGCAAGTGCAAGAACTGTAGCTAGTTTGTGTGAATGTTTAGATTAGGGATGTAAGTCTGGAGTAAACATCGGAAAAAAATATCGAGCAGGAAAACATCGATGGAGCGAAGTATCGAAAAAAAAAATAAAACTTGAATATCAGCAAAAAAACATCCATGAAATGATATTTCGATACACTGTTATAGCAGTAAGCTAGTGTCATTGGAGTTATTCAAATGTTCGCTGTTAGCTAACATTTTGGAGTGACTGTAATGTAGATGCAACATACAATTTAACAGCTGAGCGATGGCGTGAGGGCGACACGCACACAAGTGCATGCCTGCATACAGAGTCTGTATGTTGTATACATACATACAAACATATGTTTGGTGTGGGAAGCAAAACAAAAACAACAAATGCGCGGCGTTATTGATAATTTTATTTGAAATTTTTTCTTTTCTTGCTGTACTTACGGCTCTCGCAATACTGGCGCTATTTTGTACAAGCAATCCAGGAACTGTGCATCCAGACACCAAACGCCCGGCTTTAAGGGCTGGCTGTGTACATTGAGAATGCGGAATAGAATGCACACAATGACGGCAATAAGTGTTAAAAAGGCGGTGGACATCTTTCCGAATTTCCTTGCGACCTTAAGGATATTGATAATGCGTCGTCCTTTAACCTTGCAACGTTTGCTATTCGCCTTGAATTATGTTTATCGAATGCTGTTCAGTGTTTTGAATTTTCAAAATGTGCTCTTCGCGTATGAGTTTTAGTTGGGAATGTTATTATTGTATTTATTTATTATGTTGGAAAGGCTTGCTATGTTTTACAGGTGGGGGGACGGGCGGCGGCTGTGAAATGTAAACGATTAACACACACACATATGCACACACGTAGCGGCAATTGCCGCGGAAAGAACAAGTCCGCAATTCGCCACACAAGCGTTGGAAAAACTGCACAATGTAATTAAAATATTATCCACACTGTGCGTTTTATTAAATACAATAACTTCTTATTGTTGTCAATTTACGCCGTTATCGTCGGTCAACGGTGCGCAAACGTCTGGTATTGTTTTCATCTGTACCGTATCGTTCAGAATAAGTTCGAGTGAACTAACTCTTCATAGTGAACGAATGAACTAAACTTATTGTTCATTCGAGTCATTTGAATCCCAAAATCGTTCACAATTCAATTCAACGAGAAGGGACACTGACGCAAATGAAACATTCGTTCGAGTAGACTAGTCTGACCAACTAAATAAAGTGAATTTAACTAGAAAGTGCCTAAATCTGGTATTGTTCATACGCTGCCTTACTCAAAATGGCAATGTTGTATGTTGGCCATTTTTAGCTCCTTTTCTGTAACTATCTTGGGTATCACTAAGCATTTTAACTTATAGAGTGACCAGAATGTGGAGATGTTTGTCACCGGAAATTTTCAACGCTGCAGTTCTCAGTTCGGGAAATAATTCCTGAAAATACTCTATTGCTTGATAATTTAAAGCCCATCGAGTCAGATTCAACTTCTTATGGGATCAGAAATTCAATCCAAATTCTAAAAAAATCCCCATTTAAGACCTTAAACTAGCAAATTTTTAATTGTATTGTAGTAATGCGAATTATAATCTTTATAAAGATATTGTAGTGATTTTTGTTTTAAAAATACATGTATCCTAACGATCGACAAATAAACACAGAGGTTATTCAAGAAACTATTTTATATTTTGTGTACATATTGTGTTCTATATACGCGTATAATATATGAATAGGTACTATATATGTATCAGTTCACATATCTAGCATATAACTAGCAGTATCTTATGTTTTATGTTTTCATGATATGTATATTTTATTTCATTAAGTTAAAAAATTGAAATTGCCTAGCATTGACTGATAGCATTCGACTCCGAAAATCTGCGATGTTGATAACAACATCGGGTAAAGAAAATAAAAAATGAAATTCACATAATATGTACTATATTTAATGCTGCCTCTGTGCTATTAGCCTTTAGTCTCTGCCTTGTATTCTCAGCGTGGTGATTCCATTAGAATTAAAACAATAAGTATGCAAATTATTATAATTGGGCTTCTAATTTCTTCGTTCACTTTAATGGGGAGCAGCACGGTGAGTTGTCTACTCAACAAGCTTATAGCAACTTTTAACCCTTCCATCATTATAGACTTGCAAAGAGTCAGAGCAACTCTCTTCTACTTGTGGTAATTACTGCTTTAAAGTGGTAAAGCCTGTATTAGAGCACACGGCCACATTGCAGAAACAGGTTAATAGCCACAATGCCAAGCAGGAAACGGATACCCAGGCCAAGCTCCAAAATATTGAGCGTCAGCTGGTGCTCCTCAACGAAAAGTTTGGTGTACACGATCAGAAATTAAAGGAATGCGAACAAAAATCGCTAGAACAATCAAATATATTTCAGAAAATTGCGGACACCCAATCTTATCTCCAAAATATTGAGCATCAGCTGGTGATTCTCAACGCTAAACGCGAACAGGAATTGAAGGAGTCCGAACAAAAATCTAACGATAAATTAAATATCTATCAGAAAATTGGATCCAAATACTATTATATTGAGCAATATCATCGGGTGAATTCGTTTGCCGCTGCGCACAGGTGTCAGGAACTCGGTGGCCATTTGGCTAGTCTGCAAAATCAAAATGAATATGTTGCACTAAAAGCCAAGTTAAACCTTGACCGCAGTTATTGGCTTGACATCACTGACCTCATTCTGGAAGGCCAATTTCTTTCTCACACCACCGGCCGTAGAGCACCCTATTTGAACTGGTATGGTGAAAATCCAGACAATAAAGGAGGTGTAGAGCATTGCGTACATTTATGGAGCATTCAGAAGACTCTCCGTATGAATGATGAACAATGCAAAACAAATCAGGCATTGTTAAATGTTTTTATACTCTGTTCCTGAGGGGAAAAAGAGTATATTGGGTTTGCGAAATGTCCGTCCGTACGTATGAACGCAATTGAGAGATTTAAGTCATAGAGCACATTATTTGAACAATTCAGAAAATGAGCATTGCCCATTTAGAGATCTACTGAGGTTTGTTTTATATGTGTGCCACACACAATCACAATCGATTGCTAATAACTTTAAATAAGTACAAATAATTGAGCAATTTATGCAAAGTTTGTGTGTTCTTGAATTGTTAATTAACAATGCTTGAATATTTTATTTTGCATTCATAAACATATCTTTAATATATTTGCGAGAAAATTTATTTACTTAGTTTATTGCTAATTATCATCAAATTGGTTTGCACATAGATGTCAATTTATACACATATTTAGCATTTGTAAGAAAATGTTCAAGGCTCTTAATTTTTTTTTTTTAATTGATATGCAAACTTATTTTTGCTTATAAATATTAACGTGAAAAGCTAAAATTTTAAACAACCGTTTGGCGGGATTGCCAACAGCTAACGCTAGAGACGATTCCAACTAGTAGTTCTTATCGATAATTAGCACATAGCTATTATTCTCGATGTATCGATGCATATCGATAATTTGTCATTCACTTTACAAGAACACGTATGTATGTGCGTGCGCCAAAAGAGCTATGAAAAATTAAAGTTGAAGTTATGTTGCTTGCCAGCAGCACAATTAAGCAAACCGCCGCTTGACGTAAGTAATACAGGTTAAATAACATTTGAAATAAACAAAGGTTGAAGTTTACATTACAGGTTATGTTTGGGTACCGCAGCAGCAACACGCCAACAAAACAAGCAACAGGAGCCCCGTTGCCCGGCACATCGAAATCTCGTCTTAAAAAAGCAATATAAATAACGTGCCAACATTCCAAACGACACAAAATGATGCAAATACTATGCTTATTGATCGGCCGTCTGCTCTTAATATGCATTGGCGCCTACGAGCTGCTGCAGCTGCTGTGGAATCGACTTCATGCGCTCGCCTGCAGGTCATATGACTATTGGCATTGTGATCATAATCATGAGTTTTTCGAGCGTGCCAAGCACGAGCTGCAAAAACTGCCGCAACACTTGGTGCTGGTTGTGGCGCCCGACGATCGTTACGTGGATGCGGCGCTCCTAAAACGCATTTTCAGCTATGCCCAAATTGTTGGCATACCCTATATAAGCGTATACGATACGCGCAAGCATACAAATGGGTATGTGCAACTATCGCGATTCTGTCAGTCAAGCGATACTAACGAGAGATGCCTTCTATGGCCGCCAAGAGAAGTCAAAGAACAAAAGAATCAGCTGAATGGCTGTAAAACTGTCCCAGCCAATGGCCTAACAAATGGCTACGCAGGCAAAGGTGCGCATTACGCACAGCTGCAGGTAAGTTATAGAATTTAAACAGATAAGGGCTTATCAGAAACTAGCGCGACTAACATTCAATCAAATGTTTGTTATGAACTGGCGCTGCAATTAGACTTTACCCCGATATGCACACTTGAATTTGCTTTAATGTGTAACCCATGAACAGGAGCCTCGTAAGGCTTATATATTTTTGATCAACTTCAACAGCCGAGTTGATTTAGCCATTTCCCTCTTTCTCTGTCTGTTTTCATGCAATCTAGCCTTCTGGCTTGAGAGCTATATTGATGAAACTTTCCACAGATGCTTCAATTTGCATCAGTACAGTTGTGGGACTTGATCGGATAATTTTAACATAAAGTTGACACAGTAGCGATCGGTTGAGAATGGACTTTTTGTATGAAAAACTACATGGGATCAACTTTAATGACATCTCTACTAGGGTATTAAATGTTTCATACCTAATATGGCTTTTCATTATTGTTCTTTCCTTTATTTTGCCAATTTTTTTTAATACTTCCATTGGCTTATACGTTTTTTAAAGTGTGACAGAACTTGAAATCCGTGAAATGTTTATAATGGAAATTATACAAACACATTCACAATGCAACAAAATGCTATTTACATACTAATTTAGTGATCGAGGGGAGATTCATCAATGTTTTCTTTTGTAGACAAGGAACAATCTATAAAGAAACTTCGAGTAAAAACCTCTTGTATAAACGCAGTCTTTGTTTTAATTTGAAACATGCTAAACCCATCAAAGATTTGGGAATTGTGAAGTTTTTTTTAGACAAAATATCAGCTTTGTAAAAATATTATATAGCTATGTTATTTTAAAATTAGCTCAAACTGATAAAAAAAAAAAACCACTGCTAAAAAGGCTTGCTTGCAACAAGAATTCGCACTGTAATGATAAGGGGGCGACCGAATTAGATTAACGATAATCAGGGATATAGTTAGTTTGATAGTGATTAAACTTAGACTGAATAATTTTTGAAACATTTTCAACACTTTTAAGGAACATAGTTCTATAAATTCCATAGCAGCCACAAACAGATTAGATGCCGGAACTAATAATTGTTTTCTTATCAAGGTGCGCTGTACAAACTCTGATTGTGTTTACAGGTCTATCAAATCGGCACTGCGGATGGCCATGCGCTTATAGCCGATGTCTGTCGTGAGCTGTACGAGCATCGCACAACACCTGAGGTGCAGGGCATGCTGAAGCAGCGGCAAGCGCTCACCGATGGAATTAATGCCAGGCTAAACAAGAGGCTGGGCTTTGTGGTGCCGGAACCGGAGCTGGGCATTATATTCTCTAGGCTGACTTGTACTTACGGCCTGCTGCCGTGGCATGTGCGTTTTACCGAGTTTCACACACATCACAGTGGGCGTTATTTTGATGCCAAGTCGTTTGCCAAGGTGCTATATAAATATGCGCGCTGTGAGCAGCGATGGGGCAAATAGTTATTAAGTACAACGTTGTTCTAATGTCCTAATTAGTTACTTTACAAAGCTCTACATGTAAATTACACTGTAAAAACTCCGCTAGAAATGTAAGCGAAAAGTGAAAAGATAAAAAAAGACACTCCAAACCTTGTAAGTTTTTGTTTGTCATAAACGAAATGTATGTATTTGCCAAGGTTTACACATGTTAAATTGAGTTTTGCATAAATATTTTATGTATTTTAACTGTAAATTCGTTGACTTAGAAGCTAATGTTAGATTTATTATAAGTATTTTGATTTCTGTAAGTCGCATTTGGGTTTTATACCTGCTCAGGCTGAGTATGGCGCTTGGACAACAGATTCACATCGGTCAGATACTGATTCTTTTCGATATTATGCGGCTCCGAGCTGCTGGGCATGCGCTCGTGTATCATTTGAAAGGAGTTACGCAAATCCATCAACGACTCGGCCAATCCCTTCTTGATATTGGCAAACTCACTGGACATTAGCGACAACTTGCCCAGCAAAAAGTTCAAATTGACATCCATATCAATCATGTGCTTCTTGGTCTCCTCCACTCTGCTGCTCAGGCCCATCATAGTGGTAAAGGTGCTGTTCACATAGCCATCATGTCCCGACTGCATTAGCACCAGCATATCCCTGCTTTGGCCAATCTCGCTGGTCATGATCTCGATGCGATGCCACACCTGTGTTAGAGCAGTATCCAGCAATCCGCTAATGTTTCGATTCGCCTGCTGTTGTGTGTTGACCACGGCGCCATCCAGCTCGTTGAAGCGCGTCTTTACCAAGCTTGTCAATCCGGCCACCTGCTCCTCCAACAACAGGCTCACCTTTTGTACAATCTGCAGCGTGCCAAACTCTACCTTGCGCTGCGTATCCAGCACCACCTCTGAGTTGGTCATCATAATATTGTTGAATTTGCCCAGCGTATCGAAACCTTCGTTCAATTTGCTGTGGCTGGCATTGATCTCTTTATTAAACTGGTTGAGCAGGCCCACATCCTTCGAAAGTTGCTTCAGTTCACCCTGAATGTTGGCCTCCGCCTGTTGCAGATGTTCTGTGGCCTGACGCAGCCCTATATTTATATGGATGGTAAGAAAAGAAAGAGTTGAAATTTCAAGCTATGAATAAACGATTGTAAAACAAGGAAGTGAATAGGCATAAAATCGACCATTTGTGCCAATTTTGGGAAATCTAGCTATGAAAATCATAAAGATTCTTATATAAATAGGGACGATTAAAGTATACAAATGGTTGAAAGAGTTTTGAGAGATTTTAATGACAGTGAAGGATAAAAAGACGTGTAATGAAAGTAATTAAGTAGAGGATGATATAAAATACTACACTGTGAATAAAGAATCACATATAATTAGTAATCGCGGGATGAAAAATCGAAATATCTGATAAATCACAATATGATAAAATGGAAAACGATAAGGGGTGTTTATTGTGTATGAATTCATCAATTGACAATAGAGGATGATGACAGCGAATGGTGGAAAAGAAATCAAGAGAACTTTGTAAATATGCATAGAAAACAAGTCAGAATGCTATTGTCGAGTATACCCGACTACAAAACTCCCTGTAGCTAGGTCAAAAATTTCCGATCGCATCTTCGTACACTTACACATACACAAAGACGCACACACACGAGCCACAGCGCAAGCGAGGCAGTTTAAATGGTGGCTGTGCTTCTTCTTTCCCCCTCGCTGTAGCACTGAATCTTCTTTCGTGAATAACTTCCGTGCTTATTATTATTTTTGGACAGCAGATTAAGAGTGACTAAAGTATTGAACATGCCAAATCTTAATCAGTAAAACGGTTTTTATCTATTTACGGGGGAACAGGAGGATATATCTGAAATATGAAACAAACTTGATCTGCGTATGGTATACAGGAACCTACATTTCAAATTTGGTGTCTCTAGCACTTATAGTTGCTGAACGACGCGTTGATACATACGGACATGGCCAAATCGAAATCTCTTACTGGTCAAGAATATATACTTTATAGGGTCGGAGATGTCTCCTTCTGCCTGTTACATACATATGCACAGATTTAGTACCCCCTTTTTAGCCATTTTATGGGTACAGGGAGTAAAAATAATAAGAATGGAAAGTAAGTAGCGAAAAGAGGATTCAAATTAGAAACATAAGAAATAGGTGAAGTGAAATGGTGACTCAAAATTTACAGATAATATGTATTTGCAATACAGTAATATTGAGGAGAAAACAAAATCAGTAAGCAGACATCTTAATATATAATACTCTAAGGCTATTTTCAAAGCTTCGACCCAACGGTTGTAAGAGGTTATTAGAAATTCAGAACTTGTCCACTCACCTGTTTGCTGTGCGGAAAGGGACTCACTCTTAAGTGCGGCCAGTGCGTTAAGGGTTTCATTATTAAGCTCTTGGATATAGGCCTTGTCCTGCTCGTTGAGGCCAACTGGCCTAGGCGCTGCCGTTGGTGGCGCACTGCGAAGCTGTGCCACATCGCTGCTCAAGGAGCCCAGACGCTCCATAAGCTGCATGCGGAACTCATCGTTCTTGGGGGGAGCGACTGTGGTAACTGCGGCAGCTGCGCTGTGCTGCTGCAGCTTTGCCTCGATTTTGCTCATGAGATCCTCTGTTTTGGGCATATGCTTAAAGCCCTGTTGGGTTTGTTCAGCTGACTGTTTGCTGCTGTCCAGCAGCTTGGCCACGCTGCTAGATACCTTTTTGAGCTCGTCCAGCAGCTGTTTATTGATCTGCTGCTGTTCCAGGATGAATTCGTTGGGCAGGGCGGCAGCGGGCGCTGGTGCGGCAATTGCCTTGGGGCTACCGGGCGGATTCTTAAAGCACTCGTCGTTCTCACGCATCCATTTGAACATATGCTCCATGGCCTGGTTAAACTTGTCCGATTGCGAATTGTACTTCTCCTCTTGCTGTGTGCAAAGCGTACTTGGAGCCACTGATTATAGATATTGATAATGTACTTACTGTGATTAGCATTGTCTCAATCTGGCTGACACGTTCGTCCAATCGCCCAAAGATGCCATTTATGGGCTCCAGACTCTTCTGACCCTTTTGCAAGGACTGCATCGCCTTCTTCATCAGTTCGCCCAGGGCACGCTCTCGATGCTCGTGCCGCTCCAGCTTGTTATCCAGCTGATTGTACGAGTAGATCAGCGATTTGATGGTGCCACTTAAGTCCTCATTACTGGAATATTCAGCAGAAAAATACATTGATACTGTTTGTATGGTATAAACAAATCATGCGTCCTTGTTAAGATCTATGTCAAGGCGGACTTTGTGAAACTCTTCATCTCAAGCCAAACCTATAAGTTATACTCGTTTATACTCATTTCAATTCCAATAAAATAACTTTAGCTTTTCTCATTTTATGTAATTGTATATATTATTAAATTCAACTGTAGCATTGTTCAACAAAATAAACAAATAAATATATTCAGGAAAGTAAGAAAAACACCATAATTCAGGGATCGTTTCAGAAAAGTTCGAGAAATTATAATTCATATTTTGGAATGAAAATTTAAGATATTAATTGAAAAATTAATCCCCAGTAGCATATTTTATTAAAAACAAATAAATACAAATTCTTAAATATTAATGTATTCGAAATATATATACTAAGATATAAAACTACTAATTAGATAGCTTTTACTGAATAATTCAGAAATTAATAAACAGTTTTCCTAAAAACAATTTTTCCAAAAATGTGTAAAGTAAAATGTCATAAATAAATCGATAAAAGTTACTTTCAGTAATTTTATATATTTTCATTCCTCTTAAAATATGATGAAGAAAACATTTCGCATAGAAATCGGTTGAGTTTTGATAAAGTTATATGCGTTGGAAATAAAGATAGGGGAAGAACATTTCATATGTAGCTAGGAGATGAACTTTGATCACAAAATGAATAAATATTTAGAAACAAGAACTCTTTCATTAATTATCCAGATATAGGGAGCGAGTCTGGGACCACCACCGTCCGTTTATGGCTCAGCCATCGACAGCTATTAATGTTATGGCCCCGGGGGCCGGAGGCCGGAGGCTGGAGGCCGCCTGCAGTCACCACAAATGAGATCGAGATCAATTCTTGTAAACTTGCATGGGCCACCCTGGCTGCTAATAAACTTCATCTCAGCGCCGTCTCAGGGTCAGAAACCCTTTTAGTTTCAATGCATGTTTGTGTGAAATGCATTGATGCTGATAGATATGTATGCAGAACAGGCAGTTCTAAGTGCCGTGCGCCCCGATAGAGAACATATGCATGCTGGCTGGCTGTGCTCAAAGTATTCCCAGTTCCCATTCCCATTTCCATTACCATCGCCCATCCCGCAGACCATTTGCATGAAGTGTGTGCAGTTAAATGCAGTAAAAACATGCTCCGGGCCAAAAATAAACAAACAAACAGGCGGAACAGACAGTCCAACATCTCTGTTTCTTTGAAGGCAATAGTCATTAGTTTTGGCAGTGCTGTCAGAGGACAGGGACAGGGATAGGGATAGGGACAGGGACTGTTGGTTAGGGGCTAGGGGCTGCCAGTTTGATGTTTAATGAAGGCGTTGCCCTGTGGCGGCGGCATATGGCGTAAAGTGGCCAAGGGCCGGGGATTAGGGGTTGGGGATTTCAGATTTCGGATTCCAAATTTTAGATTTGGTCTTCTATGTGGGAGTCGGGAACGTCCTGGCGCCGAAGTTGATGTCTTCCACATTTCGCAATGAAACATTTTTAGTGCATTATGTTTCAAATTTGGTTGGGAAATCCAAAGCGATTTGTGAACGCATGTTTGACATGTGTCACAGTGTTATTTTTCCCTATTCATGAACAATGACATATGGTTTATGAGTATTGACATTTGTAAATACACTACACATCTTTTATTTCACACTTCTAAAATGTATTTTCAATTAGCTATAGCATATACACCATTAAAAACGCCAGTTTACTCAGCCTGTATGATAAAAACATGAATTAAACGATGTTTAACGATCGCAAAATCATTAAAAACGTGTGGAAATGACTAGAATTGATATATTATAAGTCAGAAAATTAGTATTTTAACAAATTTAAGCTAATTAATGGCACTTGGTAAGAAAAATCACGAATATTGATATATTATATTGAATAACTTAGAATATCGAACCCTATTCGAGCGTATGAACTTATTTTTCTCCCATTTATGAAACCAACCAATCCTGTTTGATATTAATTATGAATAATTAAGAAATTTAGTCATTGCAATCAGCGTCACATTGCTTTATTGTATTTGAAAGAGTTTCAGTCCAAAGGGATTTACTTTTTGGTGATTTCTGTTCAGGATTATGCATAACATATAATTAATCTGTGAATTAATAATTATAAATGGAGCTTTTATTTTGGTTTCCTCGATTATTCTTACTAATGATTTATAATCAGACCTGTTCCCATTTCCGAGTTCTATTTGTTTTAAATTTTGTGCTCTCCTTTTCGAATAATTTTCACACGATTGGTGCAATGATAAAACGAGTTTCAGTACAGCTAACAATATCAATTTCGAATGATTTAATTGAAAATGGAAAAAGGTCTGAATATTATTTTATGGTATACAATATATTGGGGTCAGTATTTATTTGTCATGAACAGAAAATAAACAAATGCAGAATATATTAACCAGAAAACCTAACTGTTTTAAGTAATATTTATAAAAATTACTTTTTAAGCATAATTTCTGGAATTTTTTTATTGCTCAAGAAAATAAAACTTAATTTTTGTTATTTTTTTTTCTTTTGCAATACTATTGACGTCTGTCATACTCGTTAACTCAGTGAATATTGAATTAAACAATATGCATTTATGTTTACTCAAGAAAAGTAAATTCAAACATTGAAAGAATTTCCGAATTTGCATTATACACATTGTTTATTGGATCCACAAAAACGATTGGCACATTCCAATTATAAAGTTGTACCACTAATTTCATTCAAAGGTCAATCCTCCCTAGCCAGCACCAACTTATTGAGATATCTTAGGTGACCATATACTTACGTTACTGGCGATGCTTCGACAGTTGTCTGCCACAGACCCAGGCCAATTAGTGCTAGGAATACTAAAGCAATTGATGGATGCGTTGCAGTTGCCATTTTGGTGCGTGCTGTTCGATGTTTCTGCTGATCTTCAATTAGCTGCTATGCAAATCCAAATTAAAGCCAAAGTGCGTGATCTGTGCAGGGAGTAGGAGGGAATCGAAAGAAAGAAATCGAGTAATTTGAAAATAAATTGAAATGGCGTCGTTAGCATTTTATCGATCGCTAAACCGTTTATAGCTTACACATAGTTTGCTTAAAATTGCATCGAAAATTGTTTATAACAAATATCGTATTTTGTAAACAATGGAAAGTCGTAAAGGCAATTTATATACAAATTTATTGAAATAATTCAGATCATGCTTATAAAAGGCATTTTATACAATAATGCAGCGCCAATATATATTCCTTGTTTCCAGGCCGAATTGTACATATATGCATATATATCTGATACTTGCGTATATAGAGCGCTATAAAATCGCAAAGAAACAAACGACGCAAATCTTTCGTCAGTGTGCACCAGATTTCTGTTTGTTGCTTTTAATGGAGAGTAGTAAATGCATTGGAAAAATTGGGTCAGAAATACGCAAGTGAAAAATGAAAATTGATGACCTAGTAATTGGCACGATCTGGACATTTTATAAACAGATTTCTTAATTAATTTAATTTCTCAACAAAATAAACGAATACAATCTCCTTATCGCATATTTCATTTGGGTTAAAGGTTGATAAATTATGAATACGATTGATAGAACACTTGATATTTTGTATATAGTATTATAGAATCATATTCAAATACATGTTATTCAAAAGATATTAATCATAAATATTTTCAAAATACATATGTATGTATTGTACATTGTATAGTATACTTATACACACTTGAATAATTCTTGAAGTAAAGATTGTAGAAAAGCTAATCAGCTTTCCTAAAACTCAAACACTGCCCCGGTTTCGATACCGAATGCTGCACTACCGAATACTTTAATACTATAGTATGTAACTGGAAATAAGTACTAGCACTTTTTACTATTAATGGAGCAGACAACGTCCTCACTGCACGAGCAGCGCACAATGAATGAGAATAAGATGCTGGCGCCAGGCACAAAGCATTCTTTCTGATAATGGGTTTGCTCTGAAGCTGATGCTGGTTGGAGAGACCGCAACCGAGACCGGGACGGAGAGCAGATCGTGCTCAGATGTTTCTAATTAAATGTAATTAAAAGAGCACAATAATAGTGAAGAGCATCTCGAGTTGAGTTTATTGCTTCCCGCATAGTAAGTCTAACAGCCGGCGTATCTTAAAAAGCGCAATTGAATCAAAATTCAATTTGTTTCAATACAAAACTATTACAAGGCACATAAATCATATATAAGGGTGATGCAGCGGCAAAAATCAAGCCAATCAAATTGTAATCAATATGCATACAATACTTTCATTGGAAATATGTATATCAATTAAAATATAATTTTGCAAATCTTTATTACAATTTAGAAATTTTTTAATATAAAATAGTTCATATTGGCGCCAGCAATGGGAAATGCCATTCGCTCGAGCTGTGTCTGCGCTGTGGCTGAATGTCATTTTTGTTACACGAGCAGCAGCTATCGATAGCTTTCATGACTTTATTTAGTATCATTATTTGACCATGTCATTAGCGTGTCGATCAAACGAATCACATAATTTCATTGTATTATTTGATTTAACTACAAACCTGTTGGATTTTGAATTATTGATTTCTTCAGCCTTCTAAAAACTAGTGTATGGTGGAAAATTTGATTTATTATCGATATAGATATCGAAATTCGCAGATTGAAATCATATCGAATTTAGATTCATCTAGACCATCAGCTGTTGCTGCCTGTTGTTTACATAGGCGAACGCAAAACTTTAGTTTGTTATTTTGTTGAGTCTCAAACAAAATGCCAACGATCATTGCTTTGGATGCATCGCTATCGATGCTGCGTCCTGTGCCGGGCCGCAATGAGCATACCTACCTGTCGTTGGCTGTTAAGGGCATACAAAATCTGCTAGACAATATGACGGCTGCTGGAAAACTCGAGCATTTGGCTTTGGTATCATACACCACAATGTGTGAATTAAAAGTTGATTTTACACGGGACTATGATCAGATACGCCAAGCGATTAAGAAAATAGAGCCCCTCGACAAGTCCTGCCTCTTAACTATGCTTAAAAGCACCGTCACCCTAATGGCCACCTGGGGCACTCAGAATCTGCTCCAGCTTGTAGTGTTTACAGACTGCAGTCCGGGCTTTGGCAACACATCGATTGCCGCTTTCTTAGATAACTATATGGGCAAGGAGGATGATCCCGAATATGCTTGGCTTAGGACGCTTGCCACCTACAACATAAATTTCATCTGTCTGGGCATGCATAGCGATTCCTATTTCACTCGGGGCCACACATTGCATCAACAGCTGCTCGACTCCGCCTCGCTAAAAGGTAAGACTTTGAAATCTACCGCTGGACAAGTAACGTCGAAGAAATACACAGCCAGAGTCAACCAATATTATTCTATTGTGATTCTATTTAATTGGTCTCCATATTTGCTATTCTTTTCTTTACCTTGTACCTCACGCGCTTATTATTTATAATGCCATAAATTTTAAATTCGTATTTCAACTTGTCTCTGTAACACCATTTAGGTCAGCTCTTTATGACAAAACAGGTTAAAAACGCTGAGGCTGGTGACTCTGCATCTGGTGGCAGTCATAAAAGCGAACTGGGTCGTACGACGGTATTTGAGCTGGTTGAACGCCTGTGCGAGAGCAGCTACAAATCGACGGAGGTAACGTTGAAGGGCGGACACTACTTTCGCCTGGAGAGTCAGGTGCTGCTCTGGCCGCCACCGGTGCCATACGAGCAGCCAGCACTCTATGGCGGTGATCCTACAATACGACACATTGATCAACGTATTGATATATGCGGCTTCCTGTCGCTATCGGACATCGGTTCACCGGCAACGTTGAGCCGGCACTGGGTGCTGGCCAAGGTGGATCGTGAGAAACCAAGTCGTCGTTCAGGCGGACTAGCAGCTGTTGCTAAACCACCAAAACTTACGTTAGATACCAACAATCCGCACTATGAGCTAGAGAAATTGGAACAGGACATACGCGACTTCTATTCGAAAGATTCCAAGGATGCCGAGGAAAGCGGCGACGATGCCGATGTTAGCGTAGTACTCAAACACAGCTCAGCGCCACAAACGGAGCAACAAAAGGAAACACTATGCGCGCTGCTGCACGGTGCGCTCAAGATGGAGAACATGGCCGCGCTTGTGCTGCTAGGCGAGAAGTGGTACGGCTTTATGTATGCCTACACCGACTTCAAAAAGAAATCGAATTTTATGCTTAACATATTGCCACCGGGCTCTCATGTTATACCATGGCTGGGAGACCTAGAGCTGCTGGGCTTTCAAGAAGATTTGGCGCTTGGTGAAACAGCCAGTTTTCCAGTACGCTCCGAACGCCGCTCATATTCCCAAAGCAGCGTCGTATGGATACGTCAGGCCAGCCTACAGTCTGATGTGCAGAAGGTGTTGCGTCATGCCAAGAAGATGCCAGACAAAACGCAACATTTCTACAAGGAACTGAATCGCATTCGGCGCGCCGCTTTGGCTCTTGGCTTCGTTGAACTGCTCAACTCTCTGGCAATATTACTGGAGAAGGAATCCGCACAGCTAACGTTGAATGGCGTCAGTCCGGAGTGCGCATACCAGCTGCAACATGCGGCCACTGAGCTGCGCAAGAGCTCGACTCGTGACATCAAATCATCAGTTGGCCCAAATCACAAGGCAAACGGGGCTGATGCCAGCGCAGTTGCTCCACCAGCGAGCTACTTGTACTAGAATGTGTATTGTAATGCTTTTGTATTGATTAAATTAATCACAAAATTAAAGACTTGCTTATGTTTGATGGTGGAGTTGTAGGTTTTAAACATGCTTAAGGATATAGTAGCTACACCAGACTCAGACTTTCTTTAGCGCCAGATGGTAAAGTTAAAATCTTAACGTTCCTTAAATAGTTTTCGAGGCACATCCAAACTGGTAACGATACGGATTGGAGCTTCAGAAAGCAGGAAATATCATACACACTCAACTGGAACTCAGTTCTTTAAAAAATGCATATCTTTTAAATATTTTTTTCATCATTTCTAGATCAAGATATATACACGTATGTTTTAGTAAAAATCTGCGTGTGCTTTGTACTAGATCGACCGAAATGCAAAGTTTTCAATATACATTTAAGATATGATTATATGCTAAGCCCAAACAATTAATTAAAAAAGAGATAACAACAGAAGTAACGGCTATTCTAGTTATTTTACAGCACTGGCTTGGTTATACTTAAAGTTATCGTTTTCGAACAATCGTTAAATCGTTATCGAACATTGTTATTCTTTTGTTGGCAGCAACAATGGGCAGCCCAGAACTTCCCACAGATCCTGGAGAAGAGCCACATTTTCAGACACCAGTAATTGAGCATCCACCAATTGGAGATCAAAGCGATGACAGTGATGAGTCGGATGCCTATGACGGCTACCAGCCACTTGCCACTGACATTGAGGAGCCGGGGAGCGCCGTTGTAAATGAGATTGTCACAGCGGCAGAGACGAATGTTTCTGTGGAAAATGAGGAGGACATCGATTTAAGCACAGCTGAGGTGACACACGGTGATCCGAACATGCCAGCTATTGAAAGTGCCGATGTGGAAATTGAGCGTCAAGTGTGGAACGAACCAAGGCCGCAGGAGCTACAAATGGAACTGGACAAAACGCGCACCGAGCAGGTGAGTTCCACAATTTGCTGGCAACCGTATGCATTTTAACAAAAAGTTATCTTAGATACTCAAAGCCATGTCGGGGATAACGTTGCCTAATGTCACAGTGCCTGACTGGGCCAAGGGCGTGCCCGAGGAACGCTGGAAGCATGAGCTGCTGGAGCGCATACAAACCCGTAAAGCGACTACAGCAAAGGGCACAGATACAGAAACGGTAGCACAAACAGCCGCTGGGAAGCATTCCAAATCAACAGTTGAATGATTGAGAAATATTTAAGCTAAGCAAAATTAAATGTATTTATTAAATGAGACCCTCAAAAAGACGCGCTTCAATATAAAAATGTTCAAATAAATGTTTGCGACACAAGATTTTAGAATGCTGCGAGTAGCGCCTTTCCCACCAGATTAACCTTTGTAAAGTTCTCATCCTGTGGCGTGTTTGTCAGCTCGCGCAACTTGTCCATGACATAATCCACTGACACTATCTGAGCGATTGTCTCCTGGCCGCATGTTGTGGTGGTTAAATTACCAATGGCCTGCATTGAGCGATACCAAGCCTCCAAGTCCTTGGCCCACTTCAGCAGCTCCACAATGCCCGATGTGGTCGCATGACACACCTCCTGCCTGGGCACGCCTGTCGTCTGCGAGATGGTCACATTCAAGTAAAAAGTAGCTATGGCTATTTCCAAATTGGCACTGCCCTTGCGTATGCCGCTGACCAGCTCAATTATTCGTGGCAGCTGCGCCTGAATCTGTTGTCGTCCAGCATTGTGGGTCAATGCGTTGGCCAGGCCACGGCACACCATAAGCTGATTGGCCGCAGTACCGCTTAGCTGCGGCAACACGCAGCTCAACAAGTTGTAGCTATTTTGCAGCAGACTGAAGATGGCCTCGTGGCGCACAGCTAGTCGCAGTATGTCCAGCACCGGAAAGACCATGCCAGCCGGCCATTTGAGCAACATCATCAGCACCTCCAAGGCAGTCGGATCCAGCTCAGGTGACTTGTCTGTCAGACGTATAACGGCGAGTAGAACTTCATCGCCAACCTTGCCCTCAGCGCTGGTTAATTTATTGTTAAACTCTCTGAAACAATAAGCAAGCAAGTTATTTTAGAATAAGTCGCGAGTATTAAGATAATACGAGTATTGTCTTAATGATATATTAATTACAAAATAAGCCAACATCTATCAAATAGTTGAGAGAAAATAGACGGAAAAAACTATATAATGAATCGTAGATATTATAAAATATTCGAAAATTCCAAAAAAAAAAAATCTAAATGAGCTATTGATAGTTGATAATTTTGAATTCATTTAAAAAATAGCTAATATTTACAGGATATATATATATATATTTTTTATGGTGATATTATTCATTCAACAGCTAACTCACTTCATCTTTTCCAGCACCTTGGCGACATCGCATGTGTCGAAGGTGCGAAAAGCGTTCACTGGGAAGTGCTTATCGGTGCCACGAACAAAGTTCACATCCACGCTGGACTGGATGCGGCTGCTGGCAGTAGAGTAGCTAGAGGAGCCTGTAAAGGGATCCAAGTTGCCAGCGGCTGGCACGCTGCTATTGCTCGAGCCGGGCACATAGCGCGAGCCTCCCGTAAACGGATCCTGATAACCGCTGTATAGCAAACATGGATATATATTAGACATTAAACAATCATCAAAGCTTAAGAATATACAGACGTTGAGGTTTGTGTCATCACGACAGGCGCATTTTCAGAGTTCTTAACTATAAAATTGGCCACCTGATCGAGATATGCCTGAGGAAGATTATTGCGATGGATGAACGTTTGGGCGGCTTGCCAGGGATCTTCGCCGCGATTGTAGGGCAACTTAATGGGCGGCTCCGTATCAGATATGTCCACATTAAATACGAAATCGTACTCCTTGCCTTCATGCATCTTCTTGCCTGATGTTGCCTGTGTGCCGCCCGTAGCTCCAGTAACATCACCCACAAGATTCCATTTACCCAAATCCCACGAGTAACATTTTACCGACCCATCAGGATGGCGTACCATCTTCGTTTGACCCTCGCGGGTGCCATTGGTCAACAAGGCTTCCGGGCCGGGCAAACTAGAAAAGAAGAAACAATTAAATACAATTCAAGCTTCAGCTTAAGAAAGTTTAGTATAGTTTAATTTAGTTTAGTTTGATCAAAATCGGACCACAATCAGACGAAATTGGAGTTTTGTATAAAAAAACATTGCTGCTAGGGTATATAGCTTTGGCTTTCCAAAGACAGCCGTTCTTTCTTGTTTGGTTGTCAATTATATTTTCTATAGTTTGGTAAAATTTGAATAAATCTGATCACATCTCATAGCTGCTAGAGGAACATTAAGCCTTGCTTATGTTAAATAAAAACAACTTACTCTGTCTTTTTGACACCCCCAATTTCCTCGCTCAGTTGAGACTTGTGCGTGGCCACGGCCTGGTCAAAAACGTTCCTGAGACCCTCGTTCGCCTGACGCGATGGTTCCTTAGTGAAAACGCGCACAATGCCATCGCTGCATCCGGTGACAATGTCGCCATTTTGCAGGCAAGCCACCGACCACACTGAAATCGCCGGATGCACAATTGGAGCGCCTAACTCGTCGCCAGTAATCACGTTCCACATGCGCAAAGTGCTGTCCTCGCCGCAGGAGACGACAATGTGCTCGCCCAGGGCCTCGTTGCGCGCCAAAGCATAGATATAGTTTGTGTGACCGCTCAGCTCACGCACACATTCGCCATCCTCGTTCCAGAAGCGCAATACGGCATCGTTACCGCAGGAGAGCAGCGAATTAGCGGACAGTGGGACGAGGGCACGCACACAGTCCGTGTGACCCTTGAGCAGGCGCAATTTTTCTCCCTGGGCGTTCCAATAGTATATGCATTTGTCGGCGCTACCAGTCACATACTTTTGCTGTGTGGAAAGCGTGGCGACAGCCCAGACGGCCGCCTCGTGTCCTTGTAGGGCTATAAAAGTGACATCCCCCGTTTCGCTGATGGTCCACACGCGTGCCGTTTTGTCCCAGCTGCCGCTAATGAGACTGCGCGGCTGTAAGCCGGCGGCCAAAGTACAAACGGTCGACTCGTGTCCTTTTAGTGTTATCAGTGGCATAAAGCCGTCCTGATTGTAGATACAAATAGTGGCATCATTGCTGGCCGTGCAGATCCACTGCTCGGAGGGTAGAAAATATATGTAGGATATAAAGTTTTTGTGATCTTGCAGCGTTACGCTCTCGATGTACTCCTTCCTTAAATATCATATACGGATTATTAAGCTAAACAGCAATGACGAACAAAGGTTTTTTTTGTCTTATTACGCACCCGACTGGTTTCCATAGCTTTGTGCTTTTATCCCGTGAACCCGACAATATTAATTGGCCACCGCCTGGTACGCTGCCACCGGCAGCAACAGCACGCACATCCAAGCTGTGGCCCAACAGCTCGCAGCTAAGCTTGTAATTGTCAAGAGTCGGCTCCATATTCTGCAATCTTTCTTTCACTGACTTTGCGATTTTACGCCGGCTTTTTCGACAATATTTTTTAGGTGATGAGTTTGTCTATATATCGATATTATTTAACATTGCGTTAGTACTAACATTCTGGGTATTCCTGCTATAAAATGGCATAAGGCAAGCTTGTTATAGTATGGTCAAGTTTTAGATCTGGTGAGCCCAAAATGTCCCAGGCAAACAAAAAAAAAGTGAGAAAATTGAAAGAATCTATTTATTAAATTATTAAAATTAACTATAATAAATTTTAAAAATAATATTAAAATTAAGTAATAATAATTTTTATTTTCCAACTGGTCAATGGTCAATTAGATTGCATTTTTTTTATAAAGTTGTAAATTCTATTTATATTGGAGAATGTTACAGGGAAAATAAATTATGAGGGAAGTCTTGGAAAAATGATTCTGAAAGAATCTCTCAGAAAGTATCAGAAAGAAGGATCAATATAGTTGATGGTCTATATATTGGGTAGAATCATTTTAATTTGATTAATTATATTCATTTAAATCTTAATATTAATCTATTTTAATGCTATAATTTCCAACTTAAAAAACCGTTTTACTTATGGTACATTTATAGGTTATTCAGATCACTCGGATGGTACATTTGGGTATATTTATTTAAAGAAAATGGTGTATTTTTGCTTTGAAGAGTCGGTCACACGGATTCGATAGTTCAAACTGAAAATACTTATATGACATAGTTTATAGTTAATACATTTAACTAATTGTGAAAGTCAAACATTACTAGACATGCAGTTAGCCGTCATAAACATGAGAGAGGCTGCCAAGCGATTTGCATTATTGCCGCGGTTCTTACCGCCCAGACGCAACTTTGCTGACACAACAAAGGCGCAACAGGAACAGAAATCTTCATTGCCGCCGCCGAAGAACTTCACGAAGATGAAGGGCTGGCAGCTGCACTGCTACGGCGACGTCGAAGAGCTTCAACTCTCGGACAAACTGAAGCTGCCTCAGATCCGCAGCTCGAATGAATGCTTGGTGCGGGTGCGTACCACCTCAGTGAACCCCATTGATATGGCCATGTTGCGAGGCTATGGAGCCAATCTGCTAAATTTGATGCGTTGCCAGCCCGGCGATGACATTGAATTCCCATTGACGCTCGGTCGAGAATTTTGCGGCGAGCTGGTCCAGAAGGGCATGGGCGTGTGCAACAAGCAACTGCAGCTGGGCGGGCGGGTGTGGGGTGTCGTACCCTTAAAGCATAACTCTGGCGCCCATGCGGAATACGTTGTTGTCTCCTCATCCTGTGTAAGTCCTGACTAAAAGTTTGCTTCAATTTCATATAATTTAAACTGGATTTTTAGCTTGCGCCAGCACCCAAAGAACTGGACGACAGCGAGGCGGCCAGTGTGCTCTACGCGGGTCTGACCGCCTGGTCGGGCCTGTACATAACTGGCGGCTTGGGAGGACCGTGTGGAGCAGTCACAGCTGCTGGCGGTGGCGCAAATAAACGCGTTCTTGTGCTTGGCGGCTCGGGAAGTGTGGGCTCCTTGGCCATACAGATGCTGAAATCGCAGGGCGCCCAGGTTTTGGCCACCTGCAGCGAAAATGCCGTAGAAATGGTGCGCAACCTGGGCACCGATTGCGTTGTGGACTACACAAATCCTGCCGCCATGGAGCAGCTGTGCAGCTATGCGCCCTACGACATTGTACTGGATTGCGCCGGTCAGGGCGGCCAGTATGCTGGCGATTTGAAATTTGATTTTCGCCAGTATATTACGTTCAATTCTCCGCTCCTGTCCAATATTGACAAGCAGGGCCTGGCCTTGGGTGCCATACAGAACGTGTCCGATCTAGTGCAGACGAATGTGCGAGCTGTCACACAACGAGGAGGACTTGTAAAATGGGGCTACTTTGTGCCTGCGGCGCATGGCATTGAGTTCCTGCAGCGATTAGTGGAGCGTCGTAAGGTGCGTTAAGAGTTATTACCGGCGTACTGCAAGGACTAATAATACTTATAATTGTAGATAATACCACAGATCGACAGCAGATTTGAGTTTGCTGAGCTGCCGAAGGCTTACGAGCGCGTGAAGTGCGGCCATTTGCGGGGAAAGGTTGTGGTGAAGCTTTAAGACTGAAAGTTATGGTTGATTTTGGTGCTATGGTCGAGTTAAATAATTATAAAACAAGCTAAGTAATAAAGTTAAAGGGTCTTAAGATTATTTAAAATATGCAGTTTTGTATATTTATGTTATCGTTGCTCAAAAGTTCCACAACAGTTGCAGGAATCTATTGATAAGCCAGTCGGGCTCCCACATCTGGTACGAATGTACCAAGTCTGGTACATTATTAATATGTTGGTACACTGCTACTTTAACGAATTAATATAAAATAAATTTGAGAAAACGTATGTCGTTTCGAAAACGGTTTTAGACTTTAAGCAGCAGGCATTTATTTAAATATCTGAAAATTAGTATATATCCTTATCCAAAATGGTTGGCATTTGATTTTAGAAGTAGGTACAAACTTAACAAAGTGGCAACCGTGGCAACTTATCGGCTAGCCTCCACAACGCGTTTGTTGTTCTTGCAGCTAACCTGCTTCAAAACAATTGTAAAATATTTTAAATTGTTAATAAATATGCATTTAATTTAAAGAATGTACAAAATATAACATACAAAGCGAGTTATCATTGCTTGGAAATCATTGAATAAAGGCAGCAAAGATAAATAAAGGCAAATGAAACGACCGAAGCCTTAACTTATTTATTTTTATTTAAAATAAGTGCTCTCAGTTTTTGTTTTTGTTGTGCGCTGTGATTGTTTTTATAAAATGTATACAAGATAAACGTGAGTGATAAACCCTTGAACGCAATTGAAAAACCTACGAAAACAAAAGATTTCATCTTGCTAAACAATTACATACATATAAATTATAAATAAACCAATACACATGCACCGCCGGCAAAAACAGAGAACGGCAGCATGAGAGAGCGCGCACAGAGAGCACTTGGCTAGAGTTGTCAGCTGTTTGAAAGTGGCTTATTGGTACCAATCGAAAAATCGTACACTCTGATGGGTTTTTGTTTATTAAAAAAATGCCATAGAAAATTCTGGCTGTTGCTTGCTAGTATAAATAGCTTCATCTTCTCCAATTAATAAACAACTGCGAAAAAGTTATAAACAACAAAGGGAATATTGTACCAAAGTAGTCCCAAGGCGCACACTCACCCGCCCAAAGAGTGCGCGGAACTCTGGCAATAGAACGGCAGCATATGGAAATACATTTCGGTTGTTTGTTCAGGCACCAACCAAACGCTCACGTCTTCTGAGAGAGTGCAAGAGCAGAACAATAACAAAACTCATGTGAAACATGTTCAGCAACATGCGCAAAGTGTGGCAACATGTGCCACAACATTCGTTATTATTGTATCTGTGGAATGTTTTGTGTATGAATACATAAAAAAAAATTTTGCAAAATGAATCTCAGTCTCTTGTTTCCTGCGCCTTTGTCGAGAGAGTGCAAGAGCAGAACAATAATAAAACTGCTGCGAAACATGTTCACCCACATGCGCAGCGTGTGACAACATGTGCCTCAACACTATTATTGTATCTATGGGATCTTTTGTGCATGTTCCTAAACATGTTTTGTTGCAGAGCAAGAGCTAGTGCTCACAGTTTCGGAGAATGTATCTCTCTCTTGTTTCCTTAGCAACATGTAGCTTCACATGTGCCATTGCATCTGCAACGGACTTGTGTGCCGTTGTACTTCACAAATGGAACTCCGGCTGAGTTGTTGTTACGTCGTCGTGAGAGTCGCGTGTTCATGTGTCGCGTTCGCGTTCGCGTTCTGATGTCTGATGTTGCCACGGGCTTTGTCTGGTCGCAACTGACTGACTGACAACAGATAAACAACAAATCGCCGCTAAGTGTAAAGAGTGCGTGCTTCTTTCTCAATTGTACGGTAAATGCTAGTCCCGTTAATCAATTGCCTTAGTTAAAGCGTCGCGTTTGTGTCTTTGTGTGCATGTTGCTAAACAATAATAATAAAGAATATCAATTGGCATGCGAGAGCTTTCATAAATTGCGTTAAATTCAAATTGCGCAAAAATAATAAGTGTACATCAAATTAAGCCAGAAACCACAGTGCATTAAAGCGGCACAAACAAATAATAGAAACACATTTTTTGGGCAATTTTTCCAGATATTTTTCATTGATTTTTCTACTGGCGCGCCACACACACCTCCTGCTGCCGCAGCCGCAACAAAGAGAGCGAGAGAGAAAGAGCGATATAGGGAGGGAGCGAGAAAGAGCAAGAGAGCGTTGCCATGCCGCCTTGTGTATTGTGCACATTTCGGCATTGGAACACTTTGTGTGTGTGTGCGTGTGCGGATTATCCTTTTTTATATATTTTGTTTATTTTCAAGTGCCTGTTTCCATTTTGTTGCGCACATTTTGTGCTGCCCATTCGTTTCGCTGCATTTCATTCTCGCGGCGTTTCAACATAATAACCATGTGTGTGTGTGTGTGTGCGTGCCAGCTGCGCTATGTAAATTTCTCTCTCTCTCGGCGCTCGCTCTTGCTGCCGCTTAACCCCCCCACCCAGAGTCATGTTTTTGAACTCTGCTTTGCTCGCCCATTCGCATCGTAGCTGGCGCCGCTGTTGACGCTGGCGCCGTGCTCTCGCTCACGCTCTCCCTCTTGGTCTCTCTTTTCGTAATCTTTTGCTGTCGCTGGCTGCAGTCGATGTCCTTTGGTCGTGCGTTGCGCGTTGCCAACTAATTTGCCGTGTGTGTTGTCATTGTCATAATAAGAAAATTGCTGCTGTGGTTTGTGGTCGCTTAATCCAAACAAAATGTGAAATATATTATTATTTTGTTTATAACTTTTCAGTGTCCTGACTACGGAAGGATATATCCGCAACAACAACAACAAACAGCAGCAGTAACAATTGCTAAGATAAATACTTGCAGAAATAATCGTTGCAATTGGCATTAACAAATTAAAGTGTTGCATACTTTTGACGTCGCGTGTCGACTATTTTGTTTCGGTTCGTCTATCCCCGCGTTTTCCAACCGTACATCTATCCTATATACGTCTATCTCTCTGTCTCTGTGTGTGTGTCTGTGTATTTGTGTATATTTTATACCGCTCTGTACATATGTACAATACATATATATGTCGTCATCATTCATCGTTGTTGTTGTTGTTATTTGCTCCGCATTCGTATAAAGTAAAAATATAAATAATTTGTGTTCTTCGGTGTTGTCTCGTGTAAGTGTCTATAATTTGTTCAAATACGACAAGCGATCCGCTAAAAGCAAGCACAAAAATAACAAAGTCAATCTCAACATTTATCGATATACATTTTCGATATGGCATATATTCAATTGCATGCGCTTCGATTTGAATCTCAACTGTCCCAGGAATCGAAAGTCCAACAACAAACACAACAGCAAAAAGAAGAGGAAGCTAGAAACGCCTAGCTGAAAGTTCTCAATACATTTTCCAATTCCCATTGCGAAAACCCCATTGAGAAGGTCAATTTTCAACACGCATTCTCATCAAAACGCCCTAAACATTGTTGGACACTTAAAAAGGTGAGTTTAGTTAAGTTTAGATCAGTTGCGATATGTTGAGATCAGTTGACAATAATTTGTTCCTGAAACTGAAATCTCTTTCATTAAAATAAACAGTTTAATAATACCAAGCAACAAAATGTATTGACAAGAACAACAAAAATTCTGAAGGATAGGGTTTTCTTTTCATTAATTCGTTATTCTCAAACATAGTTGGTTCCACGTATGTCCGACTACTATATTAATCCGACTAAATTTAGATTAATGCATTTCTTCCAAAAAATATACGGCTTACAGCTGCCAAAGCTCTTGTTATATCTGTACTATTTTACGGGTTAGAATCTTTGCAAACAAAATCTGTGACATGAGCATGGATTGATACAGGAAGTCTTTTATAACACCCAATTTATTTATACAAATTATAAACACACCCCCAAACACTCCAATATTGTTTTCCTCCACCCACGTCCCCAGTCTAATATTCACCCTTACACGAACATTTCATATTTATTAAGTTAAATGCTCATTGTTAAAAACACATATCATTTCAAAAAAAAAGGAGAAGGATATTGCTTTCTTACATCAAATTTGTATAACAAGCCAAACTGAATATTTATACGAAGGGCTCAGCTTTTCTTCCTTACAAAGAACAAATAATATTGTTAGCCGTAGAACATAACTTGCAAGCTTTGAAAGATAATTCTTCGTATATGCTATTCGAACATTACCTTAAAACATTAAGAGGCACTTCAAGCTATCTTAAAACACACAATCAATAAAAGAACTTGGCAACTTTTTGACCCATGATTTGATTTGAAATATTGGAAAAATACTCACAGATCTAATATATATATTAGGAAATTTTCCCAGATATCTTTCAAGCTTTTTTGTCTCCATAGATTTATATATATGAAAATGTTTTCTGATCCATATGATGTTCTTATAATGCGACGAATAATATTCGCCTTTAAAATAATCTTCCTATGAATTTTAATGTGATATTTTTGAAATTTCATTCCTTTGGATTAACCAAACTTTCGTGATATATCGTTTAGTTAGGGAATATAACTGCTTTCCATGATGTTCTAACAAGTCTGAACATTAAATTTCATACAATAAAATTTAAATTCAATAGAATAAAATTCTAGCCTAACCCAAGATTTGGTAGTACAAATCATAAAATTAGATGGATGCGTTAGGTTAGCACAAATATTTCTTATAAAGAGTGTATTTATTATCACATCATAATGCTTTTTGCGTTCTCAATTAAACTCACTATGATCCTTTAAAGATTTTAGAAATTCTTTTGTAACTTCGAGTCTAGTATATAAGAATTTATGTCTTGTCTTAGTATGGTTTAATTATATTTTAATTCAAGCGGACAATTTATGTTGCTTTTATTGCTTTTAAATTTAATATAAGTTACGTTTGCTTATCTGCTTTTTTTGCTATCCAACAATACATTACAAACAACATACTTAGATTTCATGACCATTCACTTAACGATTTAAGTGTAAGTATAGTATTGGAATGAAAAGAGAGTAAAATGCCATCAAGCTAAACATTTATTGGCTATGCATAATTTCTCGTAATGCTTACGAGCGGCTTAGGTCCATTAAAAGATTAAAGCCATCAAAAACGATGACAATCAGCGTTTGTCAAACTAAATATATCAGCAATGATAATGCCTACAAGATATCTAAGCTGCATTTGCATAGACAAGCAATCAACTGTGAAATCGGTTAACTAATTTAGACATAAAGACAATCAAAATCAAATAGATAAGAAGGGAAGATGGGCAGAGCGAGAATCCAATAATTTAAACGGTGCGATGCGATCTGTGAGATACATAAGTATTCGCTGGTTTGTTGGTTCGCTCTGCTGGAGTGCCTTAATTTCGTGTTGCTTAGCTTGTCAGCGCCTACTCACAGATGCACAAACAAGCACAGATACAGATACAGATAAAGATACGAGAGGTCTGGAACTGTGACTACTTCCAGTTTTATCTGCATCTTTTGATGGCTTTGCGGGCGTCGTTTGCTTTTGTTTGTCACAGTACCCAAAATGTGCGGGCAACATGTTTTGTTTTGTTTACATTTCAAATGGAAATTGTTCAGCTATCTGTGGCATTTGTATGTGTGTGTGGCATCCGCAAGATGCGTCTCCTTGTCGTTCTCAACGTCTGCAAAATGCATTTTGCTATTTCGGTTAACTACTTAGCTCTTGGGTCGTCTGCCTGAGGGCAGTGCAGGTCCACTCTAATGAGGCAAATGCCGTCGTGCGTATCATGTGACAGTAGGCAAATATCGAGACGATTTTCAGAGCCATTACCCAACGCTTTTTCTATCTCTATCTGCATCCCAATCCCTATCTCTATCTCTATCCCTGTCCCTATCAGCGCTTGTGTCTTTGAAAGGACACAACGTGCCGCAAATAAAGATTGCCTGTCCCTGTGCTTGTGTTGTACAACACATTAGCGTTTGGCAAAAAGAAAAGCAAAGAAGAAAGAACCAAAGCAAAGCAGACAATCAGAAGAACGTCAGCCCCACAAAACGTCACGTCCAACGATGTCACATTTGAAATTCCAATATCCTGAATATCTTGGTGCACAGTGGACACACACATTCGTTTCTCCCATTGTCCAATTAAGGAGGTTCCGCTGTAGGAATTCACTTAAGCATGTTTATAGATGATTAGGAACATTTTCTCAAAACATGATAATAAAAACCGTTTGTTAAAGTCATTTCTAGGCTTAGAACACCTCATTGGTTAAGCGTCCCTAGGTATTTATAAGAGATCAAGCCTATCTTTTCCTACAAAATGATTCTAAGCCCCATTTAAAAGAAGATTTGAGATACACAGTTATTAATTCAATAAAATTGAAAAAAAAGTCAACATAATATGACAATTATATAAAAGTCCGTTCAAATCTTAGGTTTATTTTACTCCCAGCTGCTTATAATTAAATTATATGCATAATTAATCATAATTAATCAAACTTTCTTAAGCTCATTCTTTCTTATTATTAGCTGCCTCATAAAAAGCTTGAACTCCTGTATTCTATTCCAAATTTGTAGCGTTAATTCATTTTTATAAGAATTTTATTATAATCAAAAAATATGAATTATTATAATTGTATTATTAAATATTATAAATATATTAAAATATTATTAATATTAAATTGTATTTAAAAACAAAATATATGAATTACCATTATTAGGAAAACGAATTTCCTAAGCATTTACAAAATAGTCACATCAGAACTAAAGTTTTTTACGTTAAATTTTAATTAGCCTCAGGAAGTTTCTTTTCATCTATAAATATTGCAATATATTTTTTTAGATAATTGCTCAATGTGCATTGTGGGGCACTGTTTCCAAGTCCATGCTGAAATGGTAAATGTAAAAGCATTGAATGTTGCCTCCTGTGTCTGCCACCCGCTGAGTCCCTATGCCCAAGTGCGAGTATCTAAGCTATGTATCTAAGTATAACCAAAGAAGCCCGTATGTTTTGTATTATGTTACACAAATATTTAAGCTGTCTTAAGTAGATACAGCGAAACGCGTTTAAGATATACAAATAGAGGGACAGGGAGGAAGGGCAGAAAGAGCGAGGAAAAGCGCTGCAACAGCAACCAACTGAAAGAAAAGTTACATTAAACTTGCGCCTCGCTTATGTGCGGGTGCCCAGTAGGAGGCAAAAGTCGTGAAAGAAGTTATCACTACTCAAGATATACATATACATATAGTATATGTATATATGTGTGTACACATTAGACATGAGTCGCTGTGTCTGATAAATAACATATCACACTGTGACTGAATAACGAGAGTAACAGTTCCGCCGTCACAGTCCTGATATAAACAGTCACAGTTCCGATAACAGGCATAGTGTCGATAACAGGGACTGTACTGGTGTTAATATTCACAGTCTCCACATTTATCACTGTAAAATTTAACAGTGCAATGTCAATTGTCCATTCAGAGACCATGTTTCGATATTTAACATGTTATTCGTCAACTGGAAATTCCGGCAGTAGAACGAAGAAGTTGATGAAAAACGAGAACAATACATAGTCATATTTAAAATGATCAGAAAAATATTATCTTTAGTTGAAACACACATTCATGAATCCAAAACTATTGTATTTACATACACACAGGAAAGTCACAAAGTAGAATTGAATATTTCCCTTCTAAGGAAATCTAAAGGGATTCATATTTAAAAATATGTTTTTTCATACAAAATCTAAGTATCGAATGTCGTTTGATATATTATTTTTACATTGATTACGTTCCCATTCTGAAATACTTCTATCTTACACAATCTAAGTAATCTAGTAAAGTAGTCACAGTTACTGGTATTTGAAAGTAACAGTCACAGTGACTGCAATATTGCTCATCTCTTGGCTGGCTTTAGCCCCGGAACTCGAACGACTCTTAGTTTCTTATGTGCTATTTGTATAAGTTGTCTGCTGATGCTCTGTTTTT
Source organism: Hirtodrosophila confusa (assembly GCA_035043065.1). Classification (NCBI taxonomy): domain Eukaryota; kingdom Metazoa; phylum Arthropoda; class Insecta; order Diptera; family Drosophilidae; genus Hirtodrosophila; species Hirtodrosophila confusa. Next base: position 5,967,064 of record JAWNNI010000038.1, on the reverse strand, counting down.
CTATTGATACGCATATCGTTTGCCATTTGCCAACTTCAATTCAATTTCTACGATTTCATCTTGGCAAAAAGTCTTTGGCCAAACGTTTGTTAGCCACTTGGCTGCAGCCTAGACACTAGAAGACAAAATAACAAAAAAAAAGGAAAAATGTTGAAAAAAGAGAAGAACCAAAAACCTGCATGTTTGAGATACATTTTCTTAGCCGTTTTGCTATTCATGCTTATGCCTCTAAATTTCAATAAATTCATGAATTATTTTGCATGCTATTAGAAGCTATACCGATTTAGGCATGTATAAGATTCTTCACTCATTGTTGTTGTTGTTATAATCCCCACTAATACGCAGTACAGTTACTTTGAGCCGTTTCTGGTGTCCAGAGTTTATAGGCAACAGCAACGGAAAAGAAAATCGATTGGTTTTGCCCCAACTGCCTCGTGGGCGTTTTTAATCAAGATACACGAGCCTCGATTGCCACTGTCCCGCTCTAAAATATTATTGTTATTTGTTTATGCAGTTTTGCAGTACGAATGAGTATCTACGAGATGTAGGTGGTGTCTCTGCCTGGATTTATGTGCCTTAAACATTTTTATTTCAATTACTGAAATGGGTGTGTCCAATGGTATTATTGCCCAGAGAGATTGTGCATCTTCGAAGCACAGAATACGAAATAAGCTGGTAATGTTTTTTGTTTTTAATTTTCCAGTTCGAGATTTATTTTTACTTGGCCTTAGTCCCTTGGAAAACAAACATATATGTAGCTACCGTGAGCCAAATAGAGAAGTGGGAGGGACTAAGAAGACTCTTGAGTAGTGTTGCAAAAAATATTGATGCTATAACCAAGGATACATCGATATTTTTATTTTTATACCCAATTTAATTCACCATTTGAGCTTGCACCGTTTATTGGCTTAGACAACAACAAAAATCGTAAAAATATATGTATATATATAGGGTAATGATCAAATTTAAATGTCATTAATCATGTGCAAAAGTATGACAAAAGAAACAATTCGCATGGAAGTTTTGACAAAGTTAAATGAGTTAAATACAGAAAACACATTTGAAACAGGCAGAAGGAGACAACTCCGACCTTATAAAGTATATATATTCTTGATCAGTATCAAAAGAGATTTCGATTTGGACATGTCCGTCTGTCCGTCTGTCTGTCCGTCTGTCCGTATGAAATCGTCGATCTCAGAAACTATAAGAGCTAGAGACACTAAAATTGCAAATGTAGGTTCGTGTATAGCGGGCGTAGGTCAAGTTTATTTTGGATCCGAGATATTGCCCCCCACATCCCCGCTATTCAATAAAACCCGTTTTACAGTAACAGTTTTCAAGATAGCGCTTTGGGATTAGGCATGTATAATATTTTGGTCACTCTTCATCTACTGTCCAAATTTCAAGTCGATCGGATAATCACGGAAGTTATTCATGAAAGAAGATTCAGTGCTCCAGCACGGGGGAAGAAGAAGCACAGCAACAACTTAAGTTTGTATTATGATCATTGAGATTATAATAAAAAAGAAAGGTTATTCAAGTACCACTAATAACCTTTGAATATCGAAAAAGGAAATGAAACATTAATTTTTTGTTTTTCTCCCAAAGCACAACCATAGAAATTTAAAGTTGGAAAAGGGTGTAATCATACTCAATAGAAGATAATGCCAACATTCTCTTATGAGTAATTTTTATCATTTTTTTTAAGGTGAACTTAAATTATTCATGTTATTTCCTATTTTCCTTATTAGATTTCTTTATTAGATTAATTTCCAAATGTTACATCACCTGTACAGTGGCTGTAGCTTACCTCAATTATAAATACATATATGTTTGTCACATATCTATACTCTAAGTCCAGATAATTCATTGGGCAAATTTACTGACAGTTGGCCATAGGATTTGCCTTGAGCCCTGTCACGCCGATGTGTGGCTGGCGGCGCGTTCATTAGTTTAATTATAATCATTTTTACTTGTCAGCGCAGAGAAATGCCAAAAGTAAACAAAACAAGTAAGAATGCTATAGTCGAGTATACCCGACTACGAAACTCCCTGTACCCAGGTCAAAAATTTCCAATCGTATCTTCGTAAGCTTACACATACACACACATACATACACAGGGCGCACACACACGAGCCACAGCGCAAGCAAAGCATTTTAAATGGTGGCTGTGCTTCTTCTTCCCTTGCTGCAGCACTGAATCTTCTTTCGTGAATAACTTCCGTGTTTATTATCCGATCGACTTGAAATTTGGACAGTAGATTAAGAGAGACTAAAGTATTGTACATGCCAAATCTTAAAGCTATATCTTGAAAATTGTTACTGTAAAACGGTTTTAATCGATTTGCGGGGAACGGGGGAGATATCTGAAATATGAAACAAACTTGATCTGCGTATGGTATACAGGAACCTACATTTCAAATTTGGTGTCTCTAGCTCTTGTAGTTGCTGAGATCGACGCGTTCATACGGACAGACGGACAGACGGACAGACGGACAGACAGACGGACATGGCCAAATCGAAATCTCTTTTGATACTGATCAAGAATATATATACTTTATAGGGTCGGAGATGTCTCCTTCTGTCTGTTACATACATTTGCACAGATGTAATACCCCCTTTTACCCATTTTATGGGTACGGGAGTAATAAAAGAACAAACAATAAAGCCAGAATGGCCATTGAACAGGCAATAGTAGGTAGTATACATATATAACAAAAAATATATTCGGCTCATTCGGTGTTGACCAAATTGAGTTGCAAGTGGCTGACTGCCCAAAAATGATTGATTTAATGAGGCTATCATTGACACTTTGCACGGCCACACCCAGCCAGATTAGGGATCGGGTCTAGCCAACTTGAAATTAAAGGCGAGACCTTGATATATGGCTTTCATTGTTTCTACCATGAAGCGTGCCTGAAATGACAATTTCTCATGAAGATAGTTTGGAGAATTTTAGTCAAATCAAAATATATATAAATATATCTATACTAGTATATATATAATATTGCTTATTTGAGCGTTGTTAAATCTCTCACACGATTATAATATTTGTGCCATTCAAACAAATAGTTCACTTAGATTTTTAGATTTTCGGAAAACGGGTGAAACTCTGACATTCAATATTTAGATTTTTTCATTTTCAACAAGTAAGAATTCTATAGTCGAGTATACCCGACGAGTATACCCGACAGCTCGAGCGCAGCGCAATCGAGACATTTTAAGTTGTGGCTGTGCTTCTTCTTCCCCCGCGCTGAAGCACTGAATCTTCTTTCGTGAATAACTTCCGTGTTTATTATCCGATCGACTTGAAATTTGGACAGTAGATTAAGAGTGACCAAAGTATTATACATGCCAAATTCCAAATCTATACCTTTAAACATGTAAGTATAAAACGTTTTTATCGAATTGCGGGGGAACGGGGGGAGATATCTCAAATCCAAAATAAACTTGACCTGCTCCCGCTATACACGAACCTACATTACAAATTTGGTGTCTCTAGCTCTTATAGTTGCTGAGATCCTTGCGTTCATACATACGGACGGACAGACGGACAGACAGACGGACATGGTCAAATCGAAATCTCTTTTGATACTGACCAAGAATATATATACTTTATAGGGTCGGAGATGTCTTCTTCTGCCTGCTACATACATTTGCACAGATTTAGTACCCCCTTTTACCCATTTTATGGGTACAAGGAGTAAAAACAGCAGATTTTCAAAAAATTTACCACACGGACAGAAAATGGATGTAAAGATTAAAATCAGGAAACGGTTGTAATTTTTAAAAATTATAAAATAAAAATAATTTTGTTGATTTTTATCAAAAAATTGAAAAAAACAATAAAATTGTAAAGCAATAATGATACAATTTAAATACATTTTAGCTTGACTTTAATCTGTGTTTTAGTATTGTTAAGTTAATTAACATTTTCGATATTTTTATCATAAAAAAAAATACTACAATTACCTTTAGGCCCTATTCAAATTCATTGCACACGAACCTACTTTTTCTGATTGCCCACCCAATTGTTGTTTGTGGGGGACTTTAACGCCTGCTTGTTCCTAGTTGGGGGCCTTTCTATCCAGTTTATTATGCCATAAACAATTAGGCGAAAAAGTTGGTTGTCCTTGCGTGGCCAGAAACCATTAAATAACACGCAAGTGACCCGCTTCACGGGCCAGCAAGCCGCACTGAAACCACACAGAGACCCACAAAAGTACAAAACAAATTGTGGATGTCTACTAAAATTGGACAATAAACACTTTGGTGTCATATGTGTGTGCCAATTGAGGGGTTAGTGAATGGGAGGTGTGCAATTGATCTGATAAGTTTCACATTGAAAGATAATTACTAGGCGAAACTTTACTCTTACGGTATTGGTTTTCAATTTATAGTGCTAAGAGTATATTAAATCAATTAAGTAGTATTATGTTCCCAGTCACTATCATTTTACGGTGGCGCGAGTGGGCGTGGCAAACATATTTTTGGTCCTATCCTTTAAAAAGGTCATTAATTATGGTGACTCCACCTAAAAACAATTAAGAATGCTATAGTCGAGTATACCCGACTACGAAACTCCCTGTACCCAGGTCAAGAATTTCCGATCGCATCTTCGTTAACTTACACATACATACACAGATACGCACACGCACGAGCCACAGCGCAAGCCAGGCATTTTAAGTTGTGACTGTGCTTCTTCTTCCCCTTGCTGCAGCACTGAATCTTCTTTCGTGAATAACTTAGGTGTTTATTATCCGATCGACTTGAAATTTGGACAGTAGATTAAGAGGGACTAAAGTACTGGACATGCCAAATCTTAAAGCTATATATTGAAAATTGTAACTGTAAAACGGTTTTTATCGAATAGCGGGGGAACGGGGGAGATATCTCAAATCTAAAATAAACTTGACCTGCTCCCGCTATACACGAACCTACATTCCAAATTTGGTGTCTCTAGCTCTTATAGTTGCTGAGATCCTTGCGTTCATACATACGGACAGACAGACGGACAGACGGACAGACAGACGGACATGGCCAAATCGAAATCTCTTTTGATACTGATCAAGAATATATATACTTTATAGGGTCGGAGATGTCTCCTTCTGCCTGTTACATACTTTTGCACAAATCCAATACCCCCTTTTTACCCATTTTATGGGTACAGGGAGTAAAAATATAAGATTATATATTGAATTGCAGTGGTAGACAAACACAAAAATCAATACTTTCCGAGTACTTTTAAATATAAATTATGTATGATATGTATGAGAAATCCAGTACCACAAGGGTTGAGCATTCCGAATGATATGCTCGGAATCGGAAATGAAAGCATATCTGATACTTTTTATCCTTAAGTAACAGAGTATTACTAAAAAACTAAAGCTAAAAGTTGAATTTACTCATCAAGATTATATAAACGAAGATCTGATCTTTCTTTTTATATTTTTATTATTTGTTTGTTTTTAAGAAATAATTATGTTCTAATATATTTCATTTAAGTTGCAATTATTAGAACTTATAAATAATGTGATTCTGTGATCATCACTTAACTGAGTTGCTATTTTTATAAACAATAATGTTTATACTGTGCACAAGCTAACCCAAAATTCGTACTTGCATTTAATTTATTATTGTATAGCATTCAAGAATATTGTTGAAATGTTTTCGTTCGGGTTATTTGCACTGCTTTAATTCCAGTGAAAACACATTTTACATGGTTGATGCGATTATATCATAAAAAATGAAAACCATTTGAAAGCCTCACTGCGTTAATACTGAAAATGCAGAGGGGTAAAAATAAAATAACAGTGTTCATAATTCGTAAAAACCATAATTTATAATATCAATAAATGGCAAAAAAAAATAATATTCGTTGGGTAAAAATATTACGAGCACAAAACAAATGGCATGAAAATTTTGCATAAGGAAAATAGAATGAGAAAAATTGCAAACATTGAATTTTTAATTGCTGGGAATTTGTGTTCTTTGGTTTTTACGGTTTTCCATTGCTTCGGGTCTCTACATTTTTAATATATACATATATTTAAATATATGTATAGTATGCAAATATGTATGTATGTGTGGTTAGCGTTAAGCGTATTTGTGCATTTGCGTTTATTTATTTTCAGCCTTTTTATCGCACTTTTTCCCGCTCTTGCCACACTGGCATTCAAAATATTAACTGCTTTTCATTTAGGCCTTTTTTGCAAGGCGAAATTGCAGCATGGAATATTTATGGGTGCACGAAATATTCTATGGTATCTAATTGTTTGTATTGAAATCATTCTGCATAACTAAATAAATAATAAAAAATTTACATTTTTGTTGTGAATCTATGAAAAGCTGCATTTGAAAGCCATTAGTTGTTTTTGTTGGCCAATTTAAAAGTGTGCAAATGTTGAATACGATATTAAAAGTGAATAAGCGTAGGTAAACAGATTTCGGTTCGAAGATAGCTTAAACTAACTTGTAGACAGTTTAAACTAAACACTAGCTTACACAATTCCAAATGAATGCAAAATATTCTGCAATGTTTACATGGGCTACAGCAAAAAAGGGTCTACTAACTGAAAAAGTGATAAAAAGGCTTTAATAACACGTTTTTTTTGCTTGATGGTAGAATAAATATGTAATAATAAATGAAAGGAGTCTGAACTGTATGTACTTTTATAAATATTATTTCAGTATTCCATATTACGCTGATGTACGTACATGCTTTAGATGTTTTCGAAAATTATGTGTGTTTTTAAGCTGTGTATAAAATAGCTATATATTATTATAATATTCATAGTTCAGTTTTTGTTTAACTAAGAACTTTTTTTTCATAAATAAGTTAGCTGTACAAATTATAATATTCAACGATCGAATGTCAAAAACTTAGAATAAAGGGATAACTACTTGGTACCTTCGAAAGGGCTTTGTAATATCCTCAAATATTCCTCTATCTGTTATGTTTTGCCATAATTTTACTCCCTGTAAAAAGGGGGTACCTCATCTGAAGAGAACGCGTCGTTCTCAGCAACTATAAGAGCTAGAGACACAAAATTTGGAACGTTTTTTCAATTTAAGATATCTCTCCCCGTTCCCCCGCAATTCGTTAAAAACGTTTTTTACCTACAATTTTCCAGATATAGCTTTAAAATCTAGCATGTTTGATACTTTGGTCACTCTTAATCTACTGTCTAAATTTAAAGTCGATCGGATAATAAACACGGAAGTTATTCACAAAGGAAGATTCAGTGCTATAGCTCTGGGGGGAAGAAGCAGCACAGTCACCACTGTGTGCGTCTTTGTGTATGCGTAAGTGTACGAAGATGCGTACGGAAATTTTTGACCTGGGTACAGGGGTACAGTCGCGTACATTTCATGACATTTGAAAGCACCATCAAATTGCTGTTTTCCACTCTAGTTTAGTTTAAAGTATCTTATTTAGAGAGCCAGCAGTATGAAAGAGTATAAGGTGAAACGTAAATCTAGCTACAAAGGATCATTTCATACATATTTCGTTGTCCCAATTAATATTTATAAATTTAAATAAATCGTTGGAATATTTTTCAAATGAAATCCACCTGTCTGCAATTTCTATTGAACAACATTTTTGGTCAGCAACATTTTCAAATTGCTAGATTTGTTTTTTCAAAGTACCAACCCTATTGCAATTTGCACTATAGCGTTAATTGATAAATTGTTAATCAATTGAACCATAAAAATAAATACAAACAAGTAAAACGAAATCAAATTCAATTAGGACATTCAAATAAAATTAAACAAAATTACAAATGCATGGGCAAATTGTAATTTCAACCTGCTGTGGTTTCACTGTTGTAAACGTTATATAACACGCATTCCTCTAACCCCGTCTACGCCACACTCCCCCCCAAAATCCTGAGGTGCCTTTTAGGGCTGATTGGGTTTGGGATTGGGGTCAGGTACGTTGGTTATTTTTTGGCCGCTTTTATGTAATTTGTCATTTTAATTCACCGCCTAGTTTGTGTTTTTCGTGTTTAATTAGCAATTCGGTGTGCATAAATATTCGATGTTATTGCCTTTAATACTCGAACAGCTGTCTTGTTTTTTATTTTGTTGTTTCAAATGTAAGCACTATATCAATAAATAAAATTTTGTAAAATAGTTGGTTTTATGTAAGAGAGTTTTTTATTTTTATTAATTCGGTTTTTATTGTGTTGCTTTTGTTGTTTGCTGTGCAATTAACTGCACACATGGCTTTGTGGGCCAAACAATGTGCACTTCCTGCAGCTGCTTATAAACTTTAATTATAATTTAATTAATATTTTAATTACACAGTCCGAGCATGATTTCAGCGATTTTAGTTTAAGTGGAAATTTTAATTGGATTTTACATTTTTAGATTATGTTTGCATTTTATTTTAAAATTTTATAAAGCCAATATTTATTCGAGTGAAAAAAAAACTCTACGGACTACTGATGACATTGTCATCAAGACCTGTTTTTATTGTGTTCTATATACGAGCATATCATAATTAAGAATAATCAATGTTTTATTACAATTTTATTTAAGTATTCCAAAATTTATAAAACGTTTAAGTTTAATAATCGCCAAAAATGATTGCTTTTAGTTTTGTATTTAGGAATTAAAGTTCTAAGCCAACTGATAATAAAAAATACGTCTGATTACCAAAAGAAATAATACCTTAAATAGTATTATATATCAAAACCAATGGATTTGTTTGAAAAATGACAAAACTCTACATGATCGTAAGATAAGTGCTATGTGAGTAATTTAGAAACCTGAAACCTCCTTGGAGAATGAATTGGGATGGAAAATTTGATTTCATCGCAAAAAAACTTCCTTTTCCATTCCCGGCAGTCCCGTGATTTCTTTCCGCCCGAATTGCTTAAAGCAAGAACAATTTGATTTAATTTGTATATTAAAATTTTTACAATATTTAAAATCATATAACCGCAAATTAAAAATGCAAAAAAAAATATTGCGAAAAAAAGACATTCCCACAATTTATTTTTTCGGGACCGCCAGGATCTCCGTCCCAAACACTTATGTATATGCCCAAAACTAAAAAACACACTTGAAAACTTTGAGCTTTTCGATCTGCTTGGTTAGCAAATTCATTAATAATGTTGAGAGGCAGCTTGGCTCAAAAAGATCAACGGCAAATGTTCAATGGAAATGCTGTAGTGCTCTTCAAAACGAAACGAGACGTATTTGCATTTGTCAGAAGCATCATTAACATGGCACAAGGATAAAAGGGTGCAACCCCAAAAAAAAAGTTTGTAATAACTGTATAGCAATGATTTTGTTGTTCTTTTGCAACCCCCGAAAAAGTGGAACGTCGACATATTTCATAAAGTGCACTCGTCGGTGAGGCGCGGAATTGAGAAACTGCGACAGCTGCCGTCAAAAATTTCGGAACATTTTCGAGCCTTCCGGCAACGCCACCGCCTTTAACCCATGTGTGGCCCTCGGGCTATTTTCGGGCCAAGTAGTACGAGTAATTGGAGCGTAATTGAGTTCAAGCTTAAGCACAAATGTCAATGTTAAGGACATAATGTGCATTTCTTCTATTTGGCTGTCGCTCCACACTCAATTGAAAATGCAAATATTTCAAATACGCGCCAGTTGTGTGTGGGCGGTAACCGATCCACTGAGCACCCAATTTCAATTCCGGCTAATGGAGCAACATTTTGTATGCACAACTTATAAAATTAACACTTAAATGATTCCAGATGTTGTTTCCTATTCTATTATATGCTATGCGCTTTCTCTCACCTCCCTCACTCCCCCTTAATGGGCAATAGATCAATGTGTGGGCACATGCGAGAAATCAAATTGCTGTCGCCCGTTAGGAAATTGAGCACATGCTGCACTCTGCAAAACTAATAAAAATAAATTGTTTTGCCAATTTCGTAGACACACTTGTCAGCTTATCATATTTGTGCGGTTATTTCATGATAAGGTAGCACACACAGAGTTGCAACGTAGAAGATGTGTTGATTTTAAGGCAGACACATCGAAATCTATTTAAGTAAACTTGGTAAAAACTTTTTAACATTTTCAAGCAAATATATAGCATGTTTGTAGAGTTTATTAGGATTTTTTTTTGGTTAGAATTGTAGTATGGCTTAATACATAAAACATTAAGATGCTTTAACAGTCATGCTCAGGCAATATTGCACGCAAATATGACATAGTGTGAATGGACTTTAACAACAGGCTAGCATAATCTTTTTCTGCGTTTCATTTCTTTACTCAAACAGCTGTCATGTTTTTCAACAAAGCTTAATTTTATAGTCCTCATTCTTTAGTTATTATTCTTATCATTTTTAATATACCCTTTGCTGCTTATATACAAAAATTCTCGCTCTGACCAAGCTTTTGGGAGATTATTTTTTATTTGCTTTCGTTTCTCGGTTAAACCGTTTTTCTGTTTTCCCCCTTTTGGGTGAACTGTTTTTTTTTCTTTTTCATTCCGTTATTATATCATAATGTTTTATTCCAATTGTGCCTTTTTTTGGCTCTTGGCTCAGTCCATAATTGCACGTTTCTCGCCTTTACCAACTCTTTTGGCATTTCTTTAGTCATTTTTGCATAGCTACAGAAATAATAGCTTGTTAAATATATATATATATTATAAAATAATCAAAAAGCTGTCACTCCTTAAAGACTGCATGTATTCCAAACTTTATCTGTTGGTCTAATCATTTCTTAGGGTCAGGGACTGTAAGACTTTGGCCTTAACTCCCTACTTTCCACCTTTCCTTCCTTCACTCTTATCAACCACTCTAAGCACTTGACACTCCCACGCAAACTTCAGAAGAAGAAGCTATTGACTTTTTTTCTTGTGTGTCTCTTTCTGGTGAGACTTTTGCAAAGTGAGCGAATTGCATTTCGGCCCGCATTAAATAACTCAAAATATATACAAAGTCCGAAAATTTTTGGACTACGGCTACTACTATGTGAGGAGTTGTGAAACTTTTCTTTTAAAAAGTTACGTACATTGGATGGCACTTCTGTTTGTGGCCCTCGCTTTTCCAGATGTTGCCAACGTCAAAAGTGCAATACCGGCAAAATAAATATAAAAAAATAGAAAACTTATTTAGTCTTTTTCACATTTCCACAGCACTTGACTGCAAATGCAGACCAAGTCGACCCATGCGTCTTCGTTTTGTCTCATTTCGGTACGGACAGCAGCGGCTACTTGACAAGTTTGAAATTTCAATTAAATTCATTTGAACTGCGGCCGGAGTCAGCACCGTAATGAGCTGTGGACAGCATCTACTACTGTCTGCTTTGTTGTGACGCTTGTGGGGGATCACATCAGAGGCGGTTGACAACTCCATTGGGGGAGAGCATCAATGTCCAGTGCTCGAGTGGGCGGTGCAAATTTAGTGAGTGCACTCTTCGCCGAAACGGAAAATGTCTTCATCAATCAAAGACTTGGTCGACTGACGCAGTCACTCAACACAACTCAACTCAACTCAACTCAATTCAATTCCATTCGAGAGAGCTTCCCCAGTCAGTCTTTGGGTATCGTTTAGTTGCTAAATTTCAATTACAACTGCAACTACTAAGTACATCAAGTCAACTTTTTAGCTACAACGTACTGAACTGGCCAGTCCAAGTGAGATTCAGTACATCATCAGTCAGCCTGGTTCGTTCATTCATTTTGCGTGCTGTCAGTGAGAGTTGGATACAAAAGTTTACCCAAAATTTTCATCAGCAAGTTGGCAGTCCACAAATTGTTTTGCTTTAGCTACAAATTTTCGCTTCTTGTTGCTTAATTGCCCATGCATGTGTATGAATAGTTTCTATGGAATGAGTTTTGGTAGAATGAATTATTTTTAAAGTTATTGTACCAAATTTAAACTTAACCCGAGTACATAAATGCAATAAATATTCTATTTCAATAAGAGTATTTTAAATAATTAGATTCTGTCAAATGTCCGCCTTTGCAGTATGAGCAAAACCTTTACGAATGCCATGCATGAGCATAATTGAAAGATAATGTGCTCTTGAGAGAGTAAAAACAAGTGAGAACTCTGTTATCGGCTTCGTTTGGTTTTCTCTTTCTAGGATATCATCAGACTTTTAACTCTCACAACTTTGTCATTAAATTTAAAATATCAAAGTTTTTAAAACATAATTTCGCATAAACAATATAAGACAAATAATATCCACTTAATAAGTTTGCATCTGGTTAGGCACTTATGAAAATTGTGTTTTACCAATTATTGTTATTCCGACAACTGAGCAACTTCTCCAATTGTTTAATTTACAATACCACTTGCGAGTCAACTTCAAATCAAAACCTCAACCCAAAACCTTCAAAATTGTGCTATTTCCCCAGCTAGGAGGTTGTGGTTCCGCACTAGTTACAAAAGCCGCCCTCCTTGGACGCGCTCTCCATACCAATTTCAGGCCTCTGCTGTCATTGTGGCTGAATGATGCGCCTCCAGCTCCTGCTCTGCACCGCATGGCGTCTCTGAGCTACTAAATTGTCATGTGTGTATCTGCGTGTGTTTGGTTGTGAATGTGTACGTGTGTGTGCCTGGTGACTGGCCGCATTTCCGCTCCCCAGCGACATTTGCCTGTCATTGTTGGCTGGCAGTTGGTTTGGTTTGCTTGAGTTTGGTTGGGTTTGGCTTGGCTGGTGCTTAATTATTACAGCATAAATTATCAGAGGCCGGGCAGCGTCGCTGGATGCATCTTGAGATGCGTCGGCGGTTGCGCTCTCTGCATGATTCACGTGATTCACTTAACGACTGCCTCTCGATTTGCATACTAAGAGGCTTTTGCTGCCGGCCCATGCGGCGGTCAGCCTGCCACAGACTCCGCTGATAAGCTGTCACTGTCTCCATCCATTCCCCAGTGTTCAGAACCTGTTCAAAGGCAGGACAAGAGATGAGCGCATTTTCGATATATTATTCCAGCAGACACGCACGACACAACATAAATGTTTTTCTAAATTTTCAATAGTATCTATTGGACATATGATTGATTCTAAAATAGTGTGACCATAAACATAACAGCAATAAGATAAAATAAAATAATAAAATCTTTTCTATAAAATATTAGACAATTTTATTTAGCAATATTGTTATACCATGAATATTATTATGCACTAAGAAATTCTTATTAACAACGAACACAACTTAAAAGTGGCAGTTCTTATCAGAACCCAGTAACAGAACAGACCATTTTAAGCATAACAGCTCTGTTAGATTGAGCATTAACATTTAACGATAACAGAACAGAAGCGTACACTCATTTTCAATTACTGAATTATAAATAAATACAGTATTAATTATAATGTTATTTAGCATTTTAAAAATACGTAACATAACATAACATAGCAGATCATTTCTGACTATAACAGCTCAAATAGGTTCTCTGTGAATGAGTATTAACATTGGCTAACATGTGTTTGGTATTTCTATTACTCCAAATACATCGTGTTGATTCCTGCGTGTTCGTGTCACGAATATGAACACGACAAGCTTCCAACTCTATTTAAAGCTCAGTCTTTTAAACTGAGTTCCATTTGGGCGCTGTTCGGCAGATAACACACATAATTCTTTGCTTTGTTTGTACGTAAATATTTAAATTTTTTATTGAATTCTTTGTTTTATTTTTATTTGTTATCTGCATTGCGTTGCTATTACACTGAACATTTATGCAGTCTTTTATTTGAATTTCTTTTGGTTTTTTTTTTGTTACTCCGTTTTTTATTGAACTCTTTGCAGTGGCACGTGATTTATTGATTTGCTCGCACTTGGCTGCCGCTGCTGCCCTGAGAATCAATTTTTTATCACTAATGGCAGCGAGTTGAGTTAGGTTCGGTTGCGAATGGATCAGACAGGGCCCGGTTCACAGTTGCAGCCATTGATGAGTGTGTTAGCGACTGCTAGATATATTCACCATTTACCCAGCTACATATCTTTTGATGGATTTGCCGTGGGAATTTCTAATTTCGTATGCAAGTTGCGTCTCCCTGGCAAAAGTTCTGCCTGTCTGTGTGTGTGTGTGTGTTGTGTCTATATGGTTACCCTTATATCCCAAGTAAATATGATGGGTAATTTCTTTTTAAAGGTTTTGCGTGAGCCATTAGCCAAATTGCAATACGAGTAGTCCTCGAAGTACCGTTAAATCAAATTAAATAGCTGCTGTCGTATTGAATTTGTATACTGGCCCAGAGTTAGGGATAGAATTTGCCAGGTAGTACTTGTACATGTTTGTAATAAGATATATGTGCTTTTAATGTGCGCTTGAATTCTATTAATTTTTACCTCAAATTGCTTTTTCGTTGCAGGTATATACATTTATTTGATTCAAAGGTGAGCGGCTGTCAAAATATGGGAGTAAGTGATAAAATTTTTTGGGATAATGTTCACATGAGACTAGGGATAATAAGTTAGAAAGTTGGTAGGACAAAATAATCTTCTCTGATTTATATATTTTATTCAAATTAAAAGATTAAGGCTATCTCTTAAAAAGTATTATGGGCTTAAAAGCTAAAAAGGTTGCACATTTGTGCTTAAAACACTATAGTAACAACTTATAAATAGAGTTGCAAAACTATCAAAAGTGCAAACTAATTTAAAAAAAATTAATTATTTAGGTATGAATTTTAACCACATGTACCAATTTGATGCTAGCATTCTTTATTTAGGATTTGATTAATAAAAGATTAATATACTACCAGTATTTGAACTAAACGATATACTACCGATAGTTTTGCAACTCTACTTATAAGCCATATTATTTAATATTTCCGTAAATCTTTTCAGAAATATCATATAATATTTCGGGTTCAATAGGTCTTATATACAGTACAGTCACCATGAATATAATAATAACATACTAGTAACAATTAATTTGTAAGACATTTTTCTTATTCCACCATAACTATTTAAATTGCTAAAGGAAAAACTTAAAAATAACAAATGGTTTATATTGTCACCATAGTTTCATCTTCCTTATACGTACATTTCTTTTAACTGATTTCCTTAAATAAATTTCAAATGATATTGCCCAATTAGGCTCTAACTGATTACACGTGCGTAATGTTTTTGCATTTGTTGTTGGCAGGGAGTAGGTAAATTCTTAGAATTCATATGTGTATATCAAAACTTGTTTCTTGTGATTGAGCGTTTCAGTCAATAGATTGGCTTCAAATGTCTGCATGGAATACATGGAAGCAACCGAAAACAGAGACCCAAGCATTCAAGAAATGACAACAGAAATGTTGCTATCCCTACCCGTTGCCTTTGCCTTTGCTCATCATTCAGCTAGACACTGCCAGATTTTTGAACGGGAAAAAGGGAAAAAGGACAAAAAATAATCCCCCTGGCACGCGGCGGTGACACTTCCAAGAAGCAAAAATTTGCCAGCGTTGTGAACGCAGGACGAACCCAAGGAGCCAAAGAGGGGAACGGTATAAGGACAGAAGGCGCACGAAACTCGTGCATGTTGTGGACTCTTGGCCGGGGGGCTGGGAAGGGTAGTAAAAGCGTACCGTTATACAAACATTACATAAAAATATTAAATTTATGATGCAATAAAAAAGAGTGTTAAAAGAGAGAGAGCGAGGGAGACCAAAAGCGAGGCAATGTCAGCATGCGTGTTGGGAAGGGTACGTGACTTGGACTCGGGTTTTGGTGGGGTTCGGTCTTGGGTTCGAGTTCGGGCTGCAGACTGTTGGGAAAAGTGGAAACGAATTAAAGAAAACGTGCATAATGAAAATTGGGCAGAGCGTGGCACAGTAAAGGGAGAACATTTCCATACATCAGCAGTGACACAAACGACCCTACAATGGACAATTCAAGTGATCAACTGGACCAACCGGTCCGACACCCCGAAAATGATCTCTCATCAGATGAGAAAAAAAGGAAGTAAAAACAATATCGATGGCAACTGTTTTTCGTTAAGGCCTCACGTCAATGATAATAAAGGGATGGCACTCACATAAGTAAGGACTAAGGGATGGATGCTCGCTTGGGTTCATCGGAGAGCAGAGGCGGGTGTAGTGCTGAGTAACACACTCTCTCACGTACAACTTTTGTCTGGTGTCTGCTTTTAGGCATAACTGTCACACGCCGTCGGCTTACTTTGACTTTTGACAGCTCAAAGTTGTGCGAATTCATGTTCCGGGGGGGTTTTGGTTTGGAATCTTTGTTTGGGTCTGCTTCATGGAATAATATGAGAGCACGTGCCAGTCAAGGCAAAGTGGCATCAATTTGATTGGCTTGCGAAAATTTTCATTATTCTCAATACGTAATCATATCCAGTGAGCTTCTAAATTGGTTTTTATATGGCAAAAACGGTTGTATCTGGCCTGGACAATTGCTATTAACTATTTAGTTTTTAATTTCATTAAGTAGGGCTCAGCTATTGACTGTAATCTGACACAGGTCAACAATCTAAATCTAATTATTTTCACCCTAAACTGTAATTTCATTACAATGCTGAGCTGGTGACTTGATGATGATGATTTATTTTCATCTCTAGCAACAAATTGTTCATCAAATTGTATTATGATAATGCATTTAAGATGAATTGGTGACTTTCGTACTAACTTTGTGCAATAAAGTCTGAATTTCATTTAAATTTTAATGCAAAATACTGTATGTCTTTAAAGTAACCTTCGAAAGTGCAACTTCATATTATATAGGTAGTTAGTTAGTAGCTCCATAATTTTGCTTAAAATGTCAATATGTGTACATGCATAAATTTCCATACCCTGTTGTTATCACGCCCACTTCAAAACGCCCCCCCATTTAATTTGCATATTTGCATGGATTATACACCCCTTTCCCAAAATAAACCGCTATTATGCAATCACGGACATGTGTCTTTTCCCAACCCCCCCTTAAATGGCCCCGCTTGGACCGGGACCCTTCGCTATAACGCTGAAGGTAAGTAAATAATCGTAAACACGCGACGTTGCAACAACATTCGCATTCAAAATCTCGTAAATCAATTTTTATACATTCTAATTATGTGATTAAGTGATTTATGACCTTTTTGTGTTGTTGACTGCGGCTGCGATGCGCCACCCGGTGGCAAAGCACACCTCTTCCCTTAGCTTCTACCGCTCCCTCAGTTAAGTCTACTCCTCACTCATGCCACATGTTTAGCGTGCCACACGCCTTGTGCGTCATTTTATGGTCAGCGCTACGAAGCGATTGTCCCCCCTAAAATAATACTTCCCCCTTTAACAGACAGTGTGGCATCTCTCATCTTTGGCTGGGATTGTTGACCCACCTCAAAATAAAAGTATATACACACCATATGTATGTATTGCTCTACAGTTTGCTTCGCATTTTATTCTCATTTCATTTTACTTGTTGTTTACACTCTTCAAAATATTTTTATGGTCGCACTAAAACGTACAAAATGTGTCCGTGACATTTATGATGTGACAATGTTACCTAACTACCCTCCTAACCGAAATTTTGATGCTATCCCAGTCAAAGTCACAACTTCCCATAAGCATGGTCCATCCCTGACCCACACAAATTGTTTGCTCTTTGGTTACTTTTATGCGGCTCGTTTAGTTTGTTTGTTCAATTTTTGTGGTTCTTGAAGTCGTATAGACTCTTCACCTTTTGCCTACCCTTCAGCTCTCTGGCTGTGAAATATGATTGGGTTCGATTTAATTGATGGCTTGATTGATGAATTATACTAGTGGACTCGAGTGTGTGCATCCATGTATACACTTTCCGCTGATTTATTGGGGGTCGTTAAAGAATTAGTACGCGTGTGGCATTTTTAAACGTTATGTTTCCGCTTCGTTTCCTAAGGGTGCCCCGAAATTTACACAATTTGCTTATCTAGCTTGTATTCTATAAATAAACTAAGCAGTCCTTTACACTTTGTTTAATATTCACAGGCCGTATCAATTCCCACTGCATGGAGTAGGTCTTAGATTCTTCTTATACATGGGATCACTTTACTAAGGTCACCAAATTTGTGAATATGTGTGTCTGTTTATTGAATGGCGTGTTGCTTTCAAACCTGTCTGATATTTGATGTGCTTATTTCCATTTTAGCATGAGCTTGAGCTACGAATCTTTAGTCATTCATTAATAACTTGGTCGCCTTTGACAGTCTTGTAATTGGTATCGTGTTGGCTGATAAGACTCAGAGGTCCATTGATTGATCGTTTAAAAAAGCAAGGCGCTTTGTAAATGTCAACTTTGTTTAATGATACTCATATCGTTCGTATTGATAAGCATTTCGATAAATAAACATAAAAAAGGTTCAACAATAATATGAAACCAGTCGTGGGTTTTTCTTTGTATTTTTATAACAGCAAGGAAACCATAGGAAAGTTGGGAAAAGTGGTTAAGAATGCTTAAAGTTGTATTGAAGAAAAATAACAATGCTGATCACAATCTTAATAGCAAATGCAACCATCTTTAAATACTTTCTTTTGTTTTGTTTTTTTTTTTTAAAGCCAATTATGAGTAATTTTTTTAAAGCGCCCATCCAAAACTAAACTCCATCATAATTACAATTTTTTGGCTGTATGCTTTAGACCTGCATAATTTATGAGTTTTTTAATGCAAGGCAAACAAAGTCAAATGTCCGTCAGTTGTCACGCTTAGAGACCCCAGCGACGACCATACGCAAATTTTAAGGGATTACCAAATGCAAAAGAGGCTGCTGAGAGGGTTTCTCGAATCCCATAAATCATGGAATCAAAATGCCACGTTGAACTAAGCGTTAAGCTCTTTGGATGAGGCATAACACGTACTAAATATGCAAGAGGGCGACAAAACGAAAGGGGGTACAAGCTGGGTGAAGCGGTTGGTTCCCCTCTAAATAAAAACGTGACGATGCGCAGACGTGGCGTAGACATATGCTAAAGCATGCGAGTATTACTTAAAAATATTTTACAAATATATTCTTGGGGGAAAGCAGCTCTAAACGTGCCATATAAGAAATCAGGGCGAGCAGAGCAGGCAATAAAATATCACAAAATATTTGCCTGATAAGATTTAACTTATTTCCTTAATGGTTTGTAAAACAAATTGAAATTGTTAATCAAGTTGCACTTAAAAATAGAAATACAGTCGAACTTCTTTATAAAAAGCGTCGCTATAACGAGTTTTTCTCCATAACCAAGATTCTCCCAAAAGTATTATACTTTATGTGTATTTCAATCTCTCTATACCGAATTAAGCTATAAAATTAGCTGGTAACTATTAATTCTTTCCCTAAATATTTTACACACGTACATGTACTAAGTGTATAAAAATAGTTTGATTTCCATTCTACTTTGGCGATAACAAATTGGCGTCATGAGAATTATCGATAATTTATGTTGAATGTCTCATTTAAAATCTGTACAATTGAGTTTTTCAAAGAAATAGTCGAATTCTAGAATGTTTCCAAGTCAAAGTAGCTTATCAGAACGCAACATTCTAGGCGCAGTTTTCATTCAAATATATAATGCCAAAAGGCAAATATTTTATAAAAAATTCACAGAAAATATATTTTACTTACAAAGATCCAGACTAAATTGATTTTTGTTTCTGCGAATTGTACTTAATATATTTAAGAGTATTCCATCTGCATATCTTAAAAATAAGCAGCAGACTGAAATATCTCGTTTTTTTGCAAATACTTGTCTTAAGTAAACGAAACAAGCCTCCAAGGACTTAAGTTGGTTCTTTTTATTAAGCTACATATGTATTTGAGTCCATTTTATGTGAAATTATTTATAATTTTACTTTAGAGCGCATGATATTGTGTGCTTTTGCATAAGCCTTGAAAAAGAATAATGAATGAACTAGTATTTGCCTACTTGGATCATTTATCTTCAATACTTTTCAACTCTCAATTTGCACACTCCCAGCCAAAGCGAAGGCTTAAGATTTAAACCTGACTAACGTCCAAGGATTTACATATTTCCTATGCCATGTCACGTTCACGCCGCAGCAGTCCTTGAAGCCTCCACATGAAACCCCACAACTCAGAGCAAACTCTAAGAGTTTTTTTCTCTCTTCTTTTTTGCAACTTATTTTTAGTAAATAATAGTTAGTTAGTTGAGGTTTTATTTATTTTTATTTGTTGCTGGCAGTTTGCCTTGCCTTTTTCCTCTGCGCTGTGCCTGTTTTCCTTCATAATTATTATTCCTGTTGGCTGCGGTGGCAAATGGCAGCTGCTGCCTGGCAGCCAGCGAGCAGCTAATGCTTCCTGCAGCAAGGACGAGGCTGGCTCATTGGTTGTGGGCTATGGGTGTGGGTGTGGGTTCTTTGGTTCTTTGGTCTTTTCTTTGCTTTCGCCATTTTGTTTGGCCTGGATTAGCATAATGCTATTTATTGTTGTGCTTTCGTTGTCATTCCCATTCGCAGTGGCTGCTGTTGGTTTTCAGTTAATGTTGTTCCCAGCTACTTGTATTTCTTTTCTTTTGTGGTTATGTAAATAAATTTTCAACTTCCGCATTGCAACTGCGCCAGTGCCAACTGCTCTTTCTTCAGTTTACAATATGCATTTGCTTGTTAGGCCTTCACACTACCCTTCCCTCTATTGCTGCTGCTCAGCTTGTTATGGCAAAGTTTGCTGCTGATTCTCGATTCATTAATAATTTCGCTGGCTGCCGCAGCGAAACTTGCAACAGCTCAAATTTCCAATTTACACTTTATGAACATGTAAATTGAAGACCATGGCCACAGACGCCAGTAACTATTCCCCTTTACCCTCAAAAAATGTTGTATGTGTGAGGCAAAAGAAGTTTCTCAAGCACTACTCGTAGTTGTAGTTTCATGCAGCAGGCAAAACTGCAAAAACCAAACTTCAATTGCTGCTGAGTGCGGCATAAGCAAAATTGGATAGAAGTACTTCAGTTAAGTGGGTGAGAATCTGCAGCAAATAGCTATAACACTGGCCATGGCCAGAAGCTAGAAATACTATTGGTTTTCTAGCACAATGAAACTCTGTTTACCCCACTCGTTGCAACATTGATTCCCTGAGTTTGTAATTTGACAAAAAAAAAATGTAAAAACAAAATTTTCTGAGTGTTGCTTGTCAAAATTAGTTCACATTATTAGAATATTCTCTAAGTTTATTTATGCTTTAAGCGTTACAGTTTTTTTTTGTTTTTATTTATATCAATTATTTATAAAAGTAAAATTTTATGTTTTAACTCCCTGTACCCATAAAATGGGTAAAAAGGGGTACTAAATCTGTGCAAATGTATGTAACAGGCAGAAGGAGACATCTCCGACCCTATAAAGTATATATATTCTTGATCAGTATCGAAAGAGATTTCGATTTGGCCATGTCCACGTGTCTGTCCGTCTGTCCGTCTGTCCGTCCGTATGTATGAATGCAAGGATCTCAGCAACTAAGAGAGCTAGAAACACCAAATTTGGAATGTAGATTCATGTATAGCGGACGCAGGTCAAGTTTGTTTTGGATCCAAGATATTCACCCACATTCCCCCGCAATTCGATAAAAACCGTTTTACAGCCACTCTTTTAAAGATATAGCTTTGGTATTTGGCAATTACAATACTTTAGTCACTCTTTGTCTAAAGTGTCTCGCTGCGCTGTCGCTTGTATGTGTGCGTCTTTGTGCATGTGTGTGTGTATGTGTAAGTGTACGAAGATGCGATCGGAAATATTAGATCTGGGTACAGGGAGTTTTGTAGTCTAGTATACTCGACTATAGCATTGTTACTTCTTTTATATCAAATATTTAAAAAAATTACAATTTATTTATCGTATTTTACTATATTTTCTAACTCTTTATATCTTTTGAAGAAAAATATTACACATATTAGAAAATATTACATGTAACTATTCGATAAGGTCGAATGTTCAAGTAATTATTTACCTTTATATGTTATAATGTTTTTTATAGTTATAAAGTTATATAAGAAAATAAAAATGTTTTCTTTTAAAACGCAATCAGGTGTTTTTTTTGTATCCGATGTGGTCTGAATTGCCTTATATTAGCAAGAGAAATGGTTCTTCAGTGGACATATATCTTTTATACAGAAATTCCCATAATATAGGATTAAGTCAAATGCGTAATGCATTGACTGATAAGTACTTGACATATAGGGAGCATTTTATTGAGTTTCTTTCAATACTCGTATAATCAAGAAAGCGAGTAAATGTTTCTATAGAAGCACAAGTTTTCTGCCCAGAAACTGACATTACTTTTCTTGGGAAATAAATTCCAATTGGGAGCTGCAGTTCATCTGAAATGTTTTTGAAAAAAAAACCGCATAACTCATTGTTAGCTCTTAGGCAGACCCTTACATGTTAAATTGTCATAAGCCTTAAAAATTCCATTATGATTATTTACTCAAGCGCCAGGACCCCCTCCCACAAAAAAGGAGACATAAAACACAAACAAGGAGACGAGGGCAGATAAGGAAACAAAGTTTCCTAAACGATATAATAAATCTGTTTGTCCTGATGCCAGGATCTCGTACCCACAAAACACACGCACACTCATGTGCTTATAAAAATTGTAAAATATTTTTACACACACATACACTGAGAAATAAAGCTAATAAATGAGAAGTTTACGCGACGGCCGAGGCAACAAATCCCATTTACAAGGATATATGTAAGTATACATATATAAGGGCGCTCGTCGTCGTCGTTGTTGTTGTCGACGTTGACTGCAGCCAAAACAAAGCAAGGAGCAAGCAAAAAAATCGCTGCAGGATATGCAGACAAGACAAACAAGTCACGAAACACTGAGAAACGAGGAGCAAACGACCAAAAGTACCAACAACAAAATGAAACAAGAAACAACAACGTCGAGCCGCAAAAGATTTGCAACATAAATATTTTCGTTTTGCAGACAGTAACAGTACAAACGATACAAAACATCCTTTTATTTGTATAAGTGTGTATATGGAAATGCGGCATTTATTTGTGTATTAAGAGTTGATTTTTGTGCTGAGCCCACGAAATAGCCGAAAATGGCGGTGCGGCCATTTTGCGCAACTGCAGCAACAAAATGGCGGCCGCAAAACAAATGGCGCCGCTGATGAGTGTTAACAGTGGGCGGTGCGGTGCGGTGTGGTTCGGTTGGAAAACTGAAATCACAAACTGCCGTCAGCCAAGTTTTCAGCTGTTTTTCATTATTTTTGAGTAATATGCGCAATGCATCAGGCTCAGACTCCGACTCAGGCTCCGAATCAGGCTCCGGCTCCGGCTCCGGCTCCGGCTCCGGCTCAGGCACGCCATTGCTATTGTTGTCCACAATGAGCTGAGCCACAGTCTCGCGTATAAGTGTGTGTGTCTGTGTGTGTGTGTGTGTTGCCACACTTGACATATTCCTGCTGCATTTATTTTGGGTTACCATTTGCAGAGAGCAAACCAGAACAGGCCCTAAGTCCACACATACACACACTGAAGGGTGCTGACCAAAAACAGCCGCAGACTGCAACGAGTGCAGCCTGAAATGCAATTGTCAACGTTGGGGAAAGGGGCAAAGGGGGTGTGCGAAATTCTTGTGGTGCAGTGGCTCCTTTTTCGGTGCTTGTTTGCCTGCATGTTTGCCTGCAGTAGCATTTTAAATGCCCGGCTCGCTATTTTAATGCCGTTTCTGAAATGTTTGTTTTTTCAACTGAACTTTTGCAGCAATGCTAACAAAAAGCTAAGTGTACACTCGTAAAACTTGTGGAGAGTCTTATTTCATTAAAAAAATATGTTTAGAGCCTTGTTTCATTACAAAAAAATAATAAAAAAGCGTTATTAAATTTAAAGCTATAGTCAAAAAATAAAAGAGTTATGACTTGCAAAGGAATTAAAAAAGTAAAAAATTAATTAAATTAAAAATATTTGCGTGGCATTTATTGAGTTTACCTTATATATTTTGAATGTTGGAAAGTATTAATTAGAATCTTACAACTTTTGAGTTAATTAACCATTAATTAATTCTGATAGTTGAGAGATTCTTATTTTATTAAATAAAATATGTTTTGAGCCTTATTTCATTACAAAAAAATAATTAAAAAAGGTATTTAAATTGATAATTTTAGTAAAGAAATAAAACAATTAAAACAATATTATTTGAAAATAAATTTTAAAAAAACTAAAGATAAATTAATTCAAAATATTTGTGTGTTTTCTATTCAGTTTAATTAATATATTTTGAATGTTGGAAAGTATTATTATTATATCTTTTTTATAGCATTCTTCCATTTAATCTTTCTGTTATTTGATGAACAACTTAAATTAAACTTAAACTATATTTACAATAACTACTTAATTAAATCAATAAAAATGAAAATTAAAGAACAAAATTAAAATGGCTTCAGAAAGTATAAATTAGAATCTCACAACTTTTAATTTAATTATTTAAGAGGTTCAATTATTTTGAAATATTTTTATAGTTGTACTTTATTGTTTTCATCAACTTGAGCTCTTAATTAAATTATAGTTCAAAAAGAAAATTTTCATTATAAGATTAATTGATTTTTATTAACATTTTGTACAATTGAATACATTTACTTTATTAAAGTGATTTGTATTTATCTCTCTATTTCTATTTTAATTAATTTTATTGCATTTTTTTCAATGTGGCTGCCATAAATTTGGTGAATTTTAAGGTGGACACCATTCTGAAATCGGCTTATTGTGCAATCATGTGTGTGCACACAGACGAATACACAAACAACACCAACTCACACACACACCAGCTACACACGCACTGGCCCATTGGGGCATTGAGAATGCCTAGAAATGTCTGCCATGCAGATAAGTTCTCGACCTTAGCCCACAAATGGGGGCATGCACTGCATAAGGGAAGAGTGATAGAGATAGAGGGAGGGAGTGGAAGAAAGGCAGCATGATGTTTAAAAAGAAAGAAAGAAAGCGAACAAAGCGAGCGAATGAGGCAAGTGAGAACAAATTGTAAGGAGAAAAAAGAAACTGGCAAAAAAGGTGCCAAGTAGCGTGCACAGTTAATGAGTTTTTCAACATTTGCCCACACTCAGAGAATTAAAATGTAGCACGAAATGAAGAAATGTGGCACATAAGCGGATGAGGGGGTGCTGACGGACGCAACAGTTCAAAAGCAGGGGCAGCAGGGCAGGGGAAATGTGGGCTATGCAGTGTCATAAATCTGCGCAGGAGGGCACAAAAGTGCAGCGCAATTTGTTTTTAAGTCATGTGTAAGAGTGCGTGTGTGTTTGTGCGGTTGTGTGTGCGTGTGTGTGTGTCTGTGTCCGGGTGCGTTCTAATTATGACGTCAACAATGCGCGTAGGTGAGCTGCGAGTCGCCTGGGGCTGCCAAGTGGGTGCAAGTGGTAAAGTCGAGTGTCCACTTGCAGCAGCACTTGCTGCATTTATTCTGGTGTTGTTTTTGTTAATTGTCAGCTTTGCATAAATTGCCTAAAAGTATGCATGCAAAATTTAATACGCAAATAGGATTAACTCCCCCCCTTTTAAGTGTGCCTCATTGCTTTGCCAAAGTTGAATTATGTTTAAAATAAATTTGGTGAACTATTTAATATTCACTGAATATTATGGGAGACTAGCTGTTCCCTATCACGTTTCCTGTGGCACATAATTGTTGCATGAAAGAGAAATAGAAAGAAACACAAATAACTTATCACTATTTTCCCTGCCGTGCGTTATAGTGCATGAAGAAGCTAGAAACCGGTCTAACAAAAACCTTCTCTCACACATTTGAGCTTAAGCCCATTTCCTGTCCGTTGTGACGGCTGCGAGTAGATTTTTCAAGTTTCATACAACAGTTTTCCGCCCGTGGGGATATATTTTCCAAAGGTAGATTATCCCGGGCCCGTTAGTCACAAAACAGTGAGCCATGTTTGTATAGGTAATTATTATTTATTTCGATGATGTTTTAAAATATAATTAAACTTATGGCGCCCAATATGGGCCAAATTTATATAAAGGTTGAACAAACAACCTTTGATGAATCATCCTGTAAGTGAGGAGTTCAATTATTTAATTGTGGTAAACTGTAAGCTTATGATACAATATGTTTGAATAGATTTAGCTGAACAGTAAATAATTCATCAATATATTGGGACTGAAATGTATCAAATACAATTGTAATTATGTTTATCGTTAATGTGGCCTATTTTCCTAAAGAAATTTTAAAATAAACAACTATTGAATAAATATATTTTGTCTCTTTACAGAAATGACTTAAAAACTCTACAGTCAGTTGTTCAAAGTTATATACATAAATAAACCAAAAATAAAATAAATAAATCGAAACGCTCAGTTTTTATCAACTTTGTTAAAGTAAATTGTTAAATAAGAAAACAGAAAATAAAACAAAAATTATATTTGCCATAAATAAATAAATAGCATTTAAATAGTAAATAAATAAGACGCAGTAAATTAATTAAACATAATCCCTACGACACACTTGCAGACCGCAACAACAACAAAATATATACAAATATAACAAGGAAATTAAGTAAATTTATGCAAAACAGAAATGTTACATTTCCACAACTCGGTAAATAAACTACAACAAAACAACATCAACAGCAACAGCAACAGCAACAGCAACAGCAACCACAATAACAGTAACATAAACAAAAACAAAAGCCACAAAATGCATCTGCAAAGTGCAAAAACATTAAACCATCGTTTAGCCCAAAGTTATGGATGGATGCAAGTCTTCCTACTACTGACACTCTTCGTGATTGGTAATCAAAGTGCCTGGCAGGAGAATATACGACCAAAGCTCTATGTTGAATTAGGTAAGTTTCACAATTCATTTATACAACATTTGTGCGGCTAGAATGAAATCAAATATAGCTTCAACTAACTGAAGGCCCTGGCATACCATGTTAACTCATAGTTTTAACTTTAAGTTAGCATTATATAAATAAATAACAAGGAAAATAGCTTCAAATCTCATTTAGGAAAGGAAATCAAATCAAATTGATGGTTACATTTTTTTCTGAAAAATGAAGGAATAATTCCAATTTTTTTTAGGAATGAAATCAATTTTAATTTTAATTCTTTTGATTTTTACCGAAAATAATGAAGGCACATTATGACATTTTTTTTTTGTGTACTTCAATCACATAAATCTTTTTTCATCAAGAATTAAGTCAATATCAAACTGAATTATTATTTTATTAAAATGCATGAATTCAAAATATTCGAATTCATTGGGAATGAATATAAATGAATCATTCTTTAACAACTCAGTATGACAAATGTAAAATTCAATAAGTTTTTTAATTAGATTACTGCGAAAAAAGCTAGCTCGCTTGCCCAACCCCTAGACAAGCTAATTCGAATGTCAATCTAAATTATGACTAATATGCATGAAGGAAAATGACATATCAAAATCAACTGCCAAAAACTTTAATAGTTACTTTTTATAAGCTCCGAAATGTAATTTGACTGCGAGACAAAATGCACACAGATACACACCCACACCTACACATCGAGATACAAAAAGAAAACTAACCTTAGATAGTTGAACTGGCGTCACAAACTTGCCCAACCCGCTGCCAAATCCCTTTCCTCGTATGTCTACACATGGCAAGGTGAAGAACTTGCTGAAGAAATGAAGCAATAACTTGTAAAGGAGTGCAACGCACACAACCAAACCTACACACACGCTACTATATACAAAAACATACTTACATGGCAACACTAATGCACACTTTTAGATATGAGGCATCCACACGTTTGGTATCTTAACTATAAATAACAAAAATTCCTGGAAGACATTATTTGCATAAAAGTGGCGAAGCTTTTTATACACACACACAGATACACCGACTGGGATATACATAGATAGTTAGATAGAGTATGAGGCATACACTGAAACTGTGAGACGGACAGTCAGGACGGCCAGGCAGACAGAGAGAACTGCCAGCAGCTATTTCTAGTGCCATCCACCCGGTAATTCCTGCTGCTTCGGGCTACGTCATCATCGTCAGTTGCATATGCAAATTTGGCTAAAAAGTTGTGCGACATCCTCACGTCTAGGCGACATTCAGAGGACATATATAGATATACGGTATACATTCGCATATATACATATATAATATATACTTAGTATGACTTTGTTTGCATCTCGCTCTTTTGGAAGATGAAGCAGAAAGTTGTTAAAGAAAAGAACTAAATTCTAAAAATATCTTTTGCACGCTTCAGAAATTACGTTATTAAATGTGCATTTGGCACACACTAAATGTGAACGATACGCCCACTTCATGGTAGTCCCCGATCTGCCCCGTTCCCGCGCAACTGCACCAGTTTGGCATACCAAGAAATGGCAACTAAGATGCGGATGGGAATGGGGGGATAATGGCAACTCAGCTGAGCCTTTTTAGACAAGTCACATCAGGCGCACATGTGCTGCTTATAAATGAGCCAACGAAATGGAGTCAAGCGGATATATTTGCTTTATTTTTTTATTTTTTTTTGGGTGGCCTCCTGGTCTGAAGATTGCGGGGATATTCGTAGCACTCATTGCAGGCAGGAAGTAATTCAAATGAATG
Source organism: Hirtodrosophila confusa (assembly GCA_035043065.1). Classification (NCBI taxonomy): domain Eukaryota; kingdom Metazoa; phylum Arthropoda; class Insecta; order Diptera; family Drosophilidae; genus Hirtodrosophila; species Hirtodrosophila confusa. The sequence continues at coordinate 5,938,583 of JAWNNI010000038.1, read as the reverse complement.
TGTCACTGCTAAAGAAATGCATAAAGAAAATGCAAGAGATAGCAATGAATGAATGTAGTATAACAAGACAACAAATGGCCAAAATGGAGAAATAGCATTTCAGTTTTGGGCTTGTGAGTTGTTCTTTCAGGCTCTGACAACAATTGGATAATGTGCGCTAGATAAGAAAACGTGAGCCAAGGAAACATTAAGGATATGGGCATAGAGAAAGCGGTGAAAGCAATTGTGGAACATACAAATTGGTAAAACTACAGACATACATACTTGATAGACTAAAAGATACTCTGTGGGCATTGTGGTAAGTTTATCCCTAACGGAAAACTGAATTTTAACAGGATTTACAATTGTATATTATCTGATTAGAACGGTTAGTTTCCCGTAGCTAAAATTATTTTAATTCCTTGATATTTTTATAAAACAAGGGATTGCAACTATCTATCTATCTATCTGTCACTATAGTTTTGATTTGTATATTGTAATCTGAAAGTTGAGTATCCAACTAAAGTAGTCAATCTTTTTATTAAGTTGTTACAAAAGGAAATAAAACGATCTTGAAAGCACCTATGATCGTGGGTTTCTTAGGATCTTTAGATATTATATAGCTAAGAAGAGGTGGTTTTACCAGATTTTTACTTTTCTCTCCACTTCTTATATATTTATACTATCATTTCGATCATTATTAATCTTGAAATCACCTAGGATCGTCATTTTGTTCGGACTTTTTGATATTATATAGCTAAGGGGGCGAAGCGGGCTTTATCACATGTTTTCCAGTTTCTCACGAATACTCCCGTTAGAAATTATCAAGGTAATTTTGTTTATTAGCCTCATTTGGTCGGTAAAGAGTTCCTCCTGCTGCTTTATTAGAGGTAGCTCAAGGTACTCTCTGTAAGCAGTACTCCTTAAAACCAATTACTTAGCCAACGCCCATTTTGGTCCGGTCGGGCGGGAGTGCACTGGGGCGTGGCACATGGCATGTGTTAAAGTTCATTTAAAATCCATCAGAGGCAAGTCGTAAAAACCTTCAGGCTGGTGACAATTTTTTCGCACTCATGCATAACAGGAAAATAAGGTTAATGTGCAAATTATGAATGCGCTGAGTGGCAGCGGCAGGAAGAGAATAGTAGAGAACCAGCTCTGCCAAATGAGCAGGAGCTGAAGCAGTCGCCAGGACCACGACGATGCAGAAGACGACGTCAACGACGAGGACATTTGTGACCAAGTAAAATGAAAGTGCTGCCAGGCAGGGAATAAGATAGAGTGTGGTGGTGTGGAGGGGAGAGGAGATGTGTGTGTTCTGGTAATGCATTCATACGCCATTGTTGGGCTAGCGCACAAAAACAAAAACCCAGCTAGCTGCCCGTATCCCCACCACCCGTCCAGTTGCTACCCTCAACCGCATACGCATAAAATATTACAACGCTGCGTGGCACGCCCCAGAGTTGCATTTGACAGCCGCAAGTGGTTGTCATTAGGCGAAGCGTTCTGCAAGTAGCAACAAAACGACCATTTAAATGCACAGCACTTGGCCAAGGGGGGGTAGTGAGATTGGGGGGGATTTCTTTGCACCGAAATTACGTCTATCAAGTGGGCGGTGGTTGGCGTTGATCGCTTTGTGGCACTTTGGCGATGCACTTACCCCACCCTACCATCCTGCCCCATAGACCAAATCTCCAGTCTTGTACTACTTCATTTTGGATATATTTCCTAAAGACTTTCTAATACTGATTTTTTCATCGGTACGTGCCAAAAATGCAAGATTCGATTAGGGGAAAACTAGGGGGTTGGTGAAGCGGTGTACTCGTACAGCACAAAGTTGCTTAACAAACGAAATATGAATTAAGCACAGTGAATTAAAGTTTTGTTATACTCTTAAAATATGATCAAAATCGGACCAATTTATTTATTTTTATATAATAGAACAATGAGTTTTTTATATGAAAACCTCATTTGTTTTTCCACCAAACTCACCAATTGCGTGTTTTATGTTATCTAATAAAGTTTGAGAAAGTGTAATTAAAGTCTGTTCGTTTTATTATATAGCTGACAAATGAACAATCGGTCGGATATTGACACTACGAGGAAAATCTGTTGTTTTTTGTTGTATTTAATTTTTGGTTATCAAAATCACAAATTCAAATTCTGCCTTATAAAATCATTATTTACATAGTTTACTTATATTCTAAGATGTATTTTTAGCCATGTAAGCCACTCGATAACAATGCATTAACAATCGCTTTATTGGGGAACTGACAGATAAAACGTTGCCATGAAAAGCAATTTCCTAGTGCCATACGATGTTTTTCAAATTTGTAAGATAATTCACCACAACCAGCATATGGGCCTCTATTGGTCGGTTCTCCTGCATGCCAATTGACATATTGTGGCCCCACACCAGAGGTAATCGATAGATATTCGTTAGTGTCAGCCATGGCATTAACAGCTATCCAATAAGAATGATTATGCAAAGAGGATACAATCATTTGAAAGTTATCCTCGCTATCAAAGTCAACCAGACTGCCGCCAAATTCCATACATCTTTGTGCAGCTGCAAACCAATTAGTATAAACAAGCGATTCCATGTAATACCCAGTTCTTCCCCTAACTTCAAATGGAACTCCTAGGCCCAACTTCTTCCACGCAATTTTGTTTTTCTAAAAATAATCCGTTTAATTTATTTGAATAGTTTGATTATTATGTATCAATAATTACCGTTCCCGAGCACCTGTTTCCAATAAATGCTAACAAAATCAATATTATAATTTTATTCATCTCTCTCACTCTTTACTTGGACAGTTACTGAAACTAAATAATTGACAGAATTATTCGCTTATGAAATATAATGGTCAAAAATAGTACGCTTTTGCTTTAACGAAATTGTATAATTGGCGTTAAAATTGCAATATATCAATTTATTTCGGGTTATGCGGTTAATGTTGAAGTTTACATAATATATAAAATATTTGTATGAAGACCTAAATTGGCTTAAACGTATATACATATGTATATGTATATTGGGTCTATGAAATGTCCGTATGAACGCAATAATTTTCCAGACTCTTGAAGATAAAGCAGCCAAACTTGGTACACATGTTGGTGTATAGCCTCAGTTATAAAGGGTCAAGGTCGCCACATTTTTAAAGGTATAGTCACCAAATTTGATAAACATACTATTGTTGAGTTCCTTACAGATGTGCACCAAAACTTTTTCCCACCCCGACCCCCTCCTTCGTAAATGAGCAAAATCTATATTTCCCACACCTGTACAGGTAGAGTCACCAAATTTGGCGTATATATTACTGTTTTTTCACGTCCCTTTCCCACCCCACAAATAACCAAATTATACCCGACTTGAAACAGATTATTCTGCTGTTTGGTCATCAGAAGCACAAATTCGAGTCAAAATAGACAAAATGCTCTGCAAATTAGTCAGCGATTACAATTTACTTAATTCTAAGATTTATTTTTAACCATTTTAAGTATTCGATACACTGATCTAACAGCGGTTTTATCGGGAAACTGACAGATAAAACGCTGCAAAATAAAGCAATTTGTTATTGTCATACGATGTGCTTTATATCTATGCGATAAATCACCACAACGTTCGTATGGGCCTGTATTGAGGGGTTCTCCTGTATGCCAATTGAGATAATTTGCTTTCACACCAGAGGCGATCGATAGAAATTTGTCCTTTTCAGCCAGGTCATTAATAGCTATCCAATAAGAACTATCATGCAAAGAAGATAGCATTAATTGCAAGTGATCCTCATTATCAAATTCAACCAGATTGCCGCCAAATTCAATACATCTTTGGGCAGCTGCAAACCAATTAGTATAAACAAGTGATTCAATGTAATACTCAGTTTTTCCCCTTAAATGAAATGGAACTCCTAGGCCCATACTCTTCCACGCAAGTCTGTATTCCTGAAATAATCCGTATAATTTATTTTAAAATTTTATAATTATGTTTCGATAATTACCATTCCCAAGGATCTATTTCCAATTAATAGAATGAAAATCAATATTGTAATTTTATTCATCTCTCTCACTCTTAACTTGGAATGTTGATGAAACTAAACAAAATTCGTAGTTATTCGAGCTTGACAGATTTATTCACTTGTGAAACACGACTTATTAAGTAAAGTCAAAAATAGTACGGGTTTGCTTTAACGAAATTTAACTGGCGTTAAAATTGCAATAAATCAATTTTCTTCCGGGCTCTGCCGGAAAATTTGAAGTTTGTTGTAGAAATCTGTACCTCTGTTAGAGCCTTGCGTATCTCTATCCCGTTATATTTTTGAAAGTAATTTAAAAACACGCAGCATAAAAAATAAATATATATAATTATACTTTAAAAAAAAAATTAATAAATAAAAAGAAATCATTAACATAATGAAAACCTGTTTGTATGAAGATAGAAATTGGTTTAGGCGTATACTCTTTAAGTCTGTTTTCTATCGCCCAATTTAATTATTTTTTAAAAATTAAAGTGCATTTAATTGTTGCAATTGACTGAGGATGACAGATTGCTAAATGTCAAAGTATTACTAAAAAATTATTAACCAACAAGTAAGAATGTTATAGTCGAGTATACCCGAGTACAAAACTCCACGTACCCAGGTCACAAATTTCTGATCGCACACATACACACCTTTGCAATTTTCAGTCACAAGAACTATAAAAAGAAATATGAATATGAACAACCTAAGCTTAAACTAGTTGAGAATTATAGTATGCATCACAAAAAAATTACACAACTTAATGTGTTGCCTACTTTTTGCTTTGACATATTCGGTTTTTTTCACACCCTGTACCAGAGTCACCGTGGAACGTGCAAGTCGCAATCGGGAAATGGTTCAATGCTTCCGGTGCCAAGACTTTGGTCACACCAGAAATTACTGCCTCAAAAAGCCAGTTTGTGGCAAATGTGCAGGAGACCATAATACCAATTCTCCTAACTGTGATTTACGCAACAGTGACAACAATTTCTGTGCCAATTGCGGTGGCGATCATCTGGCCAGTTTTAAGGGATGTAAAGTCAGAATTGACAAGCAAAAGCTTCTGAAACCAGATCCTCGACTGCCAGTCAATGGCGGCCCAATTTTAAAAACCACAAGTGATCAAAATGTAAATCTTCGTAAGCGCACCTTCTTACCCGCAGCGGTTGTTGCTAAAGGTGTTTCGTATGCGGAAACGTTGAAAGCAGGTAGTCTTGGCACAAGACCAAAAATGGCTTCTTCTGAAACGCCAAAATTAATGGAGCACTTAGATGCAAATGAATCCAATAGGAAGTTTTTTACAATTGAAAAAGCCATTAGTGAGCTAAACGCCAGGATGGACCAACTGTTTAAGCTAATCCAAGAAACTATGGAAGCAAGCAAATCGTTCCGTGTTCTGGTTGAGCACTTAATCAAGCAAAAAACAATATGAACAGCACACAAATAAAAATCTGCCTTTGGAACGCACGAGGAATACGCCAGAATTCAGAAGGAACTCAGAACTTTCCTCAGCGCCAATTCAGTAGACATAGCTTTAGTGACAGAAACACATCTATCTGCAAATGAAAAGATTTACCTGCCAGGATATGAAATATATAACGCGGAACACCCAAGCGGAAATAAGCGAGGGGGTGCTGCTGTGATCATACGTTCTTGCATCACTCACGAGCAGAAAGAGTCAGTCTCTCGTGTTGACAGCCAGATTGCATGCGTTTCTGTGAGTACTTGGGGTAGACGGAAAATTACAGTTGCTGCTATATATCTACCACCTAGAGAGCCTTGGACAAAGCCAGACTTTGAGCAGTTATTGTATCGACTTGGCAATAAATTCGTTGCTGGTGGTGACTTTAACGCCAAACATCCCTCGTGGGGAAATATTAGCACAAGCACTCGCGGAAGGCGCCTCTATGAAGCAATTAGGGACAGCTCTTGCCAAATACTGGCTACTGGCCATCCAACATTCTACTCTTACAACACGCAGAACACTCCAACAGCTTTGGACTTCTTTCATTACTAACGGTCTGCCACCAAATAAGCTCTCGATACGGCAAATGTATGATCTCACTTCGGACCACCTGCCTATCATTGCAGCACTTCATGAGGCACCACAACTTATGCATCCAAGGCCACGTTTTCTCGCTCCTGGTTCATCAATTGACCTTTTTAGAGCTGAATTGGATAGAAGCGTCAATCTAAACATGGAAATCAATGTGCCTGAGGATATTGATGACGCTATTTCAATTTTTATGACGAACCTGAAGAATGCAGCTAATAAAGCAGCTCCTTTCGCCTTACAACAGTCCCATTGTCGCAACAACCTGAAATTATCACCTACGGCAGTTGCAATACTCAATCTTAAAAGGAGAGTAAGAAAAGAGTATGCCAGAACAGGTGACGCTCGGGTCCACCAAATATATAAAAGGCTTGCTAATCGTCTGCAAAAAGTACTGGCCAACGACAGACAGACTAGAATTGACTCCTTGCTGGAAGAGGCGAGTCCTGACGCCCAAACAAATTATTCTCGCTCTGGAAATTAACGAGACGATTTAAGCGTGAAGCTCTCCCAAAATCTCCTATCCGCGATCCTGCTGGAGGCTGGTGCTATTCAAACCAACAAAAAGCTGAAGTGTTCGCCTCATGCCTATTCGAACGTTTTAAGCCTTTCAACTTTACATCTGCGTATAGAAGGAAAATTGTATATGATTCGCTGGAAACACCGTTCCAAATGTCTCTACCTGCAAATCCGGTCACACTCGAAGAGGTCGTGCAGCTTATTAAGCAACTAAATAACAGGAAATCACCAGGAGACGATTTGCTGGACAACAAAACAATGAAGCTACTTCCAACTAAGGCTTTGCTGTATATAGTCCTACTCTTCAACAGCATACTGCGACTGGGATACTTTCCTAAGACCTGGAAGCTAGCGGTTATCTCAATGATCCCTAAGCCACAGAAGCCGCTCACGGAAGTTGACTCATACAGGCCGATCAGTCTACTTAAAGTCCTTTCGAAGATGCTCGAAAGAACAATTTTAAAAATCGCATCTTACAGCTCCCTAGAGTGCAACAAACAATTCCCAAATGGCAATTTGGCTTTAGGAAGAGCCACGGCACACCTGAACAGCTCAACAGGGTAGTGAACTTTGCACTAGAAGCTATGGAAGAGAAGGAATATGCGGTAGCGGCGTTCCTAGATATACAACAAGCTTTCGACAGGGTGTGGCACCCCGGGCTCCTATATAAGTTAAAAAGGATGCTAACGCCGCAGTTATATCAGGTGACATGCAGCTTCCTTATCGACAGAACGTTCTGCGTCAGCGTTGGCGGCTCAAAGTCAGAGAGCAGAAAAATATATGCTGGAGTGCCACAAGGCAGCGTCTTAGGGCCTACCTTGTATACGCTCTATACAGCTGATATGCCTTCCTCAAACGTTATCAGTGAGATCAGCAATGAAGATATCCTCATAGCCACATTCGCTGATGACACTGCTGTGATGACCAGAAGCCCTTGCATCAACACTGCCACATTAGCCCTGCAACAATACCTGCAAAGTTTTGAAAAATGGGCACTGCGATGGAACATTTGCATTAACAGCAGTAAGTGTGCAAGTGTCACCTTCACTAACAGGAAGGATTCATGCACTGGAGTGCAACTCAATGGCACCACATTAAGGCACGTATCGTCTCATAAATATCTTGGAGTCATTCTCGACAGAAGACTAAAGTTCAAAAGGCACACAACCGTCATAAAGCACACTGTGTTGTCAAAAGCGGAAAAGATGTCTTGGCTGTTGTCAGCTAACAATAAGCTTTCTCTGGCTAATAAAGTCAGTATATATAAGAGAATACTGTCCCCCATTTGGAAGTATGGCCTTCAAGTTTATGGGATAGCCGCAAAATCCAACTTAGACAAAATACGGGTTGCGCAGGCCAAAATTCTAAGAAATATTTGTGGAGCTCCGTGGTATATGCGAACAAGCAACATTGAACGCGATCTAAAAGTCCCTAAAATCGGTGACGTTATTAATCAGCAATCGGCGAGATACAGGGAACGCCTGAAAAATCAACCCTAATGCTTTAGCCAGACAATTAACTTCTGACACCACTCTGACAAGATGTCCAGCTACAGGTGTAAGACTACGAAGACCGAGGAAAAGAAGACTCAAGAGATTCCACCCACAGGACCTACTGCATCGTAACGTCCTCTAGACAAGTTGAAATTGTAATAACTTTATGTATGTATGTATATAGTAACAACTACAACCTCATTCTAGGTCTTCATATTCAAATTTAAGTGTATATATGTATATATTTTTTACCAATTTCATAATTATGTAAATATTATATAGTTAATAAGCAATTTGAAAAAAAAATGTACAACTAGTTTAAGCTGCCAAAATGGTAGTAGTACACAAGTTAAATAAATAAATATGCAAAATTTTAAAAAAAAAAAAAAAAAAACACCCTGTACCCTGAAGTAGATAACAGAGGTACTAAAATTGCAACTTAGCTCAAATTTGTAATCCTTTTACCCGTTATTTACAAATAGCTTAAGCTGAAAAAAGGGTAGGACTGCATCATAAGTAACAAGTAAGAATGCTATAGTCGAGTATACCCGACTACGAAACTCCCTGTACCCAGGTCCAAAACATCCAATCACATCTAAGCACACACATACACAAAGACGCACGCACACAGGCGGCAAAAGTGGCTGTGCTACTTCTTCCCTCCTCTCGCTGCATCACTGAATCTTCTTTCGTGAATAACTTCCGTGTTTATTATCCGATCGACTTAAAATTTGGACAGTAGATTAATAGAGACAAGTATTGTACAATTGTACATGCCAAATCTTAAAGCTATATCTTGAAAATTGTTACTGTAAAACGGTTTTAATCGATTTGCGGGGGAACGGGAGGAGATATCTGAAATATGGAAACAAACTTGATCTGCGTATGGTATACAGGAACCTACATTCCAAATTTGGTGTCTCTAGCTCTTGTAGTTGCTGAGATCGACGCGTTCATACGGACAGACGGACAGACGGACAGACAGACGGACATGGCCAAATCGAAATCTCTTTTGATACTGATCAGCCGCCTGTTCCATACATTTCCATAGATTTAGTACCCCCTTAACAGACAAATAAATATTATGTTTTATTATTATAATTATTATTATTATTATTATATTATAATATTACATTACAATATTATAATAACTATCTTTTATTGGATTAAAAATATTATATTTTATATTTAATGAATAAGTTTTATCTATTCGCTAAATGGAAATGGTTTGTTTTCTGTTTTTATTAACAATACAACTTATATCATTTCTGTTGGGTCTTGGTTGCGAGAAAATATAACTTTTTTCTTCGTTATTTTTTTTAAATAAGCAGGACGCTATAAGCCTTTGTGTACCAATAGCAAATATTACTGTCAAAGTCAAAGTACCTAACCATTTTAAGAGATGTCTGCTCCAAGTTTGTAGCTATTTCAGTTCCATATAAATGTTACTACTATACGAGTATAAGATTGCCGCTTGACATGCCGCAAATCTACAACTACTTTAAGGCAGCGCTCGAGAAATTATGAATGTGAATTCATATTCTCCCAGATTCCTTTCCATAACTGTTTACTGCGCCTACTTAATATAATTTGAATAAAAGTAATATGCAAATGTGGACAGGAGGAAAGAAAATGGAATAAAATGGAATGGAAATTGTGAGGAGAGGAAACAACAGCCCAAGAACCAATGTCAGACTTAATATTTTTAGTTGTCGCATTTCCGCCAGTGCCGACGACGTTTTGACTACCAAAAATGCATATGCAAATCTGTGAGAGCCAGACAGGCAGTGGCAAGTATATATACATATATCACATATATTTATATCAGTATCTGTATCTGTGTGCCACATAAGACGTGTATGGGGAAATTATGTGAGGCGCGTGTCAAGTGCCGTCTACACAAAAACTTCTCGGCGGTCTTCAGAGCTCGTTCTGCGCTGCGCTCAACTGCAATTACATTGTGAATTAAATTGTAATGAGGCGCATGCGGCGAGATATGAAAATGAGAAGCGGAGGGAATACTATATATGTATGTACACACATATATATATATATATTATTTGGAATAGCTCCACAGAAATGGCAATTAACAGTTATGTTTGCTGTTCTGACACGTTGCAGACAGTTTTAATGACGACGTCGTCGCATCGCAAAACTATTTTTAGGCGTCTTCAACGGAATACCGGAAAAATGTGCACAGCGGCGGCCATGGCCAACTTGCATGGCAAGGGAGGGTGGGGCACAGGAAGAGTCCGACTACTCCAATGGCCACCGGAGTGGGTCTGACCAACGTTTTGCTCGCCTAATTGGCTGCAGCGGAAGTTCACGTAATTTCAAGTCAGTGCCACTGCCATAGCTCGTACCTACTCGACGTTGCTCAATTTCAAGTTAAATTGCGCGGAAGATCATCGATATCCCCGCTTGAAGTCGCCTGCCAGTCGCAACTTGGTCATATACATACCCGCACATAATGTTGTAGTCTAGTCAGTGTCGTTGCCTTTTAAATTATGCGTGATAATTGGGAGAGATATCAGAACAGGTGCGCTGTGTTATGGAGTGTAAAAGCCAGAAGAGAGACAAGGCTATGAACATTTCACATTATCTAATATCTAAGCGTAATAATTTATAACAAGATTCTTGGGCAACTATCAAAATATTACACGAAAATATTACGTTGCGTTCAATCTATTGCGTAATAAATTCCACGAATGGGTTTTTAGTTATTAGGAAAACTTTTACACTGTTCAGTAATCACATGAAACTCGAAATTAGCTTTCTCGAAAAAGTTGCATCAAGAAAATCCTCCTGATGTAAGAAGTGGCGCAAAATTGCACGTAAACATAAGATATATGCTTTCACATACTTAAAAGGATAAGTTAAAGGCGTTCCAGAATATTTTAAACGTAAAAGCCCGTAAACTAACATCTACTTAGTCAAAATACTATCCACAACTGGAGATAAACGAAGAAAAAATGTATGAGAAACTAGTATTTTTATTAAAATTCATTTTATATATATTTAGTATTCATGTATGGTTGATAATATCATATTAGGGATCAACAAATAAAACTTATTTTTGAGATTCACCGTGGACGTTCTAGAATTAAGCTTATTGGTTAAACAAAAATTGGGAAAAATTTAGTATCACAGATTCTTAAGAGCTTTTCATTAGATTTCGATCAGTGTTTTTAATAGATCCTTCAGCATAGGAAAAACTCTTAAGAACTATTGTTATTTTTGACTAATAACAACATAACTGGAGAATTAGAGAAGAATAGTCATCAAAATAGAATAATTTTGTATACAATAAAAACTTAGTTGGGATTAAAGAATACAGTTTAATTTTCTCTTTAGTTAACTGAAATGGTTTACTTAACAAGGCTAAAATAATAAAACTGTGTTTTAAGCACTTGTACAATTTGAAACATTTGCGTTGTAATTTGAGCTGGGAATTCCAAATCACTGGGATCTGCTTTAAATAAATCCAATGGCACACCCTATCAATTACCGAGCACTTCTATAGACAGCAATTTTACAGTTCATTCCTGTTTTACTTGGTATTTTGCGCTCGTGTGCAATTGTAGCATTTCATGGATTAAACGGCTTTCTTAATTGAGTGCTCATTTTCCGGTTAGGAAGTTTTTATGCCGAGAAAATAAATTACACACATGAGTGCAATTTGGTAGCCGCCATCGAGTCGTTCTCAGCCTCAGCCTCAGCCTCATTCTCGTCCTTGTCGCAGCAAGCTAAAGCCAAAGGACATCCGACGATGAGTTGCCAGTGCGAGGCAAACTGCAGCCAGGCACTGAAGCATTAACCTGGGTCAACTGAACAATCAGCTCATAATAGCGTTAATCAAAAAGTTGCCCACGATGAGCTGCAGTTGCTGTTGCAGTGGCAGCAACTGCAATGTTGCTGATGCAGCAGCAGCAACCTGCCGCTTGGGCAGATTGAACGTTTAACGATGACTCCGAAGATGTACACTGACGTGGAGTTCAATGGCTCTGTCTCTGTCGCTGGCAACGGCTCGTGCCCATGGTCACCAGGGAAATTAGTAATACGACAAGTGCAGAGACTGCCCGCAGTGCCTGCAACCCTTAGACCTGCCCCCAGCCCCTTCCAGGCAGCAGCCCTTTCGACAAATGAAGTTGCATGCCGCCATGCACACACATTTTGCCATTTTACTTATTCTCTTTGTTCTGGTCGAGGTCTCCAGCTTTTTGTTCCTATAAATTTTGCCCACTGATCGTCCTGGCTTGGCGCCTGGCCAGTAATTGAAATGGCGTAACGACAAAAATTGAAGCGAATTTTCTTCAATTTTTACACACTTTTTTTATTCTTCCTTGTTTTTCCCGCTAATGAAAAAGTTAAAGAGCCAACTCGCAAAATATACTTTAGATAGAGTAGTAGGGAAAAAGAATTGGAAAAAAAGTTGTATGCACTAGAAAAGTTTGCGCGCACAAGTAAAAAGTTAATATTGATAAATTGATTAAAAGTTTAATAATTGTACATTTTGTTTTTGGCCTTTCACGTGCGCTGCGTTCTGTTGCTGATTAGTTTCGGAACGGGGGCCCCGGAATCTGGGGACCATCGAACTTATTGTCTCGCCACGGAAAAGTTTGCTTAGCTCGCAAAATTAAAAATTAATTGCTAAAGTGCAACTTATGCCTTTTATTATTGTTTTTCTCGTTGTTGTTGCTGCTGCTGTTATTGTGATTGTTGCGTGTGGTTTTCCCGGTTCGTGCTTGATTGGCTATATACAACTTGTTGGGTATTTAACGATACTTTAATACAATGTGAATTAAAGTAGTTAACTTTGAGATATCTGGGCACATTTGTTTAAAGCAGTTTGACTTACTGCACAGATAACTTTGTAATCAATTCTTTTGTGCCCTTCATTATCCGAATATCTCTGCGAACAGAAATGGTTTCCCTATTCTGGAGTTGCTCTGGTTACAAATAATGGTTTTCCAGTCAATGACTACACGCAAAAGAATAAATCTTGTTTTAAAGGATGAAGACTGAGTAGAGTTCGAATCTCAAATAAAAGATTACAGGTTCGATATCGCTACAATTTTAACAGTAAGGGAGAGCACTAAAGAGCATAAATCTAATTTTATAGGTTCAGAGTAAGCTTGAGTGCAGGCTGTGAATTCGAATACTATATGCAAGATTACAAGTTCGATACCCGCAGCAATTTTAACTTTAGGGGATTTTTGAATACATACTTTATGAAGAATGATTTAATTCCGCTAAAAAAAAAACAAAGATTTTTCCTTAAATCTAAAACTTCTCCCTCAGCATGATTTAAATGCATTTTGAATTGTTAACACACTAAAATTTGAAGTGTTAAAGTGCACGTTCTAGTATGGGCACTTGAGAACCATTAACCATTGAAATGTAATTATGCATGTCATTCGTACATCAACTTACACATTCCTTGGCACTTCATTACTTACACTTCAGCATCGTATTGGCGCTCATTAAAAATTAAGTCATGCCTGTGGAATAGCTGCGGGAAACGCCATCTGAATAAGACCCCCAACTAGGACTACGACCTCGACTATGACTGGGATTCCATTGTGAACGGCGCAGACAAATCACAATACGAAAGAACTTTTGGTAGAAGTTTTGCAAACAAATGCAAGAAGGCTTCACTGCATGGGAATAACTATATCAAGAGAGGTTGACAAAATAGTTGGAGGACAAACAAAATTGCGCGAAACGAGCACAGAAATCAGCATGACAATTATAATGATAATGAGAGTGATAAAAGAATGTGGGCGAGAGCGAGTTGGCTAGTAGAAGATCTTGATGAAAATGTCATTAAATGACAGCGTGGAATTCAACAGACAACCCGAATCCGCAAAACCAGTACTCAGTTGTCAGTCAGCCAACTTGGCAAAGTCATCCTCAACTACCGCCTCAAACTCCTCAAACTTCTCAATGTTGGCAGCTACATTGAATGCAATTAAAAAGTTTAACTTGCGCGCAGTTTTTTTTTTTATATACATATACATATACATATACATATACATATACATATACATATACATATGTATATATTTCGGATGTTGTCTTCCGCAGCCTTAACTCCCACTTCTACACTCCGCTAGGGTTAAGCCGTTACTTGCTGCGTGGCAGACTTGCTCTTTTTTTGTTATCCTCATTGCAGAAAATGTGGGGAAAATGTTCTAATTAAATTAATTAACAGGAAAATGAGTTGCTCAACAGTTGTCGTTGTTGTCGCTATCAAAGTGATTGTTGCTGCTGTTGTTGTTGATGATGCTGCAGGTGAAGATTTGCATGTGTCTGCTTAACTATCTGTCATCAACTGCCAACTAAATGAATATGAGCGAAGTTTCCACCTTATTCACATTCGAAGTGAGTTCCATTAATTCTGCAATTACCAGCTGGTAAGCTTTGTAGTGCTTCATGTACAAGTACGTAATTGCAATTGAACTGATACTTATGCTATAAATAAGCATGCATTTAGCAGATTGTTATAAGTCTGTTGAGGTGGTGCGCAGATATTTCAATTAGATTTGGGGTCTATTTAGTGAAGAATTTGTGTCATCTTATTGAAACTATATAGGAGTAAATTGTTAGGTGGGAAACTTTCGAAGACGGCATTTATTGAACTAATTTTGAATTGGAAAAAATAAGTAAATAATTCAAAAGAAGTTCTATGATTATAAGCTCTTGTGGAACGTTTAATTTTGTAGATTGATTAGTATATCTGGCATAGGATAGCCATCTTATCTAATATTTGTATGCAACATTGTGTAACATATAATTATAAGTGTTAAAATATTACATATTATTAAGTTAAATGCTCAATGTTAAAAATACATATCATATAAAAAAAATTACATAGAAATATTACTTTGCGTTCACACTATTCATCATTAAATTTATATTTAGAGTTAGCGGGGCAAAATAAGTTGTAATTATATCACTGTGTAGCATTAAATCAGTCAGAAATCCCATTCGAGTCATACACGAACTTGAAATGGAACTAATTCAAATAAAGTCACATCGCTGACGGCAATAAATGTTATATGATAACATAAGAAGTTGCGCAATTTTGTACGTCAGCTTGGCCTGAAGACAGGCCCGAAGAGAATTATGTTTTTGAGTTTGATTTAATCAAATATTCACCTAATATTTGATTAAGAGAGGAGTAACTAAAGTTAATGATCTCTAAACAGATTTCGCTCTGGGTTGGAATTTGTGTTGACTTCGTTCTATATATTTAGTAGGATGGATATTTTCGTCACCTTTACCTTTTCTGAGTGCAAAGTATCTCAAGGCATGATCTCCTTTTGAAAGTATATAAGTACCCTGTCAAGTCACCAATAAAGAACTTTTAATTTCTATGTATTAGGCTAATGAAGTCCATTGTTACATAAAAGGGTTCCATTAAAAAGTCATAAAATAACCTTTAAAATGTAGTGTATTTATAGAACTCGCGTGATACATTTACGTGTCATAAATTTACGTATGTGAACAATCTAATACGACCTCAAATAGAATTGCTTCAGTCATTTGTAATGCTCTAACAAATTGAACCATATAAATTCCACAGAAATGCAGCAAACATTATACAACACATTTGGTCATCTATTTTATTGGACGGTCAATTGAGGCCATTAATACCACTGTGCTGTGGTCAGTGTCAGAGCCAGAACCAGAACTACTACTGCCCTGTCACTGGAAGCATTATCAGAAACGCTTTCAATTGCCAGAGCCAAGCCCCATTTCAGCCCACGTTCGCTGGTTTTTATTGCCCTAACGCGTATCGCTGACATCTCGTCTGTTGGCCCAGTTAAGAGCGTTTGTTTGTTGCCAATTGGGCTGCAGGCTGGTTAATAGGATGTCTGCTTAGAGGCTAACTCTCTCTCCTATTACTCTAACGAAGTAACCAACGAGGCGTTCACACTGATCACATTAAAATCATAAACACTTGGCGACAGCTATAACTTTTTTAATGTTAGCCATTCGGGGCTGACCATAAAACATAAATCAGGCTTTGTTTTAGACAAGCCGAACATTACCAAAGTATCAGAGGCAAACTCAAGTCGCACTTTTGGTTACTTTTACTTTGAGCTCTCCCAACTGCCAGCTGTCAGGAGCAGAAGTCCAAAGTTTACCCCTCTAGACAGCTGTTGTCATTGGCATCGTTTGTGTCACTCTCAGCGGCAGCAACGCTAATGATCTGCACCATTGGCGCCCACGTAGCATCCTCATCCTCATCCTACAACGTTTCCACCTCCTTAACCTCCTACTCCTGTTTGTTGTCGTTTGGTGCATTAACTTTAGCTGGCTTTCAGTTGTTGGTTTCCATCCCAAATTGTGTGGTGAAGCAGCCGCCTGGCAAAGCGCTCACGTGTTCAGCTAACTTGTGCTTATTATACTCTGTTCTTATAGGATAAGACACTATAAGACAGGCTATGTAAATTCGTTTTAACGCTATATTTTGGATACTACCACTACTATGCATCTCCCACAACTTTAAAGCTAACCTTAGCGAAGTTTATTCATTGATAAAGAGTAGCTATAAATATTATTGCCAGTGCAATTCTCGCCTCAAAAACGGGTATTACATTAGGAACCTGAGTATATTGCAGTCGGGAGGTTACAACTGTAAATTTATTACTTGCTTAACGTTGGCCTTATCCTATGTCATTGTATTCCCCTTCCTTGCTGTTTTTGGCTTAATGCTTCGTTCGGTTACAAAACTCATCGCATACAAATGATTTGTGCTAGAGATGAACAATCGGAAATAGACTTTTCTTGCTGATCTTGTGTTGAAGCCAATTTTGTGGAAAGTTAGTGATGATTGTGATTGATTCCGATGATGTCTGGTGAGTAAAAGATCAGCAGTTATATCAAATTTTTATAAACAATAATTACTTCTTAATAACAATAAACGGGTATACCGATATATCGACTTACAGATGATATTTACGGAACGTATTTGAAATGGTTATTTAAGACCTTAAAAATTGAGTTTCGTAAGAAGTTTTTGTTGAGTTACGTTCTGTCTGAGGTAGTAACTAAATCCTCCTTGTGAATGATACATTCCTACAAATATAATAAATCGAGAAAGTTAAAGTTATTATTGCAACTTTCGAAATATAAGTATGTTGTAAAATAATGTCTTAAGTTTCAACCGTCAAGAAAGTTGTATATCATATTGAAATATCTACGAAATTGATACATCTGTGAACCTTCATTCATCATAGTCAGTCGTGGCAAGCGTAACATTATAACCCTTTACAATGGAAACTCCATTCAAGCGATGGGAACAACTGTTGGGCCAACCCTCGATGTCAAAGTCCTCATCGCAGCCATCAACAGCAGCGCCTGACAGCAACGGCCCACGCATGCCGCTCACTTTGTACAAATCAGCGCAACTCATCAGGCGGCCTAACCATTCACTGCCCCCCCCCCAACTCCGACACTACCATTCACCTTGCATGCCATGCCCAAACCAGAGTCAGCTTGTCGCATCTTGTACCCAGCCTAGCTCGGTTTGAAACAAATGTCTTCCGTCTTGCCAACTTCCGTCGTGCAGCTAACAGTGTTCCGTCCACGTTCCCGTGCCCGTTCCCGTTCCCTTTCCCGATCTCGTTCCCCTTTCCGTTGTCGTTTTCTCGTACCTTCTGTTTTGGCTTGACGCAAATCCGTCGCACAGTTTCTTTAGGCTTGGTTTGCTGTTCTTTATACCCTGTACCTACTATACTATGGATAATAAAGTGAGTAACAAAAGATGGCTTTTCCAACGCTATAAAATATGTTTCTCATCGATCCTAGAGACTATAAGAGTTGAGACATCAAATTTGCTCAAGATTTGCCAATTTTTGCCTCCTAAAGCTCCCGAAACGATTTTCAGCCACAATTTTGAACATATTTCTTTGATTTCTAGCACAACCATATTTTAGTATCCTGTTTTTATATCGAGAAAATTTCATAACGTTTCGTTTATGAACACCAAAGTTATTCACGTAACAAGTTTATACAGGGTAGCGCAGGGGGTACTGTCTTGAGTATCTGCCAGTCGAGCATACTCGAATACAGTATTCTTACTTATTGTTTTTTCTTTCTAGCCAGATTTATCGCCTTTTATTCATCATTGTCAGTCAGGCGTTGTTTTTGCGGCGACGACGTGCAACCGCGCCAAGAGCTTTCTGACTGCCACATTGTCAACGGGGGCAATAGGAAAAGGGATCGAAGAACATTAGGATGGGTTGGGGCAGGGAAGCATTGGCAACGCAATTTGCCGCCACGTCGAAGGCCTTCAAAATTTCTCGAAAATGCTAACGCTAACGCGTTTCGAAATCTTTCACTTCAGCCCAGGAGGCGCCTTCTGTTTTGATGAATTATTGGTACGCATGTCGCAGTGACAATCGGCAAATCAGCGAAGCTTTTCAATATGGCGGCCTTAACTCTGTGTGCGAGTGTGTGTGTGTGTGTGACTGATGATTTCTGAAAGGACGTCAGTTGGTGATGAAAACTGTTGTGGCTACCTTCTGGGGACCTTCATGTTTCAAAGTAGATTAGATTTAAAAGTCATTTACGAGTTTTGACCTAAGCCGCTTAGAATGTTGTACCATTCAAGTGTTTATCATGGAAGTGTGTGTGTGTATATGTGTGTGTATTTGTGTATGGGTGGATGTGTCATTACATTAATTTGCGGGCTTATGTCCTGGACCGCTGTTAATGAAAAGCTCTTAGTCCCAGCAAAGCACTTCGTGAAAACGTTTTACAATTTGCTCGTCGGGAATGGGAGGATGCCATTTGCACTGCCCTAAGCTTAGTGGGTGGCATTATAAAAGAATAGTTGTTCTAGTAATTGAGTTTGTTTGTTTGCGGCTAGAACTGGTTCGAAAATAGGACACCTAACTCCTTTTGATGCTAAGAAAATTGCTAATTTAGTTGCCATGCTTCAATTCCTAAAATTGCGGGCTTAAAGTGAATAATTTTAAGCGCGACATCATTTTTGGGTACTGTTAATGAAGAGAATAATTAGATCGAATGATCATTTAACTTTTGTTGAAAATAACAAGAGCTTTACGATAGTTTTTTTTACACTTATGATTCTGCAAGAAGTTTTTCGTGTTCTTTTTTAATTGACAGATTTTATAGTCTTTTACACATTCTTACTTCCTATTTGTTTTTATTTTTGGTAATTATTATTGCGGACCACATTGAATTTTTTTATGAAAGTTCCGCCTTATTAAATACTAGAATCAACTCGTTAGTTCACTTGTATTTTCAATCGTTAACAACTTAGAACATTAAGAACCTTAAAAAAAAAGAAATCGCTTAATTTGTACTGAAAGAAACGAGCGCTTTCATAATTCACAGCTCGTTAGTTTTTATGGATGAATGCTTTTCATATATTTGACAGCCATCGTTGGTGACAGCTTTTCACTTTTCACCTCTTTGGGGGTGGTCAAGGCTCTCCTAAAAATGTTCCCCTCTCTTCAAAGGTCCTTTTCTTTTTGCGGTCTCTAGCTGCTTCCTTTGGCGGTGCATCTGCATCAAATGCTGTCACCTTGACATCCCCATGCTGAAAGCCAGCTACCAATGACATCCTGAAACGACATTATCGTGGGCATCGTTATGGCCTTCGGCCACTTTGAAGTTGGCCATCGTTGTCTCAATGGCCCAAAAAAGCGCTGACATTTTGTCTGTGACTCTGGTTTTGCCCCAACTCGTGTTCCAGCTACTGACCCTACCATTTATGGTGCGGTAGGCAGGCAAAAACATTTTAGAATTTTAATGTGCCGCCTTCTGCCTTTTATGGCTGCACAATTGACAACAACAGCAACAGCAACAGCAGCAGCAGAGGCAGCTGCCAACTGTCTAAGCCGGGTCCAGGCTTGACCATAGCGAACCGCAACGTTCTGTATCCAAAAGATACTTTGCTGTGGCTATGGACCGTCCATGCGCTGCTTTTAACATGCACATGACGTTTGTCTTTGGACGTTAATCTCATTAAATAAGCAATGTGGTGCAGAACGAGGCGCCTCTCAAATGTATGCGTGTGCAAAATTGTCAGATTCTTTGAAGTACAATGGGCAACAAATCAAAAGACATGCATATTTAACAATTTGATCTTGCAGCTAATAAAGTATTGAATTGCTTAGTTTATGTTATAGGGCTCTGCCTTTAGTTTTCTGCTACTTTATTTTAAACAAGATTTCTGTAAGCCAAGATTGTTGTTCATAATCTCGTTCTTTTCTCTTAAATTATTGTCACTGTTTCTTCTATTGTCATTTTATTTGCGGTCACAATTGACCATTCAACTAACATACTATTCCCAGCCTATCAAAAATTAACAGACAGCGCATTTAAAGGTTTAATTTTGACAAGACGATGGATCTGCAGTTTGGCATACTTTATGCATATAGCAGAATCAAACGATATAATCAATGTATTCAAATTAAAGCTTGCAATTGCGACAGCTAAATTTATACTCGCCAACTAATTAATGAGTTTTGGTAAGCTTAATGATAATGATCCACAATTTGAAAACAAAGCGTAATCGAAACTAATTTCATATAATCATTGTTTGCCCACTTTTTATGTATTTTAAGTAAATTTATTTTGCTAAAGTTGCGCTCATTCAGCAGAACTAATTGCTAACAGATTTCCGTTAACTTTTTTCTATTGTGACTTCAAACACTGAAAGCCTTTTATTTGTTTATTTATTTATTTTTTATATTTTATTTTTTTATATTTTATTTTTTTATATGTATTTTTTTCTTTTTCTTTTATTTTTTCTTTTGCTATTTGTGTGGTGGTTATGATCGGCACCTTGCGATCTTACCCAGCCATGTATTGAGTTTAATTAGCCAGCTTCTACATATTTACAGTTCGTAGATGTTCACTAAAGCCTATCTTAACATAAGTGTGGAAGAGAGAAAATAAAAATAAATAAATATTATTGTAAAAAATAAATAATATAAAATATTATGTACATTATAACATTACACAGAAAGACAAAAATCAAATATGTATCAGCTTAATAACAGGTGTAGTAAAAATAAATGCATTATTTTTATCATAGATGACTTTGGTTATCTGTATCTCGCGTTGTGTAAGCCCAATCGACTTACCTTAGCTGTCGTTAAAAAGATGATAGTTTTATGATTAGTTGACTCAGTTTTGCTAAAACCTGCTTAACAGATGAGCATCCGCAAAGAGAAAATAGAGAATATGTTTATGTTACTTCTAAATGGTTCTTACTAATAAATCGCTCAAATAAATAAATCAGTCAGCGATTAACAAAGTAGCGGAAAGTAATTAGTGATTAGATTCAAATGTAATTTCGTGTAGGCTTTCAAAACTTTTTCCTTAATCTATGTTATAATTTATATTTTTCTTTATTTGAGGCAGCATTGTTTTGTCTTCGTAAATAAATAAATAAAATAAAAAAATTTGTTCTGCTGATTGAACCCATCGTATTCCATAAATCGCTTGATATTGCATTTATTGTCAAAAATTGCTGATTTGATGCCATTGTACATCATTTTAGGCGTGGGCCTAGCTTGTGGCTGTGCTTTTAATGCAAATGCAAATGTAAAAGCGCATTAAGAGCAGCACAAACGAACACAGGCCGCAAAGTAAGCCGTTTGCCCTCGGCAGTGGCATCCAGAGTGGAAGTAGCTGAAAAAGGAGCTGGAGCTGGAGAATGCATACTCTGCATGGATGCAATGTGCATCATTTATGACATGCGTGTGCATTGCATGCAGCAGTCTGTAGTTGTGGGCTTGCCTCGCTCGCTTTGTGTCTGGGCAAATGTTGAGCCATCGATTAGTTTGCTGCCAAATTGCCAAAGCCGCACATTTGCAGTTGCAACTGGCAGATACTTGTAGTTCGAAGGGACCGCAACTTGGCAAGAGCACCTAAAAGCATCAGCTGACCTCGAAAACTTGGCAGCATTTGCATTTTGTGCAGTATCGGTAATTCTATAAAGGCTGAGTTTAATTGATGAATTACTGTTGAATTTGGGTGGGTGGCTCATTGTGTTACCCAATAATCCCACAGCCACTGGCGCTGGCACTCAAATGTATCTACAAGATACACTGTATCTGCTGCTAACGTGCCAGCGACATTTGTGGTTTCGCTTCAACCAATATGTATATAATACCAATGTACCGAGATAATGCACCATCTGACAGCCCACTCAGCCGTATGCATCTGAATCATCACATTTCAATTATACAACATAAGCTGCCAAATTGCAGCAAATAATTGTAGATACATTCTGCATCCGTATCTGCCTGTCTGCTCATTTGTGTATGTGTGTGGATGTGTGGGTGTGGATGCCATGAGTGTGCATAGTTGTGAAGTTGTCTGCTGTTTACTTGAGCTTGTTTCTCTCTCATTTCACTTGTCGCCTCATTTTACAGAAGCTTCCAAGCAAATATCGGTTAGGCACAAATCTGAGCTTTCATCAACCTCAAAGTACATTTTCCAAACGAACATTGATCATTTTACACTCCACAGCACTTAAAATATTTTCATTTATTAAGATATGCGATTACATGTCATATTATGCCCAAATTTTAGATAGTCTAGCAGAAATTTTGGTTGAAGAAGATTAAAAAGTTCGTTAATAAACATTTAAATAAGTTTAAGTTATTTTATTCTTTCCTTTCAACTATGGCTAATACTTCTTGTTAACTCAGTTTTAACTTTAAGTTAAGATTATATAAATAAATAAATAATTTAATTAAAATCATTAATAATTTTCATGCATTTCGGCTATTCGGCAAAACTAAACTGATTGATTTCCGCTGCTTTGCTAAGTGCTAACTGATTTGTCTTTTCTGAACAATTAATAAGCACGCTTTAATTTGGTTGGATTATATTTATAGCTGTTCGAGTTCATTCACTAAATTTTTAGTGAAACTTCCAAGATCAAAGACACAATAGACAAACATTTTGTTTAGATTATAAGATTGATGAAGAAATGTTTCTTGATTGTTGTAAATGAATCTTTTAGCAAGTTTTTTTTTTTTAATTTCGGGTTTTGAGTTATGAGTAAGTTTTTAATTTAGATTGTTTACATCTTATTATTAACATTATTAACATGTACTCAAGTTTTTAAACGCCTGCAGAGATGCTTTCATTCTTCTTTAACATGTGTATGAAATTAGTCAATTTAAGCAATTTCCACTTCAAACTGTCTGTAGTGCAAACAGCCTTCGGGCTTTGGGTTGTTGGGGGTTGGCAACTAAATCGCACATGTCGTCGCCAGCGGATACCATTCAGGAAAATGGGAAGACATCCCATTTGCCACCCATCCACAACGAAATTCACATACAGTTGCATTCGCTATCCGTCTTCACTGTTGACTTATTTGCTTTGAGATAAACGCCAAGTTGATTTATACAACCCACCGACAATTCATTCAGTCATTTGCACCAACAGTCAGCCAGCCAGCCAGTCATTCACTCGCTCACCCACTCACTCACTCACTCATTCACTCACTCACTCACTCATTCATTCATTCATGCAAACATGCAGTCAAGCGTACAAAATTTTTGTTTGTTTGTTTCTTTATTCATTGAGGAAGCAGCCGGATTGGGAATGCCATTTCTCGTTGCGCGTTGCCCAGTGGCGAGGTCCAGACCTCCGTCGCATTGGAGGCAGCTCGGTAGCTGCAGATACTTATCGCCACAGCCAACTAACAAACTAGCAAACAATTGAAGCCAAGCCGGGCAAGAAACTGGCTGTATGTCTGGGTCTGTTCGACGTCAGTCTGCAATCAATCCGCATCGAGAGGCGGAAATTATTCAGGCGTTGCCTCAACTTGCATTTGAATATGAACGTTTCTCATACCCTGCAACAAAAATATGTTAATAAAATGGGCATAATAAGGATGTGCAAAACTCAGAGGTCGGATGGGGATATCGCCGACCCTAATTCTTAATCATGATCAGCATTCAGCCGCGCCTAGAGACTAGGGCTGCAAAGCAATTATCTAATATTTGTGGTTTTTAATGGTGATTCCCTAAAAATCTATTAGAAAGAATTAGAGCTACAATTTTGAGAATATACCTTTGATATGTTGATGTATTTTTATAAGCATTTACCTATCTATTAACTGTTGTAAAAATTTCACAAAAATCGATTATTAAGTACCGAAGTTATTCAAGAAGTTTGTAGAGGAAGGAAAATAGAACGGCTTGCTGACTTTCATTCTAGTGCGTACTAGAGTGCTACAGGGTATGATTTAGTAGGACACTCTCGACAACCCCAATCTTCCTTGCCTTACCTCAGACTCGACCAGACCAAGTCAAACAGCGAAGATGGCGCCGGCAGACAACTTGTCGACGGCGCCGGTCGCCCTGCTCCCCGCCAATAACCTCACTAGACGATTAGAGGTCAAAGAGCACAAATTAGACGATGATGAGGCGTTCGACAATTGCTTGGACTGGGTTCTTGTGCGTGTCTTAATTGCAGTTAGCCTGTACCCACTGTACTAGCAGCTGCCTCTTGGCATTGAACTTCCACTGAACTATTTATTCAATTTGGTCTTTTGATTAAAACGGTGGTTAAATTAGATTTTTTTATGTGGAAATTGATTTGTCTGCTTGACATTTATACCGGTAGATGTTTTGTTGAACTAGTTTTGATGAGCCTAATGTGCAGCTGCTTGATTTTTGTTTGTTTTTTCTTTGTTATTTGTGGTATCTAAGTTGAACGGTTAAGTTGAATACCCTATGCATCGATTGATGATTGATCGATTATGATTGATTTCAACCTTGTCTGATGAAGGTTCTTTCGTCAATGCAACGTTCTGCTCTCAATTAAATAGAGCGTCTGCTGTGTATACATTTAATTTTCAATTGAACTTGGAATTCAGGTCATTTATTTTCGTCCCGCCTATTCATACAAATTTCATATTAAAGCAAGTTTCTCTCGATTCTTCCAAATGTATAGGTCGTAAGCGCAAACGTGTTCTAAAACTTAAAATAGTCCCGAGGGCGCTTATTTGCTTTTTTTGGCTTGACTTATTATATTTGTTCAAATATATATATTAACCTTTAATATATTTTTTAGTTTTCCCTTTAATGTAACTAATATTGGTTTTAATTAACTTTTTTGATTCAAAATAAAAAGCACTTGCATTATATAATAAAGTATATTTATTAAGCTATACAGAGAAATCAATCGCAGCTTACTTTATTCGTAACTAGCTCAAATTTGACGCTTGTGATATGCTAATTAGCTGTATTTATGTGATCTAGGTTATGTATAATATCTCAATTGTAGATACTCGTATATACTACACACACAAGTGTACATACGCGTACTAGCCTTAATTTGACATAGCATGTTTATGTTTTGTGTAGAGAGCTGAATGATGTCGGCATGGCTTGTGTGTTCAACAGCAATTAATCAGCGGAACTGTCCGCGCCCGAACATGCGTAAACACCCAACAAACACATGCACACAAACACACACACATACACATATACACATACACACACATACCCAACCATAAAGTGGTAGATGGACCCTTGAAAGCAGCCTTTTCAGCTGCACGCAGCTGCACGGGGCGACCCTAAAAATGTTTTGCTGTAATTAACTTAGATAAACAAAAAGCCGACCATGGGACATTAGACTTTGTCGCACACAAGGCAAGACCTCTTGGCCAAAGACATTTGCCAGTCATGCGTTTGTTTATGGGGCTTGGCTACTGGAAGAAAGCGGTTCCATCAACCACCCACAAAAGCGATTGAATGAAAATAAAGGCAAAATACTGCCGGCTTTTACCATTTGCCCTCTGCCCACCCCACTAGCCAGATGCAGTTGAGAAAAATGCTTGTGCAAATAAATCATAATTACGCATGTAAACATTTTATACACACACAGAAACCTACATAAAGCGAGTGTGAGTGGACTATAAGTGTGAGGCATTTATTGTCCATTGAGCTTCTTACAGGGGCTTTTCTATGGACAGTGCCGTTAATTTAAAATATTTACAAGCAACTTTATGACATCTCGTTATTTTATATAAATTCATAGAACATTCTGATGTTTAATGTCGATTAGACTGTTGATGCAAGCTTGCTAAGAATTCGTTTGTAAATTCATCAAGATATTAACGAATATTTGTCAAGCATTCTTTTGACGATGCAACTTTCATCTTGCACCGCGCAAAGTCGACCAAATCTAGCGCGCAATTCTATTGCTTGCGAAACTTGCACAGAAACTTGCCTAATTGCTTTTGAGATTCCAAACGAAGATTAATATAATATTAATATAATATAATATAATAAAAAACCCATGATATATTTGAGAGCCAGACCTGTTTTTGTTTTCAGTTCTTTCTTGTACGTGTACAATTTCAGATATTGTTTCCTTGCTTGTCTACAGTCTGGTCATTTGCCTTGCTTAATGATTATCTTGGCTCTCTGTACGCTCTGTAATTTCCATAAGCCTAATTAAAGCAGCTGGCGATGTTATAGTAGTTATTATTGTTTTATTATTGGTCGTATTGCTGTGCTCTTGTTTTAATTTCTCTGGCTTAATGATGCGTATATTGCTAGACAGCCATCGTTCTACGCGTAGGCGTATGAGAACTAGGGTCAGTCTAGGTGCAAGGGTCGAGGTCAACATCGTTCATTGCATGTCGCATATTATTGCGGTCTTTCAGTTCTTTAGCTCGTCTGTTGTCTGTTATTTTGTTATTTACGGCCCCTCAAGCCCTCAATTTGAGTAATCAGCCCATTCACTCAATGCGCATAATTGATTTCTTACCTCTTTAAATAGAATACTTGCTCGTAATTATAGGTTACAATTGATGTTACCATTTACCTTGGCTTGAATTGTTGTGGCTCTTTTTATTGTGCACCCCATTGTGTGGTAAATTATAGGGTTTACAAGCAAGGGCTGGGTTCTTTGAGTGTCGGCAATGGGGCGTGTGCCTGGGCTCGGAATCTTTTAATTGGCCTATCGCGGTGATTTGAAAACGGGTTTTTGATACCTATCTTACCTAATGATGTACACCTGAGCTTGCCAGGCCATATTACACTTGGCCTTTTATTCAATTACTCATTGAAATATATCTTGCTTTTATTGTATAATAAGTGCTTTGACCCTTTGTAATGATATGTTTATGTTCTCTTTCTTTACAGGTATGAAACTCATTCAATGACTTCGGGATTAAATTTACTGCATTACAACATAAAGATGTTACTGATTCTAAGATTAAGAATCAAGAAAATGTATCTACATATATATAAGTATCCTAACCACTTGACAATATGGGAAACTATTTATTTTTTACTCAATTGCTGTAACCTGTTATTATTTTTGACTATTAGTAAGTAGTAGTCCATAAGTAAAAAGTTAAGCCGCTTCAAATGGTTATGTACCATCAAATCGTATAGGTAGGTGACCTTCTGGCGAAACTTCACCTTATGGTGCAATTTATTTCACCAGCTTATCAAGTTAAAGTTTGGCGGGATCTTTCATTTCAGTGCACGTAGCGAGCGCTTTTTGTGGCAGCTTAACCTTTTTGGACGTCATGAAAAGTTGACTCCACCAACCAGCACTTTGGTGGTTAGAGCTCTGTGGGGCACGGTGTGCGAGTGCTTTTTGTAGTGACTGTTGTCGCCATTTGCGTTGAATGCGGCAACAACAAAAGCAACTAAGAGCACTGCGTAATAGAGTCGGTTAGTTGAACTGGGGCGTTTTTGGGGGTTGGGATGGTCGTCGGTCGACGGTCGACGGTCGAGGGTTGAGAGTTGAGGGTTGTTGCTTCAACCATGCCCCCCAATTGGCTCTGCGTGTCCCTGTGTAAGCGAGCGCTGAATTAAGTCTTTCAAGCAGTCAGCGCAACAATGGAATGCTGTGCTATCTCTGGTGCACAATGTTAGAGTTGCACTTAACTTCAGACACAGGAAAGCCGAGCTGTGCATGGTGGCACAATAAGCACAAGGACAACGACAATGACAACGGCAACAACAACGGCAACAACAACAGCAATGACAACAGTTAAGCATGGCAATAGTGTGTGGCTGACAAAAACAAAAGTCGCATGAAAGTAGCATGAAATAGCTGCAGTTGTTGCTGGCAAAGTCAAGTATCAGGCGATTTTTCTTACACAATAATACACTTTTCCTATTTTGCTGACAGGTTTTTTTTTGTCGTTCAGTTCGCCATCTTCACATTTTTTTGTCTAAGAGCTGCACCATTTCTTGCACATGCAACGTGACGTCACTTAGCGCAGACAACTGTGATAATGATTAAATTAGATTATGGATGCTTTCCATTTTTCACACCAACTTCACATCAGATACCAGCCCCAATCCCAGATGAGAACCCAGCAATGGTTCGTCACAGCGTATTTCAATTTATGGCGCATCCCATGTGGGAATACCATGCGGGTGTGCTGCATAAATAATTACCAGCAAAGTTTTATGTTACACATATGCATTCTGGATATACATATATATAGAGAGATTGTGTGTGTGAAGTATCTTGTAGATGCATCAGTCTAGCAAGTGCAATGAAGCGAAAATTAAAGTTTATTGACAGTTTTCTTAAGCGCATTTGTTGACTGCAATGCCATTTGACTTTTGAGCTACATTTTAGCAAAATATCTACAGTATACAAACGTATACTATATAATCATAGTTGCCTTTGTCTTTGCACAACGGGCATTTCCGTCGAGCATCTTGCGACAGTTTCACTTTGAACACATGTGCCGATTACAAAAATCATCTTCCACTGCAAAACTTCTCATAGTTGTGCACATTGAACTCGTTTGCAATTGAAAAATATCTATATCTGTCTATCTATATTTGTCTTTGGACCTTTGTTGGTGTCTGCGAAATTTGACACACAAGTTTCGTTAAGTAATTGAATTCAATTGTAGTCGTAGTTACATGGAGTCTAGATGAAGTAAAGTGAAAATATAAATGATACTTGTGTGGGTGAGGAATCTTACTTAGCTGTTAGCTTGCTGTATAAAATTTATATAGCTGAATAAAAATAGTATAAAGAACTCATGTGCAAGATATGGACATTCATAATCGTTGTTGAAGTTATCAAGTTTCTTGGAATTGGAATTGAAACCAAATTAAAAGTTTATTGATTTCTATTTAACTTTTAAGAGAGTAACAAGTTCTACATGTTTTAGTTTTACCTAACGTTTGTTATGTTCTCTATGCTCAATTATGCTCCGGATTTCTTCGATTAAAGAAAATACTAGCAACACTAATAAGTATTCCAAGTAGACACGTTAATTGTTGCACACTTGATTCAATTGCACTTCACTTAAACCAAGCCATTTATACGAGGGTTAAACGCAAATGATTAAAAATGTATACAAAACTGTGTTCTACACGCCATATAAAAGACTAATTACACTTTTCTAAAAACTATAACGATGAGTGCCTGCAGACGTGACGCATTCGAGGGCGGGTCGACTGAAGCTGGGCGGGCAGCAGAGGCAAGCGAGAGTAACCGCATTGCTATAAAACGAAATATTTGAGTGTAAACACACTTGCACTCTTGGCTGGCTGCCTGGAGTGTTGAGAGAGGCGCCACAAAAGTGTTTTGGGGCGTTGCATGCCACACACACACACATACATACACACGCAGACCGACAGGCAGTTACAGATACATTTGTATCCGGCGGGGCTGCCAGCAGCAACGCCTTGCGCTGGGCTTGGCTCATGTATGTAAATGTAAAGGCCCTGCCTACCGGTAGATCTTTTGCCAGCTTTGGCCATTTAAAAGATATACAAAGCGCAGCTCTTGTACAAAGTTGAGTATGGAAGATGCAAACGCATCCGATGGATGTGTCTGCAGCTAGTTGCAGTTACAAGTGACAAAATCGCGCTTGTACGTGTGCCGGGTTTTGTCTTCCAAACATCATGCAGCTGCAACTCGAATTGTAGCTGCTTCATCTTGCCTCTGAAATTGCTACATGTGTTCGGAAGTTCGTTCGTGGGAGCGGCAATGTCCTGACAGGCAGCCAGGCACATAACTTGGTGGGAGAACTATTTCTCACGGCATTCCTTCATCACTGGGATTAAGTTTTCGCTCGCTTCTGCGCTTGCACGCACCGTCGCATAATGTTTGTTGCACTACAGTGCAGATTTACTTTTCGAATGGAGCACAGCGTACTAAAAATAAAATAAATAAAAATAGTAGTAATAGTAAAAGTGGCAGTGGTAGTGTCAATTGAGTGGCAGTTTCGTGGAGCACGTTGTACCTGATGCTTTCTTTTTTTACTTCTGCTGTCATGCCAGCAATTACCGCACTCAGTTGCAAATCAAAGTTGAAGCATGCAATCAAGCGTGAAACTGTTGCAAGTAAATCTAAGTTGATTTGCCCCACTACATCTTGTATGTAATATGTAATTAAAGCGGGCGTAGATGATAACGTTTCTCTTCCTCTTACGATCTTAATTTTTATAAAAATAAAAATACAAAATATATTTACCACTATATATTCGCGATCGCAATTGATATTTTTTCCAACTTTAGTCATGTTATTAATTATTCAGAATTACAGTTCTGATACCCTACCAGAGGGTATTATAATTTTATCTCGAAGTGTGTAATGGACTGAGGAAGACGTTCCCGACCCAAATACTTATATATATATAGCGATGTCAGTCTGTCCGTCTGTTTCTATGTAAACTAGTCACTCAGTTTAAAGGCTATGGTGATGAAACTTGTCACAGACCCTTCTTTTTGCTGCAGGCAGCAGATTTGTCGGAACCGGCTGGATCGAACCACTAAAACATATAGCTGTCATAGGAATGATCAGTCGACAACTATGATTTTGTATAACATATAGTTAACTTCATATAGTACCCTATAATTTTATAAAAATCGGATCACATAGCTCCCATAGGAACAGTTAGAATAAAATTGAGTTTTGTATAAAAAAAATTACTGCTATGGTATATAGCTGCGGCACTCCGAAGGTAGCCGTTCTTTCTTGTTTTGTATTTAGCTTATGTGGCTTGGTAAAATTCTTACCCTCATTTTCTGTATTTTATCATTAAAATCATCATTACAATAGAATATACCAGAGCTACAGCATACGGATATTATACTGGACTTTAAGCCCACCCGACATCCTTAGTCGTTTAACTTATTTGTTTGGCTAAAGAATTACAACATGTCTTCCATTTACAACGTTCATTTTTATTATCATTTCTTATTATATTTTTTCTTCTTCATTTTTTACTGCAGTTTGTTTTAATTTATAGAGAAGACAAAATGCAAAAGAAAAAGAAAGAAAATTGCAATAAAACTCGCTTACATGAATACAGCACGGCAGAGCTCTGGCAATGTTGACGTTTGATATGTGGAACACGCCCTCTAGTTACCCCATGGCAGGCAACAAATGGGAGTGGCAAAAGCGAGAAACATGTGTCTAAATTCGCATTGGCGAAAGGAAATGCTCAAGCAGCCAGCGTACATTAAAAACCTACGCTTCCGGCTGGGACTTCCCCCGCCACAATAGCATATTCAGCTACAGCCCCATACCAGCTTCAGTACAAGTTCCACATGGCCCAATAGAAAACATATAGCATATAGGAATGGCAAATGCATTTGGAGTGTTTGCGGCAATGCCAAAATGAAATACATAATACTTAGCAACAAAAAGTTGTATTATGTTGCTGAGTTGCATTTTTTATTTGGGGGGATGGTCGAATTGGGATTTATGGGGGAGAAACATACTCTCAAATAAGCTTGCTCGTTGGTCTTTATCTCTAGTAGCTATATGTCCACAGCCCACATAGTATTGATATTTTGCTTGGGGTGGCTTTTGGTTTATTTTTTTTAATTCAATATCGCTGGGAGGCATTTTAATGTTTTTGAAGCGACAGACCCGACGGGCAATCGCATGGGGACACACACACTGTACTAGATGTTTTGTAATCCGCTTTTAAAATAATGAAAAAAATGCATTTAGATTTATGTATGTGGGTGAGCAACAAAACAAAAATTGTGTCGGTCATTTTTGTGGATTCTCTGCAAAATGTTGCAAATTATGCATGAATGCCTCAGCGCTGCTTTGCTAATCAATTGGAGTGCATTTCTACATTCCACAAACTACTATTTAAATTTTGTATTCATTGGAAATAACTTTTTCAAAGTTTAGCGAAAAAGTTCTGACTTTTCTTTTACTACTACAATTCTTACGAATAACTAAGGCAAGCAGAGCATGTATTTTCCGACAGAAATAATAAATCTTCTGCAGCGAACCAATAAAATTGTTAATTTTACGCTCCAATTAACAGATAATTTTCTTCACAAATTTGGTAAAATACATGGTATAAAAGAAATACATTTAACAAACTCAAACGTCTTGAAGGAGAAATAGCCAACAAGAGCGTTCTTTTTTTTTATTTTTTTATATACTGTAAAAAGATGTTTGATAGAAGTCGAATGTCCGTTTAATATTTCATAATATATTTGAAAAGTTGGTTAATTGGCAGTTGTTTGAATACTGGGAAACCTAGCTTATAATTTCTGAATTTAAGTCAAACTTTTTGCATAATTAAACAGATGTTGCTTAATTATCTGTGAATTAGAATGTTTTATCATTTACTTTCTGTCTTTTTTGATAATATTACAATTTTCTAAGTATCCTATATACTAAAAACATTTTCATAAACCACTTAAAATGATCCCTGAACTAGATATAGGCGGTTCACACAACGGAAGCTTAATTTAAAGCCAAATCGGTAGTCTGTTTATCCACAAACATTCACAGCATTGGCAACATTCAAGCATCTGCGAATATAGATGTATTTGCTGCATTGCAACCGTTTTGGCCAACACCGACAATTGCAACAGCAACTTTGTAGCTGATTTGTAGCATGCAGCAGGCAATAATTCAATGCTATATGAAGTGTTGCCGCACAAGCTGCTTGCCTGCGGGGAATGGAACGTAAAAGCGTCTATGCAACACATTATTGAAAATCCAAACACCTTCGATGTCGTCGTTGTCAGTTTGCCACCAAGCGGCAGACTATGGCGGTGGCGGCAGCGGTGGCAGGAGCATTACAGGCGCCGGCTGACTGCAACTGCAATCTGTCTGCCCTGTCTGTTTGTCAGTTTGTCTGTCGGGTCGGGCTGGGGGGCACATGCGCCCGGTTGACGCCTTGAGTGCAATCGCTTGCACCTTTGAAGCGTGTCCGTGTCGCACCACCAACAGCGAGGCTTTGTTCGGCAGCAGGCCCATTGGATATGGATGATGGGACGATACCAAACATCTAAGCCGGCAGGCACCCTCTGCTATATGCATTTGTATCTGTATCTGTATATCTTTCTGTATTTATATTACCCCAAGCCAGATGTTCTATACTTCTCTGTCTATCCTTGTCGGTGTTGTATATGCAACTTCGCATGCCTTTTATGAATGGGCTTATAACTTTTTAGATATGGTCAATCGATTTATCTACAATACTATTCAATATATTAATTTACAAATATTTGCGCTCCAATATTGCTTTAATAGAAATAAGTAAAATATATTTATCAGGGCTCTGTTAAGCTTCGAATACACGAAAAGATACATGTACGACGTCCTGAAAAAAATCCAGCAAAAAACCCATACGACAAATAAAGCATATGAGAAACGGCATGCAAAATCCTTGCCTCAAATCGCATTCTCGTATGCCACAAACATGTGAAATATACTGCCACATTTAAGGTTGCCGCATGTGCATGCGACCTGAAAATGTATCGAGTAGACGGCATATAGCCAACTGATCATTCAGTAAGTTGTCAAGCTATCATCCTAAATGATTATATTGATGTATATTAACTACAGGGTATAATCTAGTCGAGTCTTCCTAGTTTGTTAACTTCAATTTGCTGTTTTTGTAAACACATGCGCGCATTTTCAATGCAACATGCAATTTGTCTCAGTTGTAGCGGTCCCAAAGCTGCCCCCCTTTGGGCTGCATTTGCAACTCTTCATCTTCACCTTTGTGCGCAATGTGTTGCCTTTGGTTTTTGTCATTGCCATTATAATTGATAGCGTATAATTTCGATGCTTTCCACCAATTCCATTTCCCAATTTTCTCTCTCTCACACTCTTTATCGTTTACTTTTATGCAAATTTTCGTGCAAATTGCTTTTAATGCATTTTGAATGCAATTTGTGTTTTGTACGTTGGGTTTGAAGGGGCACAAAAACTCGTAATTGAAACTGAAAGATTTTAATTTAATTTGAGTTTCTGTTCCTCTTATCTGCATCTGTATCTCAGTCTGTCTGCCTCGTTTGACTCTCCCTCTTTGTATATGTATACGAGTATACGAGTATATACATACATATGTATGTATGCATATGTGCTGTGTTTGTTTTAAGGGAGTTCGTGTGTGTGTGGTGTTGTGTTGTGTTGTGTTGTGTGTATTTTTAGCTGGGTGTTTGGCTACACATGCGGGATGTATTCGTAGCGCCTGCATTTTGAAACAGGCCATGGCATTCATTAAATTGATTTAGATAAAATCGTGTTTTTGTTGACAATAATTACAAACGAAATGCTGGCCATTGTTGCATACGAATGCAACTTAATTATGACAAAATGGTCCAAATTTATGCTATGGACCTGTAAATAGCTGATAAATTGAGGGTGACCCAAAAAATTATCTTTGCTTCGTGGCACGAGATAAATATAAATATGAGATTGATAACAATCATGGGTGTGAAAAGATTTAAATTAAATTTAGGCTCTTATGTATATATAAAGTATGTATTTGTATTGATTATGCTTTATGAATTTGGCTTTAAAATGAATTCATTTGGCTTACTGTTTTATATCAGTTATTTAACTTCTTCCGACTTGCGTCAGCATAAATCTCGTTTAAGTAAACCTTATTTTACCACTTTCAAACCAACATATTTGTACATTTTGATCCCATATCAAAGACTGTTTTAATGTAGCACTAAAATAAATTGTTGCGCAAATTGTGCCGCAACACCCAACAAAAAATATGAAAAACGAATTCGACCCTCCAAACATGAGCCCAACGGCAATGGCATATTTGGCTAATTTTGATTATTTTACTACCGCTTTTGGGGATTTTTGTTAATTACCTCAAACATGGGCACTCTACACATATACTTATGCAAAAAGGCACACACACACACACACACACACAGTTTGTTGTGTGCACTCTATTAAAATGGTATGTGAGAGTTTTGGTCCCTGGGCTGTTGTGCTCTGATAGAATTTTGGGCACACTTTATGCTTTTTACAGACTTGCCATGAATGTGACATTAATGAGCTCTTAGCTTATCCCAATGGCGCAGTCGGGACACACAGGATATGTGCATACGCGCACATCTAGACTCTATAGCTGGGCAGAGAAGCATAAACTTTATGCCATAATTTGTCCTTGAATTTGACTGGCGCATTGTCGTCGCACACAGGATGTTCATAATTAAATTGTTATTTAGGCAGAATGCTAAACTGCGTGCTCATTTAGAGGTTATGAAAGGTCGTCGTAATTTCTTGTCTCGTTTCGATTTCGGGCAAAAAGGTAGCAAGGAAACCCTTGTCATAAACAAAACTGACGCTTTGGATTAAAAAATTACTTTATGCGGAAATGAAATGCCTTTTTTGTGTGGTCAGGGCAACCTTTTAGTCACATTTTTAGTGGTAGCCGGCCAAGTGGCTTCTTCTGAAGAGTTCATAATAAAAAGAAACCCAGCCAACTCACTGGACCCAACAGCTGTTGGGTGGGGCTTGTGGGGTAATAAAAGTTTCGATTTTCCAACAAAAGTTAAACATAATCCACAAGGTAAGTCAGCCGCTCAAAAGTTGACTATAATTTCATTAACATCATTTGTCGGGTGTGGGCGCTTCATCATAGCAACAAAGTGCA
This sequence comes from Hirtodrosophila confusa, assembly GCA_035043065.1. Taxonomy (NCBI): domain Eukaryota; kingdom Metazoa; phylum Arthropoda; class Insecta; order Diptera; family Drosophilidae; genus Hirtodrosophila; species Hirtodrosophila confusa. The sequence goes on along the minus strand of JAWNNI010000038.1, from coordinate 5,902,622 downwards.
CATTTAATTTGATTGTTTATTGTTTCTTGGGGTAATGAAGGTAACAGAATTTGTGCACAGCTTTCTAAGGTGTCATAACAATCTGAAGATGGTCATTATTACGCGCGAATCTCAAGAACTGCAAGTCAATTAAGAAGTTGCTCAAATTACTAAAATCAAATCAGTTGAACTTTTTATAAATTTTAATGCAAATTATGTTGTTGGTGTAAAAATTTTGGGGACTCTTTTGTTGAAACATGGGGGAAATTCCACGAATTATTTAATCTTTATCAAAAAGTTTTTAGTCAAAAGAGAATTTTTTTTAGGGGTGATATATGTTATGTGACCTGTAAGATCTTTTGTACCCCTTTCTGAACCTAAAGCTTGCTCATAAGCCCATCTTCTCCCAGAATCCCATTCTTTTCTTAGCCATTGCAGTACATTCTGTTAGTAAGTGTAATGAGTTTTCATTCTCAAGCTGCTCTAAATTCCTAGTTTACTTAGGTGACCAAAGGCGGCCAAAGAAATATGTCTAGACTTGATTATTTCCAATTGTGTGATAAAACAATTCTGAAAATGAAAACAAGTAAGAACGTTGCAGTTAAGAGAAGACTATTTCCATTCTCTGGTAAAAATCTTTTTGATCCGGACTTTTAGTGAGATTTTGATACCTTATGGACTGAGGGTGTATACCAATATATGTCAGACAAACAGAAGGTCATTGCACTAACCTAAAAATACTTTATTCAAAAGTTTGTTTTGGAAATATAGAAATCATCTTCGGTGCCTCGGTGCCAAAATATGCCCTGAATTCATGATTTTTTGATGGCCCCTCATAACTCTTAGTGTTAAGTAGACCATCTTAAGTCCAGTTGAACAGTAGGCGCTTTAAGGCAAAGGTAGTAGGAAAATTGCTTTTGAGTGCATAAAGGTAGAAGAGGCGCAGCAGGACACAATCTGCTAGTTGTAAAATGGAAAAGGTGTCAGACATTTTTGTTGTTGTGTTGTTTGTTCTTCACTGTTGTTGTTCTTGCTGTTGTTTTATTTTTATATATTTATTTTGTTGCCATTGCATTGGACGTCAAGCGTTGTACTCCAGTGGCTGAATTTATGTTTACCGTCGCTCTAATTAAATTTAATATGCATATTGCCAAGCTTTTGAAGTGGGCAGCTGTCCAAGTTGGCCGGCTGCAAAAGCGGGCTCAGAATGTCAGCTGCTTGGCTCGGAGCGGTACAGCTTAGCTCGGTTTGGTTCGGTTCGGTCCGTTGCTTACGAGCTCGAGAAATGAGCTTGTGGTCGGTCTGTGAGTGTGTGTGTGTGTGGGTAATAAATTTGATTAGTAGGATTTACGGGCAGACGGCAACGTAAACGTCAAATGTTCGTGGTGCAGTAAATTTTATGCTAAACAGGGACGGAACCTGGGTATGTGATTGGAGATGGGGTTGGGGTTTGTGTTTTAGGGTTGTGGACAAGGCCAGGCAAAGTGTGAGTAGGTTTTTGCCTTGGTTCCCTGTCGGCATGTCCTTATGCTTATGCTCTCTTTGCTGTTGCCTTGCTTTTTGTTTTGTTTTGTTACGTTTAACGAGTTGTTACAATAAAATGTTATTGCATACTTTATGGCGCTGTGTACACTGTTTGTGTGTGTGTGTGTCTGTGCTTTCGCTGCAAAACTGCGCGACAGGCAAAAGCGGAAGTGCACAAACAGACAACGAGGCAATGGGGAATAAGCCAAGCCAGCCAGCCAGCATATGCAGCACTAAGCGCGTCTCGAGCGTCAACGTCAAAGCTGCCGCAAAACGCTTTCGCGTGCGCCATTGTAATTCTAAACACAAAATGGCGACGCACCGCCATTTATAAGAGACAGGGCATGTCAAAAGAGAGAGAGAAAGCAAAGTGCTTTGTCTGGCTGCCTTTGGCAGCATTTCCGGTGAGCAGGCGCCCCTTTGGCAGTGCCTTCTGTTCGCTGCCACTGAAGGACTGCGGTGGTCGCATTTTAAAGTATTTTCGCATACTCGTAATTAGTGCACCAAAAATTGCTTACAAAACTGAGCGCTCGTCTGCGGGCTTTGACAGGGGCGTCACATAAACAATTGCAGCGCAAATTGCTTGCGCGAAGCCCATCCCATAACCATAACCATGCCCAGCAAGTACATCAGCAACAGGACTCGCAAATCTTCTGACGCGTCCATCATTAACATCATCATCAGGCTATAAAAAATGGCCAGCAGTTGCCAACGCGCTGTCGAGATTACGCGATAAAGCACAACGTGAAATGCAGCAAAGAAATGGACAAGCGACGTGGCTAAAATGAAATTTATGCTATACTTCTCTCTCTCTCATTCTGCCCATCCTTTTCTTTCTTGGATTTTGGCACATTTCTGGCATTATACAGCGCCATGGCAGTGCCTGCTGTGCCGCCGCCATTTTGTTTGCAGCCATTTCTTTTTGGGCCGCAACTAAAATGAAATGCAATCGCAGTGGAAGTCCTGCACCTCCTGTTCCTGTCCTGTTCTGTCCTGTCCCGTCCTGTCCTATTCCGTCCCATGTTCAGGGATGTGCCGAGCCGGCTGGCAGCCGCAGCAGTAAAATTATGCGCATTGGGCTTCTTTTGGTATTGAAATTTTTGGATTTTCGTGTTGGCATTTTGCAATGGATGGCTTGAATGGTTGGATGGATAGATGGCAGCGCGGCAAGTGCAAAACTCACTTTTGGCAAACCCTTTGCGGTTCTGTTTGTGGCAAACTGAAAAGAAAATTTGTTTGTTTGTGTGACCAGATTGAAATGCATTTGAAGTTTCACGCTGTGGGACATAAATCAACATTTGGAAATTGCTTCATGTATTGAGCATATGAATAGAGCTAAATACATAGATGATGAAAACAAATAACAGCACATAATAAGTATGACAAGAACTGAGATTTTTAAAGTGAATAAGACAAATAATTACTATATTATAATATTATTTATCATAATTTTGGCAAAGTTATTGAACACTTTTATTAAAAAATTCCGTTCATTCGGGCGGAATAATGATTGGTTTTTGTTTATAACACCCCTATATATATATCTCCCACACATTTGATTTCATTATTCATTTATAATCAGGCAATATGACGTCACCACAAAAACAAATTAAGATTTATGTGCACTTAAATAAGTTTCATTTCGGCGGGCAAATAATTTTCAATAAATTTCAAGCAGCAAATAATGAAATTACAATTTCATATATATATAATTAATATTATTTAAAACGGAATATTTAAAACATATCGCATTAATTGTGCAAATTTTCGACCGAAAAGCTGCGAGACAGCTCTCGACAAGTATGCGACACATTATGTGTACTCATTGAGCGACAAAAAGGCTAATAAATCAGGGTAAATTAAATAAAAACAAGTATATTTCATGGTAATAATCGAGACGGGTTGACAAACAAATACCCTATAAAATAATGTAGATGATTTTATTGCTCCTCATATCCCTGAGGTTAAACTTTGATAATATTATAATAAACAAGTAAGAATGCTATAGTCGAGTATACCCGACTACGAAACTCCCTGTACCCAGGTCTAAAACATCCCATCACATCTACGTCCACTTACACATACATACACACATACACAAAGACGCACACACACAGGCGGCATTTTAATTGGTGGCTGTGCTTCTTCTTCCGCCCTCTCGCTGCATTACTGAATCTTCTTTCGTGAATAACTTCCGTGTTTATTATCCGATCGACTTGAAATTTTGACAGTAGATTAATAGAGACTAAAGTATTGTACATGCCAAATCTTAAAGCTATATCTTGAAAATTGTTACTGTAAAACGGTTGTGATCGATTTGCGGGGGAACGGGAGGAGATATTTGAAATATGAAACAAACTTGATCTGCGTATGATATACAGGAATCTTCATTCCAAATTTGGTGTCTCTACGGTCAGACGGACAGACAGACGGACATGGCCAAATCGAAATCTCTTTTGATACTGATCAAGGATATATATACTTTATAGGGTCGGAGATGTCTCCTTCTGCCTGTTACATACATTTGCACAGATTTAGTACCCCCTTTTTACCCATTTTATGGGTACAGGGAGTAAAAATTATAAAACTGTAGATGGCACTGCTACTTTAAAAAATTTATTTTCTACTAAAGGTAAATACTACATTTATCATTCGATTATTCTGAAATGTTCATTATCCATAGATTAAAGTGTGGAGGAGAAAATAATCAAAGTTCACAATAAACGTTATCCGTTTATGGAATACGACCACCTACATACTAAATTGTTGTCTGCTGGTTTCAAAGCGTTAGTCTATGAAATGCTGCTGAAATGGATCAAACATATCCATATTATATATACATATTATATAGTTATATATATATAAGGTCGAAGATCTCACCTTTTGGCTATTTTCATAACTTTAATATACCTTGTTTAACATTTATATAAATACAAGGTATAAATGACAGCGACACTTATGGCATCGTTGCTTTACGGGTTTGGGTAGCTCTTTATTGACATTACAGTTATGTGCATAATAAGTGCGAATTATGTAGTATAATCCGGACAATAAAACACAATTACAACATTGAGAACCGCAGAAGCGCCAGCGGCTGTTTGAAATGAAATTATTGGCTGGGTTATATAAAATGTCCGACAAATCAATAGGAAAATTGCGGCGAAATATTGTACACCACAGCTGGCAGGCATTGAACACTATAGTATATTGTCTTGTCAGTTATTCTCTGGCCATTGAAATCCAATTAAATTTTTAATAACAACTTTATAGTGAAGAGCTTAATGCATTTATAAAGAGCCAAGCTTTGCAATATCATGTGAAAATGGCCTGAAATATCAATATAGTTTTGGTATGTCAGTTAATCATGTAAGTATTACATGTAATATACGCTTTGGGTTCAGATTACTTAACTAAAGATTAGCTTGGGAAACTACGCCACAGTTTATTTTGTTTTGAACTAAATTATCAGCTGGTAAATAAATAAATAAAGCAAAAGATTAGCATGGGCAACAGCCACATTCAAGTTTAGAAATAGTTTATTGGCTTGCACATATTTATTAATACATCAAATCAATATTTTTGATTAATATATTCGTGAAATCGTGTAATGAGTATATAATTGAGGGGGTTAAAGTTAGGCATTTTCTGCTGCTATTTAGCCACCATGAACATTGCACACTTTGCAATCACCGTTGATGATCACATTTCCAGGACTCAGGGGCGCGGCTGCAAGATGAAAGAAAGGTTTAAGATTAACTTTTATATTCCATTTGTGTCTGCTTATTTACTACACTCACCACTAGCCAGCGCCAGCAAACCGAGCACAAATGCAAGCGACAGGAATTTCATTTTTATTTGTAGGGAGAGTTGATTAGTAAGCTTGTAGAGCTAAAGATGAACTGATGCTGTTGAGCTCAGAGCAATGCGTTTATATACTACACAGCTATCTGCGCTGTGGGAAACCGCACCGATTATCATATGGAATTACCCCCCTTAAGTAGACTAGAACGAGAATTCCCCGTACATTTGACACGTTGGGCAAACACAGCAAATGATAAGCTTGGGTGTCTAATGGCAGGCGCTTAAAAAAAATAGCTGGCTTTTATATATATAGTAGTTGAATTAAAACTGGCTTTTAGTTACACACGTACTTAGAACATGGGGCAATCAACTTAGACTTGTCTGCCTTTCATCAGAAATAAAACTCGTTTTTAACTGTTGTCGCTTTATTACATTTTCAATTAAGTACGCTACACACGTTGCCGCATAATTGTAATTTGCATAAATTCTTAATAACATTGTATACAACAAATCACTAGATTTGCATTCCAAGCTTCTATTTGGAATTCATCAACTGTGTTTTGTATTATTGAGTGTAATCAATACCTAGATTTATTTGCTTAGTTAATGCTCGTAATAATGCTGGCTATAAAATCAATTGAAATTCATTTTAATTTTATGTATTGATTGCAATACATGCTCGTACATTAACAAGAGAAAACAGCCGTATATATTCACGATGCCGAAAATAAATACCCTTGCAGAATAAATGTAAGTTTGCGACAAAATTTTCCTACGATATAGTGATGATAATTTGACCAAAAATTCTCAAAATAATCAAAGTAGGTGTGATAAAACATACATTTGCTGAGCTTTGTTAAAATATTGGTTAAAACAAAAAGGTTGCGCATACAATAACACATTTTTAGTCAGATTGTTATAGGATAAAGTGAACCGATCCATCAGTTTTCGACAATGCCTGCAGTAAAAATACACAAATGCGGCAAATGTCATCAAGACACCTCTAAAACTGCATAGACTCAGTTAGGCGTTCATATATCGATAGATTGACTATTGAGTGTAATCAAGATTACATATGTGAGGTTGGAAGGGTCTCCGTTATGAATTATATGAGATTAGTGCAATTTCCTACGCTCCAGATTCTTGTAATCTTATGTCAAGAAGATTTATTATGCTTGCTTTTAGTTTTATTCGCATTTATTCTAATCAAAGTCTGTGCTTGAAATTTAAACCTCAAGGTAGTCCTGAGAAGCTGTTCTTTATCGATCAGTCGAGAGCATAAGCTAAATGGCATTTGATTTTCCTACAACTTCATTGTAATTATCCATTAATCCCATTTGCTTCTTAAACTTTTAATTTAAACAGTAGACGAGCTACGAATTTGGCTTTTCGATAGAATCTATTTCTAAATACTTTTGTCTACACGCAATCAGTGCAAGGATGTTTAAGCCAAGGTAAATGCCAGCTAAAGCGAAATAGCTCTGGAAATAGAATAGATGTTGTAAGGTATAAACGAAGAGAGAACGCAAAACATAAATCAATTCATCATCAATTCGATGCTATGTTCTGTTTTCAAACGTATCGACAATTCCGAGTGCTGTTGTTTGCAAAGTGAATGCCAAGTGGACTTGGAGCATTTTTCAATTTTCCGGCTGTCTTTCTTATTTATTTTTATTCCTGACTATGCAGCAATAAACGTAATTCGTGAAAATCAAACGAAGAAATGTACAAGAAGCGAGCAGGATAGAGTAAATCAAATGGAAGTAGAAGTGCAGAGAAGTGACGCTGATGGTCTGATGGTAGGGCAGGTGGCCAAAATGATAAATGCACAAAAATTTACCAACATCAAAATCAGCAAGAGTTCCTTGAGGAGGCACTTTGGGACTCTCGGGGTAAGCGTATTACAGCCAACGCATTTTTATTTAATTTTTCTTTTTTCATAGCATACCTTTTGTTATCGTGTATTTGGTGCGACAGGGGCCGTGGCAAGGACACGCATAGCTCAGCAATTTTTTATGCGCGTTTCTGGTGCAATTCGCTTTACATTTTTGCTGCATCTTCGTTGCCAGCAGCATTCTTGGAGAGTTTTTAATTTATTATATTTTCCGCTGTGTCTTGTTCTCGTTTCGGTTAGTTTTTCCTTTTCATTTTTTGAAAAGCGTCAATTCGTAATGCAATTTATGTGCATACAAATGAGATATCTGCGCGAAAGTTTTTACTTCAAATTCATGGTGGGGTATTCAAATGTGGGCGCACTTCCCATACCGCATATAAGGTTTTTCATTAGCGCATTTGTCCTTTGTGTTTAACAATTTGAATGTGTGTATGTTTTCCCTCATGTATACACACACGCTTTCCCCTATTTACACCCAATTAAGTTGATGCGAAATCAGCATTAACTGGCTGTAAAAACGGAAAAACAGATAAACATTATCATTCATTCATTAATTTATACACTCTTTACATTAAATGTGCATTAAAAATCTTTAACAGTGTCAATTATTTGTGTATTGTTGATATATTAATGTATATAGGCAAATTAACAGGTTGACAAGATTGTATCTACTTTAAATTTTGGAAAATAGCCTAACTATTAAATATTATAAATTTAATGGTAATTTCTTTAGAATTTTCGCATCTGCCTTGACAATATTTAACACTTTATTGTCTAATGCACAGCTTATGAAATGCTTAATTTAAAATTATTGTGCACTCCATTAGCTTAAGCGCTTTAAATTATGAATGGAATATTTCATAGGAAATTGTGAAAACCGAAAAATGATAAATGCTCTTATCAAATTGATAATGAAATGTATAAAATGCTGTTAGCCCTTTAATCAAATTGAGCTCTGGTACGGGCAATATCCTTGCGATGCATGCGGACAATAAAGTTAATTAATTTACTTGCCTGTAAGCTTAACATGACCAGTGACAGGCTGGTCAGAATTGATGGTAGTCAGGAGGACGAAGGACGCAGGATGCCTGGGGTATTGCATGCGTTGGCTGCGTCCGGTGTACAGTAAATTAAATTCAAGAAACATTGCAAAGTCTGACAATATGCAGTTAATAATAGTACAGCCGGAGATTGTTGAAATGTCTGTTCATCAATTTCTGCTCAACTAAATATGCAAATGACGACTGTGAACTCCGTAAGCCAACTCGATTATAAAATATTAATAAATTAATTTAAATTCAAATTGTTATCGAAGTAATCACGTCCAGTCTACATAAGCCACGTACTATAAATCAAAGCCATTGATGTTAATAGCTTAGTTCAAGGTGCTCCTAAAAGGCTTACCTATGTTGCATGCCCCTCAAATTCAAAACCAATGCGTTGTTGTCAATTTTCACGCCACAATTTATGTTAATTCAGTTATAACCTTTGATGCCACCTCAGAGAAGCACAATGTGTTTGAGGGCTAGCTCTCATACCAGCGATCCCAAAATGCATCCATTTAACAACATATCCGCACACAAATACATATACACACAATGACTGGCAACAATCCATTAGTGGGTTACTAACGGTACTCTTGCTGGCGCCATTTTGTGTAACAACTGCAAATCAATGCCCTGACATGTGAAAAATGGCAATGGCGCTTTTGTATGGAAATGTCTATTATAATATTCCTATATTATTTTATGCATGCAACTGTGTGCTTCTCCATGTGTGTCTGTATGTGTGTGTCTCTATGCCATACACATTTTCTGATTGTGTCTGCATTTTCGTAATCAACCTCATGATAAATCGCTTGCACAAAATTTATTGAGTTTTTGCATGACATTGCCAGGCGGCAGCAGCTGCAATTCCAAATTATTGGACTGGGTAACAAATTTTGGAGCTTTTTTTGAAGTACTCCATATTAGATTTGAAGCACTTTTAATCTCTTCCCTTTTTTGAAAACTAACGCTTAAATTAAAGAGATGATATTCAATGCATTACAAAAATCAGTATTTAGACTATTTATTAATACTAATTATGCTATTATACATATTATACTATTTGTATATAAGTATAAGCGTTAATAAAAATATTTGCAGACATAATTAATTATTTGCTTGTGCATTCGCTTGATCAGTAGACTAACCTTAATAGAAGATAATTTAAGTGTTAAAGTTCGGCGACTAAAAACCAAATTTTGAATTTCAACAGTTTATTGGGTACAATATAATGTTGAACATAAATGTACATAAGTAAATGAATAACAATTTCTCGGCAATTAATTCAAACGATGTTTCAATTTCGCTTCTCACAATTATAATTCCACTTTGCGCCACTCCAATGTGACCGTCTTCTTCTTATCTTACTAATTCATACATCGATTCCATACATTCCATCGATACATTCCAACTCCGATAGCTTATTATATTCGGTCACACTGATCTCGACATTAACATTCAACCGTTTTTATTTAAATCTTTACATAACTATTGTAAGTATATATATCTCTATCTGATAGTAGACCTTTAAAATTATGTTTTTGTAATTATTTTCCATCATGATAACATAAACAACAAGTAAGAATACAGGAACCTACATTCCAAATTTGGTGTCTCTAGCTCTTGTAGTTGCTGAGATCGACGCGTTCATACAGACGGACAGACGGCCAGACGGACAGACAAACAGACAGACGGACATGGCATGATCAAGAATATATACTTTATAGGGTCGGAGATGTCTCCTTCTGCCTGTTACATACATTTGCACAGATGTAATACCCCATTTTTACCCATTTTATGGGTACAGGGAGTAAAACTCAATAGCAATAGATTTTATCTGATCTCTGTTGTTAGATTTTGTTTGTTGAGCAGCTAAGCGAAAATTAAAAATTCAATTGTATGAGCAAATTCAAGCAATTAATGTTTGTTGTTTATTGGGGGCAAGAAGGATTTCATGTCGAACTCAAACACTTGTAATGGTAATTTTACATACATTTTATTTGTATTGTGCCCAGATATTTGAATAGAAGAATATGCAACAACTTACGATTATTGCAACTAACCACAGACTCTGTGTTTGGCCAGCTGTTGCACGTAACATAAAATTCAAGTGAGAAGCCGACACCAAAACAATACTTCGAAAACTGTGCTTTAAATGCCAAAGAAAATCTGCCATCAGATATCAAACCACCCATTGTAAGATATGTACTCTTATATGTATTATACTATATAGTACATGCGTATAATTGATGACCCAATAAATGTCGATTTTCAATGCATTTTATCTGCACGGCAACCTCAAAAAATGTTGCAGTAAATGCCATTTTGCTAGAGTTTTGCTATTTTTGCATTTTGCATTTTGCATTTGCTACAATTTGAATGTTGGATAAGAGTTTGGGGTAACCTCTTCTGCTTTGGTTGCTGCCGAAATGATTGATGAACTTTTGCATTTTTGTGTGAAAATGCACAAGCGTACCTTTTTTAATTGAGATACGAAAATAGTTTAAATCAAATATTGCTAAAAACATTTCAGTTACACACACAGCTGCTTCAAAATGTTGCATATTTGTTTATTTTAATGCATTTAGTGTGTTGAATTTGAAATTAGATGCATTGGCACGTGTCAATGTGTTTGTAATAGGAATTTTCACATAAAGAGTCGGTAAAATGCTTGAACACTTTTGTAGTTTCATTTTTTTTCGTGAATGTTAAATATTTGCAAAAACTTCAACAATTTATTTTGTGTAAATAGTTTTTTAAGTGGAAGCTGTTAAGTGGGTGACAAAATTTGATTGAAAATTATTTGACATACATTTTTGGCAATTTAGCATAAAAGTTGCCTTTAACAAATTTTTAATGAAAATATAAATATATATATAAAAAAATTAAAAATTAAGCGTTGATTATGTGTGAACTGTTTAGAAAAGATATCAAGTTGCAGCCAGGTCTTTTAAACTGCTGTTGATTTTTAAAAGAGCTGCAAAGCTTTTTTTACAGTTCGTAATAAGAGTAAAATTAAACCATCAAATGCAATAGTTCAGCTAAGATATATCCTGAGTAAAATCACACATTTTTAAAGACAAAAATAATTTTTGAGGTATATTTTTGTCAAAGCCCACAAGCTGTAGGCATATAGGGAAAATATAAAGCAGTGCTCAAAATATTCAGCTGATTGATAATAATACAGCAATTACAAAAGCCAAGCATACTTGACCAAGGCCAAAAAAAATAAAAATAAATTGAAAGCATAAACACAGCTAGTTGCAGGAGCCAGAATATCCACAACTCAGCCTATGATGTTCGTCAATAAAGTTTGAAAAATATGAGTAGTGCCCCAGAGATAGGGGCTATAATGTGTGATGTCCTAACTGCTTTATGTCCACTCTGGCCACTCGACTGGCTCTACATCCAGTTCTTGTCGTTATGGCTGTCCAGCTCTGTCCAGTTCTGTCTGTTCGGCTAGCATTTCCGTTTAGTGCAATTTATGGCACAGAGAACAGAGTTGGCAGAAATTATTTTGAAATATTGCAGACAAAAGCCGGCTGTGCAGAAGACAAATGGGTGGGGTTGTATAAATATGAATGAAAAACTATTAGTTGCACATGTACATATGTGTGCGTGTGGGGTCCAGTATAGGACGGAAGTGCTTCTTCTTTATTGCAACATCTCTGACGACATGCAAAATGCCTGTGAGGCAAGAGGAGCCACAAAATGGTTCCATAAGTGCGCTTGGTAGCGGTCAATAAGCAAGGTGATTCACAGGTCACATGGACAAGCGCACATACAGAGATACTTGAGTCCTTAGAAAAGCAGAGTCTACACCCTGTGGGATTAAAATGGATAAAAGGTAGTACTAAAAGTATGGAAATGTAGAAAACAGGCTATAAAGTGTATACTTAGTAGTCTATTCTTGATCAGTATCTGTTTTGTCTATTATTCCTTGTGTATTATCGCAAGGATCTCGGAGACTTTAAGAGCTAGAGACACCAAATTTGCTATATAGCGTAGATCGCTTATGAAAGTCTATATGTGTGTTGGTAAACTCTGCTGCAAAGGACTGCTTCTTCTTTATGAATAACACATTCGTTTTATGAAATGTTATAATAGTTTATTTTAATAGCTTATATGCTGAAAGTTATATAGGCAGATTTTGGACCACACCAACTCCTTGGCTACCCACCTAGCAAGGCCTTATAGAAGCAGAAGGCATGTCCGATAGCATCCTTCAAATAATTGGACATATGGCAGGACGTCCGCAGGAAGGCTATTGGACTTTAGCTAAGCTCTGTCCTTTGTCTACTCGGTATCCCGTTTACATATGTGAATTTGGTTTAAATAAAACACAGCATAAAAAAATATAAGTATATCAAAAAAGTTATATTAACTTTTTTTTAAGTTTTAAATAATTTTAAATGTAATTCAATGAAAATTCTTCGTAGGCGTCTTAATTTTCATAATTCAAAATATTTATTTTACTTTTTGCGATCACAAACATCTCCTCTGCAGTACAGCTACCACCGACTGTCCACTCTTCTCGAATGCTCTATACTCTATCGATGCTGCTAACTTCACTCATTAATCGATAATCAATTAATTCTATAGTTAGGGTATTCCTACAAGTGTAAGTGCGCATGTAAGTACGCAGATGTGTTTAAGGATTCGAGAGCAGGGGTATCTCTTAGTCGAGAACAGTCTTTTGTGGTTTTTTGAAGGTTTTCCGTTCAGAACGCTTTCGGCTTTGTAGTTGAACGAACCTGTGACTGTTGGCCGGAAATGTAACAAAGGCTGGCCATACACTGACCATGTACGCGTACATGAGCTAAATACGCAGCAATAACTATAGATAACCCAGCATCGTGTGCTGCTGAATATAGCATCATATTGCTTTCTGTTTTCCTGTCGCATTCTGTTGCATGTTTTTGCAAATTGCAAACAACAAAAATATTTGACAGCCGTGACGCTGTTGCCAAAAAAATAGTTGCCAACTCAAAAACCATTGGCCAGCGCCATTGTCAACAATCTTTTTTGTACCCGTCCCCGTTCCCCCACCCAACTTTCAACTGGCAAATACAATGGCGAATATTTGTTCAGTTGACGCAGGCGTTGTTTGTTTTCATTCATTTGGTAATCAGTTGAGCTTTATTTTTTCGCCCCTTTCATTGTCTATTGTTTTGGCTTTTGTTTTTCAAAAAAATATTACAAAAAATTCTTTAAAAGCCTAGCATACTTTTGAGTCCCTTCGCCACATTTGTGTATGGCGCATGTGTGTGTGCGTGTGTGTGTGTGTGGTAGTGTGAGTGCGTGCGTGTGCCTGCGATAAATGTGCAATAAATTAGCATCAAGTGTTATGGTGCGTAGTGCTACTTAAATGTTGCTGATTTACTGGCTTCTTCCTTTTATGGGCTTTATCGATTTACTTGCGGGTTTAAGTCTCATTTTGTCACAATACATCCACTGTGGGAATTAAGTTTAGTTTTATTATCTTGAAAACTACAATCATAAGATTAACTTATTTCTGTATAATGAAAGACATGGTAGTGTTTAAGCGAGTTATAGTCGGTTTGACTTTCGTAAAGTTGTTTAAAAATTTCATACGGATAGTCTTTAGTTAAAAATGCTCTTCTGGTGAGGAACTCAATTATCAAGCGCGATCTGTGCATTACTACAGTCATAGATTCGATAAACCAATTGTGAATAAAACACATAAATAAGTTGGCATCGCTTGCCAAGAAACTTGCTCCCAACTCCTCAGCTGTTTAAAGGAGAAGGCTTTAAATACTCTCTCCGAATTCTTTTCCCACACGTTCCGCTTGACATCTACCAATGAAGCAGTCTCTAATGCTCCTCAATTACTCACACTCACTGTCAACCAGCCTTTGTTGTCTGCTGCAGAATTTTCACATACTTTCTCCCCGATGTCCTGGTCTCCTCCTGTCGGCAATTTTTCCATATACGATTCCTGCTTTCCCATATCAACGTGCGTCATAAATGTGATTAATGTTATTTTTCGTAATGTCCACTGATTTTAATAAATTTATTTATTTATTTAAAGAAAAAGCGTATTTAAAATATTTAGTTTTATTTATTTTAACTTTCTTGTAAGGGGAATACTTCAGGAGTACTACAGCATGATGTATAGCAAATTTTCTAAATCTCATGATTAATTGCAACTAGTTTAAGCTACCAATAAGATAGAAATACAACCAATTAAATATATATTCAAATTTAAAAAATATAAAGATCGAATAAATTTTTTTTTTATTGATAAAAATATTTATTTGAATTTAAATTTGCTTTAAAGATAAATATTCGTATCATAAAGTATGCACATAAATTTAACAACAACAAAAATATCCTGAGACTATTTTGCTTGTATGCCTATTTAGTTTACTGATAATTATATTTCTATATGAGCATTCTAAGTAATAGAGCCTACTATAGTACTATTAGAAGAGTTAGATTAGATGGTTATAATAAAAATAAATGATGTAAGAGATTGTAAAATGAATTTCTTAGATAAAGCATTCTATCACACAAATAGATTTGCATCCTTAACAAAATCTCACTCAGATTCTTGACAATTTCTGTTTAAAATATTCCAGACAAATCACATGTGACAATTTTTTTAAGTACCTATCTTTGGGCATGATTAGCTACATTTCTATGATTGTCTATGTCATGGTCTGTCATCAGTATTTATCTGCCTGTTATTGTTGTTATTATTATTGTTGCTATACCCAGACACATCATATAAGCGCACGTCGGTTGAAAATAAAATAAATAAGTATGGCGTCAAAAATACACAAAACCAAAACGAGAAAAAAGAAAATGAGTACGAAAAAATATTTTTGCCTTATTAAAATTCTATGCAAATGCGCTTATGCGGCCCTGCGGCCCTGTGTCCCAATGCCGCCAAGTGGGCGTATGTCTGCATACCCTGCCACCCCTGAGCGGCGTTTGCCGTTGGCCACTTGGAGTCGAGACACGCGCACGCCCCAAAAATCCTCATCATCATCTGCCTGGCCATACACTTTTGAAACACACTTATGGATCCTTTGCTACGTGTGTGCTTGTGTGTATTTGTGGCAACAATTGTTTCGCTGTCAGAATTGCGCAAAAAGTGAAAACCTAACCAAAAGTTATTTCATATGCGAGTGTGCAGACACAGACGCGAGTCAACATAACCATCAGCAGAGGACTCCTCATGCAAGGACAACAATTGCAGTGGGCGGCGACTGTTCGCAAGCGCGCGCGTGTTAAGCATATTTAGTTCATTTATTTCAAATTAGATTTTTAAGCGACAACAAGGACGACAAGCACAAGGGACGACAAAAATTGCCCGGCGAGTGTCAGGGCCGATAAGAAGGACATTGCTCACTAGTTGGAATGTCTGTAGGTATACTGGGACTCGGTTTCTCTCTACTGGGCTTTGCAAACATTTTGAAATTATGCAGCATTTATTTCTGTACGTTGTCATTTTTTATATTTTTATAAATATTTTTTTTTTTATATTTTTCCATTTGCTGATTAAAGCATCCATGACAAGGGTGTTTTGTTGTTCTTCTGGTTATTCTCCCCAAAAAAGGGTTCAACTAACGGCAATTGTTTGATGTGGGCTTTTCTAAACCGGTTCTGGTATCTTTTTGAATGGTTCATTAAGTTATTTGTATGAGTGTAAAGGGGTGTGCTGAAGAAGCAAAGGCATTGAAATGACTAACAAGCACTTATATGGGCAGAGTGGTCAATGCTAAATATGTTAGATGAGCCTAGTTATTCCTGTAAGATGTATTGAAATGTTGTCGAAACAAAGCTTATGCTTTTCTATTAGCTGAAGTGGAAAATGCGGTAAAAGTATCTTTATACAATTCATTGATTATACATATAATATATCTATTTTCTTTTATGCAAATGCGGTTTTTACTCCCTGTACCCATGAAATGGGTAAAAAGGGTGTATTAAATCTGTGCAAACGTATGTAACAGGCAGAAGGAGACATCTCCGACCCTGTAAAGTATATATATTCTTGATCAGTATCAAAAGAGATTTCGATTTGGCCATGTCCGCCTGTCTGTCCGTCTGTCCGTAGAGACACCAAATTTGGAATGTAGGTTCCTGTATACCATACACAGATGAAGTTTGTTTCCAATGTAAGATAACTCACTCTTAATCTACTGTCCAAATTTTAAGTCGATCTGATAATAAACACGGAAGTTATTTAAACAAACCAGATTCAGTACTGCACCGCGGGGGAAGAAGCAGCACAGCCACCACTTAAAGTACCTCGCAATCATTTAAATCTACAAAATTTTGATCCTTTTAATGAACATTACAGTTGTATGCTTACTCGTATATATACTTGTAGCAGTGCCATTTGCTCAAGTTTATTTGTTAAAATCGAATTTCCACCTCAAATCTAATACTTGCAGTCTACAGTCTATTAAACACGACGTAATGTTAACAGAAATACACCTTTTATTTTCTTATTCTACTGAATATGTGAATATGGGAAAATGAAATATGTAACCGAAACTCTTCCCAATTTGAGTTTAAAACTTATTTCTAAGAGACACCATAAATAAGCTGGTATCTAATAAGTCTGCACTGCGAAATAACTTCTTAATTTGTTATTATAAGAAGCAAGTTGATGAAGATAATGAATTGACCGCATTCTCAAGCCAAACTGAAGCAATTTTAAGGGATTCTTGATTATATTTAATAATTAAATGCGTTGCTAAGCTGACCATAATCCCTTGAGGTATATTTCCATTTAAGACTTAATTAACTTTATGCAAAACCGTTGGACTTTTGCTGCTGCTTAAAGTATTCAATAGATACAGTTATTGGCCATGTCACCCATACACAAGCTATCACAATGTGTCCATCTAACTACAGCAAACATTTCACGTTGTTCGCAGTTTGTGTTCAATCTAGTAAAGTGAACGGGGCAGCGGTAAGTACCGCAAGCCAAATGCCAAAGATGTTCGGCAAAAGAGCGACAGGACAAACACATAGTAGTAGGAGAGTAGAGAGTAGAGTGTTGGTTAGGTAGGATAGTGTAAAGTAGCATGCCGTGGTAGGGTGTAATGTTGAGCAGTGAGAAGAATGCTGCTGAACAAGCAAAAATTTTATGACATTGCGAACAAGTGATGAGTGGAGCGGCGGGGTGGGGGTCAGAGCTGAAGCGGGTGTGCTCAGACAAGAAACTGAAAAACGCAAACACAATTATAACAAGTGCGGGCAATGGGAAGAGAACAAAAAAAATTACAACACAGTCGACTGAGTGGGTATAACAGCATGAATGAGCATGGACAGGACAGAGCAGGACCGGGCAGGACAGGCCAGGACAGTCGCTGTGTGTTGACCAACAATGTTGGTCACAACGCACACTTGCAACGGCGGGGCACCCCCTCTGCCTTAACAAGAACTAATATTTGACAGCTGCCTCTGCCTTGTGCTGGCGCTCGTCCTGCCGGTCGTCCTGATATTTTGCCTTGTAGTATGTATAGTTTTTTTTTTGTATTGGTTCTATGTTGTCGAGGTCGACTCGTCGCATAAATGTCGACGAGCCTGCGCCATTTTGGCCAATGCTCTGCGTTCAACGACTTTTGGCTGATTTCGTAAAAGGCCAACAGAGCGCAAGCAGCACAGGCAACAAAAAAATATATGAAACAAACAAAAAAACGAAGAAAAGTTCAAACTTTACCGCCAACAAAAGTCAAGTAGCCATGCCAGCGAGCCGAGAACAGCCCAGCACCAGCACCAGCACCAGCAGCAACAATAACAAGGCACACGGAATACAAAAATAAAAAAAATAATAATAAAATTGTTTAAAAAAAGAAGAAGCAAAATGCCATGCACAACACATGCTGCTCATTTCGATGGAAATTTTTATTTTTTGTTTTGTTTTATGAAAACAAAGGCAAGCACAACACTTTAGCTCGAAAGCGAGGCGATGCGTTGCGCAAAAACCAAACACATTTAAGCACTTGAAACACGCAGCGAAAATGCGAGATACTACTAGCAGGTAGAAAGCTGAAAAAACAGCCGAGGATGAGAGAGCAGCCAGCAAAAAAAATAAATGCGAGTCAGGTAAAAATATTCCAAATGGGAACAGCAGCAGCACACAAATATGTTGCAGACTTCTGGGCGCATGTGGATGCTCATGTGTAAACTGGATTTTTTGGCGTTGAATAGATTTCAGAACAGTAAATTTGAACTCAAATGTAACAGCCATGAGAAGTTTGCTCTTTAAAATATGAAGAAACAATATAGAACGTTGCAGTCGGCTGTTAACGACCGCATCATACAATGCTTCCAGTCTGTTTTCATATCATAATTTGTGGGCGCGAATGTGAGCGTGTAGAAAGTATTGAAGTCAAAACCTTTCAAGCAGATCAACAGTTAACCCCATACCAAATTTAGTCACTCTGGCCTTGAATGTGTGACAGATATAGATATTGCTCATTTGCGGGACAGGTGGTAGAGGTAGCAAAGAAATTTGTTATTAGATCTTTCAAGGAGATCAACAGTGGTGCCATAGACAAATTTAGTGATTCTAGCTAAAAATACATATGTAGCAAATATAGGTAATTGACGAATTCTGGAATAGGAGGCGGGAGATTTTAATAATTTTCCCAAAATTTACCTTAAATAAATTTTTGGAAACAGAATATAAGAGCTTCCTGGTTATTTCAATGCCTCACCTATCATTTCCCAATACCAATTAACAATTAAGTGGGTTAATTATTGTAGAAAATTAACTTTTAAGCATTTTTTTCAACGTTTTAAAAATATCAAGTTATACAATGATCGTTTAACTTATACACAACTCACAAAAATATCTAAATAGAGGAAACATGACTTAATAATGAAAGTTTAAACTAGTATAAAATATAGGTAAACACATAGTAGCTGTCCAGACTTGAAGTAAGCTATTTCTTTTGAAATCTCATTCCCTAATTGCTGCTGAAAGTTGAAAGTTGGCTATTTGATTAAAGATCAAACGCTCTCTCGCAATTAATACCCGCTCAGCACTTACTTTGGCTCATATTTAATCAGGCCTTATTGTTTGATTCGACTAATAAATGCCTGACGCTTCAATTAAATGGCGAAACTTTTGCTCGCTGATTCTGATTACATACAAAAACTTAATTAACTTGCAGCTCTCTGTCGCTTGGCAAACGGAAAACTGCTGAGTAACTTTAATAGTTTTACACGCTAACCCACTTTGGATGGCGCGACAAAGTGTCGCGCGGTATGGGAATGCGAATGATGGGCAAAGGGGCAGAGGATTTAGTGGAAGCGAGAAAGGGGAAAAATGCATTTTTGAAAAATTGCAAAACTTGATTAGCGATTTTGTGTGCGGCGCACACGCCACTCAATTTTACTATGACGTTGCAGCGCAAATTTGCACAGCTGTGAAAAGTTTTTTGGCCACCAGCCCCCAAAAAGTGTGCTACGAAAAAGCAAAGCTAATCTGACTCAAACTCGCAACGAGTTTGGTTGTTGGACTGTGACTTTAGCAGCTGAACCAATGCCACCTGGGCAACCGGGGCAGCCGTTGCGTATTCATCATGAAATGCAACTGCCAGAGATGGAGTGAACTTTGCCTCAGTTCCCAGAGTCCCAGTTCACTTATCCATTTTACTGCAGCCCCGAATAATGTTGCGCCTTGCCAACGTGGCTGCAATTCAATTCCCAGCGAGCGGCGGCAGATATGAAGCAGGAATTGTGGCTGCCAGTAGAAATGAAACTGGGTGGTGAAGTGGTGTTCGCATTCGCATTGAAAATCCCTGTACGTATTTGTAATTTGTCGGTGGTGCAAACGTTGGGGCGCGATAGCGTGATTGAATGGGTCGCCAGACTGGCCACGTGCTCAGCTTGTGTGGCATAATGAGAGTTATTGCTAATGCATACCAGTAGATGGGTTACCTTCAACCCTGACTTTTGCCCAGCACATCTTGATAGATGGCCAAGACCCAGACCCAGAACCAGACCTCTAACCCAATCCCGCATCCTGAGCGTGTCTGCTTCTGCATTGGAGCGCAAAGCTTCTAATGAAATTCTAAAACGATACATAAAACTTCCGATTGTATGCTGCAGTTGGGTTGCCTTCAATGGATTTGCATAGCGTTGCTCGAATTGGTTTTAGGACTTCTGCCCAGTGGCAAGTTTGTCTGTTTTTAGTCGAGCTGTGTCCTTCTTATGCCCCAAGCCAGGTGAAAGTTGAATCAATGGCAACGTTTTTTATTTGTTTTTTTTTGTTGTCTCGTTCTTTTGAAAAAGTGCTGAAATCGATGTTGTTTGGCTTTTAATTTATTTAATGGTTGGCAAAAGGGCTTAACTCCTTTATATTGAATGAGCACAAAGGTTAGCCACTATATCATTGTCCAGACTGATTTGAATGGGGTTGCAGAGCATCTGTTTGAGAAGTCTAGTCGTTGGCCTGCAGTGGGTTGAGGTATCCTAGGCATCCTTCTAAGTAGACAATTGAACAGTGTGATTCCTGACATGCTAAGACATAGGAATATCACTCTGTTCAGAACAAAAGTAATGAGGTTTATTGGAAAATCAAAATACATCGATTTTTTAGCAAATGGTAAAAGCTTTTATATCAAAACAATTTATTAATATAATAAATACTTTTTTTTTTTGTATTTTAAAGCTAATTAGATGATATGGTTATCAAATTGGAAAGTAACAACACTTTCAGCCTCGGACTAGATTTTAGGCATCAAGGGAGACGATGTGCACTTTATATTTTATATTATTGTATCTCTTGTACTTTGTTTTATGATTCAGTATGTTTTATAATGTATAGGTATTTAATGTATTTTGTACCTGGTTTTCGGTAGAGATAATGTGCTTCAAGCTTCTTAAATTCTCTATTATTACTTTGCTTTTATTATTATATCGTATCCAGTAAGTCTATTAGAATATATTTAGCTGCACTCGTAGCTCTATCATTGATCCATTGTCAATAAAGTTACGAGTAAATGAACAATTTGAATCCGCTCTCAAGTTGTCACTGTAAAATACCAACTGTGTGTGTCAAATATTTTGCTATGCCGGGCTTGAGGCAAGGATTTTGCTTTTTATAAATGGCATTGCGATTGTGGGCATTATATTTTATTGGTTAAAGTTGCCTATCGATTTATATTGGATATTTTATATGCAGCAGCTTAACTGGCACGCATACAAATAAATAACCATATATATAAACACACTCACACACTTGGAGAAGACATCTCTCTTAGCTGTGTTTATCAGACCAGGTCCAGGAGCGTCCAGAAGGAACTCCTTGCCGCACTCTTCCACACTTCAACTGGCTGCTGAATTCACACAACATCATTTATATTCAACTTGTTTTCGAGGCGTCTGCAAAACTTTGAGGACGGCGACCGCACACACAAACATATACATATAAACACAATTTATGTGTGTGTTTGTGTGGCAGCCATTTTTGCGTATTTTTACAGCATTGTGTATGCTTGTGCGTGTGTGTGTGTGTGTGGGGTAGGGTGTGGCAAAGTCTACGCTGCACGCTTCAGTTGAACGCACAAGCAAATGTTGTTGCTCAATCGAAAGTATCAAATTGCCCACAATAACACTTAAATCCGACATCTAAGCTGAAGTCAACTAAAGTAAGAGGTAGCTGCTCGGCTAGGTGGGGCAGCCAAAGAGAGAGGGAAGCTAGCTGTCAAGCGGCACGGAAATGAGCGGCAATAATAAAAATGTTAAATCTGAGTCAAAAAAAAATATATATGTATATATGAGAAAAGAAATTTTATACTCGTATAGCGACGTTTTTGTTCAACCTAGTGCTGCGTAATGGCAGAAATCTTGAAAATGATAGAACATAAAAAACTTGATTGATGGATAGAAATGTGCATTTTTCTGACAGCTTATTTTGTACTCTTAACTTGAAAATTACACAAGCTGGATAAGCAATGCAAATTATTTAAAAACAGCACAGACTCAACAGAGTTTTTGTACTAAGAGATAAATATACTATATAGCATATTGATTTCTTCGAACTAACTGATTATTTTAATAATACAGTCGACACACCATCAGTCACCAAAAATATTTGTGTTATAGAGGCTTCAAGTTCTAGAAAAATGTATAAAAAGAATCAAAATACTCGTAAGTTCGTATGTGCATTATATTTATTAGGAACAAACTATTTAACAGATAGTAGAAATATTCACTTATTTGCGGCAGGTTTTAGTATTTTTACTAAAGTAGCTTTCAATTTGTTTAGAATTCTACATTAATTCAAGAACACAGTGTTCACCTTTTTACTCTTAATACTAATAAGATAAATAAGGTCGGTTAGAAAATTCGAAATCTAAAATGACCGAATGTATAATCTAGTTATTAAAATGTTGTATAATATATAATATAATATAATATAACTTATAAGCTTTTGCTTGCAGCACTAGGAAATATCAAATAAATAAATAAATGGATGCCCTGTTATTTTATTGTTTTCTTGGCAGTAATACTAATATTACTGATAATCTTTATAAATTTGCATATACGTCATTAGTAACAATCGCATGTTTTAGATTACATTTGAAAATGAATGCAAGTAATTGGTATTATAATTTTTGTAATTATCAATATTGCTTAATTTATATAAAACCTGTCCCAACTAAGTACAATCATTAAATGTTATTATTTTAACTTGCATATATTGTAGAGCTATTTAAGCTCCCATTGTAATAATGTTACATTTATGATTTACCTTCATAAATTGTGACTAAAGATCTGTGTAAAGTTAAGTTGATATAGTTTACACTTTTCCCTCAAAACGTTATTGCCACTCAATTTAGTTTGAGTTACAGAATTGAGCTCAGCCTTATCATACTTGTTTATTGTCCTTGCAATGCTGAACAACGACTGACATTTCCATCGATTCGTTGTTTTATTGTTTCTATGTTTTTTCTTCTTGTTTCCTTTTTTTTTGTGTTGCTTGGCCAACAGTTGCCAACTGATTTCTGATTTCTGCGGCCCCTTCGTTAGCCATTTTGTGTTGTGGCCATTAGAAAAAGTTTCTCTGCTCAGCTCATTTCTCACACTCTGCTGCATCGCTTCATCTTTCTCTATATATTTTTTCCCATGATTTCTGCTGTTTTCTGCTGCTGGAACAGCAAAAAATATTGTAAATATTTTGCAGCTTATTGTGCACAAGTTTCTTGTTTATTTCTTGCTTTTTCCTCGGACTGTGACTGCTGCACGTTTAATATTTATTTCATGTTGTAATATTTGACACGATTGCAGAACAGTTGCGCTCAGTTTGTGGCTCCCCTCTGCGTCTGCCCTTCCACAGTTTTTACTGAATTGTTGCCGTCTTTTTTTATTTTTTTTTTTATACCAACTAACATCCAAGAAAGTTTTTGCTGTTCGTCATTTTGCTATTGAAATTTGTGCGACTGACAGTTTTTGTTGTTATTTTATAGAAACATTTGGTATTGAATAAGTTGGCAGGACTTGGATAAAGGATGTCTGTGAGTCAAGTAAACGACACTTATTGGAAAGGTCAGACATTTTCTTAGCTATGGTTGGGATTAGATAATGTTTTGGGAAATTGCAGCTGGTAAATAGTTTATACTTTTCAGTTTTTACCTACAATATTTTTAAAAACAATTTTTAATTTTACTTTAATAGGAAAAACTTATAATTGTAGAATATAAATTTAATTTTAATGAAAACTTTTACTTTTGTTCTAAAACAAATTTGCTCAAAATCATCATTAAGGGAAAGAAACTTTCATGTGTGATATAGTATGAAGATACTTTAAAGTTTTTGCACAAAAAGTCTATCTTTATGATGTGTTGTTGAAATTTGGAAAGCAACTCATTTCTATACGTATATTTGAAGTGATTTCGTTACTTACGAACAAATTACCAACTTTCTAGTCAATCCCAAGTTTTTCCACTTCGTTTTCGTATAGTAAATTAGAAACATGTGTTTCCTGCAAAATGTATGCAATCTAAAATAGAAAAAATGATATTTCTTCAAACTCTCAAGCCGGCTTAGTTCTCATATGTTGTTTAGTTTACTAGTTTTCGCACTAACCCCATTTCAATAACCCAGAAAAAATGTAATGCAGGAGCAGGACTCGGTCTATCAAATCAGCGTGCCATGCCGCAAAGTATGCAATTTAAAATTTCGGTGAAATATTTTGCGGAGGACGCCTTTGGCACTCTCTCGAACTTGGATATTCCACTGAAGCTGTAGCTTCAGCTTCGACACGAACTGATTTATAAAGTTTACAAATGCGTGGTAAAAACCCCGTGACTTGACTTGACGGACGGACTGACTGACTGACTGACTGAGTAAGAGAGCTACGTTCCCTGCTTGCTTCTGGGGCTGAGAAACGTTTGCCACTTAACACGTACGCCGCATATTTTGCCACGCCCACTGAGCCCCGCTAAACCTCTACTGCCCCCAAACTCTGGCTCATACAGAGCTGCTGCTGCATGACTGGGAGCCGGCAATGCCTTTTTGTTTTACACTACATATTTTTGGCTGATTTGGCAGTTTTTTCAGAGCAGCCAGATGCCCCGCATAGAAAAATTTATACGCCACACAGATGCCATGCCATGTGCTTTGTTTGGCTGATCCTTGAATAATCAACAACAGCAGCAGCCAGCAACAGACAAACATACAAACAGCCAAAAAGCCAAGAGCCAACAGGCAACAGCCAACAGCCTGGCAAAAAAATGACTCGAGCGTAGCCAACGTACGTTGTTCAAATATTAATGTTGACCCTCGACTGCTCGTTAGCCTGGCCAAGCTAACTGGCTGCCTGGCTGGCTGCCTGGCTAGCTGATGTGCAGCAAGTGCAAAAGTGCTCAGAACGCATCTGTTTTGGCATCATGTGTTGTGGGGCCTGTGGCCGCAGTTACTCATCAGGATCACAGCTAAGTTTCTTTGCGCCAAATCAGGCTAAGCAGCGTAATCAAAGGACCACGCCCTGGCACAAGACCAGGCCAACTGCATTTTGTGCCATTTGTTGTGGCCATTGTTTTAAGTCAAACGGCAGTCGAGTTTTATTTGCTAGGGTTTTGATCAAATTTCAGTAATATTAATAAATTTGATTGTCATTTGTGATTGTAATTTGTGCTACAAAACTATTGATTGCTTTATAGCTGGTATCGCATGACTGAATTATACAATTTCGCC
The DNA here is from genome assembly GCA_035043065.1 of Hirtodrosophila confusa. Taxonomy (NCBI): domain Eukaryota; kingdom Metazoa; phylum Arthropoda; class Insecta; order Diptera; family Drosophilidae; genus Hirtodrosophila; species Hirtodrosophila confusa. The sequence continues at coordinate 5,877,185 of JAWNNI010000038.1, read as the reverse complement.
TTAAAGCATAGTCTAGCGACACAAAGCCTTGGGTTCGAATCCTAGTCCTGGCTTACAATATTTTAATTGTATCCAAATTTGATTACATAATCAATACTGCCATATATGTATGTTGCCAATTGGCGATGACCTCTTAATACATTACATTCAAATTAAAAATAAATAATTGCAACATTTTAATCTTGAAATTTCAAATAAATTCTAGAACAAGGAAAGACGGCTATCTTCGGAGTGCCGAAGCTATATACCTTAGCAGGAATTAATTTTATACAAAACTTAATTCTTGTCTGATTTCTCCCATTAGAGTCATGTGGTTTTTACTCCCTCTAGAGGGGGTACTAAATCTGTGCAAATGTATGTAACAGGCAGAAGGAGACATCTCCGCCCTATAAAGTACATATATTCTTGATCAGTATCAAAAGAGATTTCAATTTGGCCATGTCCGTCTGTCTGTCCGTCCGTCCGTCTGTTCGTCCGTATGTATGAACGCAAGGATCTCAGCAACTATAAGAGCTAGAGACAAATGGAATGTAGGTTCGTGTATAGCGGGAGCAGGTCAAATTTATTTTAGATTTGAGATATCTCCCCCGTTCCCCCGCAATTCGATAAAAACGTTTTATACCAACTTCTTTAAAGATATATGTAGCTTTGGAATTTGGCATGTATAATACTTTGGTCACTCTTAATCTATTGTCAAGTAGATCGGATAATAAACACGGAAGTTATTCACAAAAGAAGATTCAGTACTTCAGCGCGGGGGGAAGAAGAAGCACAGCCACCATTTAAAATGCCTCGCTTGCGCTGTGCTCGTGTGTGTGCGTCTTTTGTGTATGTGTAAGTGTACGTAGATGCGATCGGAAATTTTTGACCTGGGTACAGGAAGTTTTGTAGTCGGGTATACTCGAATTTAGGATTCTCACTCAATTTACTTGTTGTGTACATCTATTTTTTCAAGGCTCTGTTGATTGTCTTGAGCAGAAGGAATTTCTCACCGAGTGTCCCCCGGAAGTCATCCATGTCGATAGACCACGTCATAGCGCCACCCAAATCGCGAGACTTAACCAGCCTCATCTTGAGCTCAATACTTTCTGGGTCGTCGTAGCTAACCCACTGGTCACCTCGGAAGGCGTATGGTGACTTGCTATTGTTATCAAAATCGGTGCACCACTTATGTTCGACAATTTCATTGTAGCCCAAGACTCCTTTTTCTTTAATATAGGGACCTTCCTGTCCCCTACTTGAACACTTTGCGCCAGGCGATGTAGAATTGCTTGTGAAACTTTGACCATAGAACCCAATGCCAAGGATTAGTTTCTTAGCCGGCGCACCTACATGTATAAAAAATCGTAGATATAACAAAAGACTTAAAATATTTTTCTAATTACTAGACCTTGTTTCAGCCAGTAGTTGACAGTCTTTTCCACCTCAGGCAAAGGTGCATTGAAGCCCAGAACCTTATCGTCTGCCGAATGATAGTCGTAGGCCATCAAATTAATGAACGTTACATGTTTGGAAATTTCCGGAATGTCATACGAATCTGTGGCAATATCAAGAGAGGCTCCCACAGCAATGCCCAACTGAAAGTCATATCGACGAAATCTATATCACAATAATAAGAAAAACAACTCACTTCCAACTCATATATCTGAAATACTTACGCTTCCGCTATTTCCCGGAGAAGCGTTACAAAGTTTGCCTTATCCTGGTTCGTACTGCCTTCCCGTTGTCCGGGATATTCCCAATCTAAGTCAAGTCCGTCGAATCCATGCTCACGGATGAATTTTAATGTAGAGGAAACAAATTTGGCGCGTTTAGTTGAACTTGCAGCCATTTTCGAGTATTTCGAAGAGCCCTCACCCCAGCCACCCACCACTGCCAGGACTTTCAGATTAGGATTTTTTTTTCAGGTCCATAGTCTTGCTAATCCCACCTGCAACATAATGTTTTAGTTGCCGTATTTTGATTCATGATTGATCAGTTTTGTACGGACACTTACCCAGGGTCTTATCAGCGTGTTCGTCCAGACACTTTAACTCTCCCTGGTCAGTGATGCCAAAGATGCAGTAACTTATGTGAGTACATAGGTTGGGATCGATGTAGGAGGGGTCAAATTTACCGTTACCAGGACGGTACACGGACCATGATGACAAGTAGCAGTTAATGATCTCTGCAAGCGGATTTCACAATTCTTTATTTTCTGTGCAGAAGTATGTAACTGATGGAAAAAGATATCGCCGATCATGTAAAGTAAATATATTCTTGATCACAATCAACATCAGAGTCGATCTAGCTACATACATATGTCCGTCTGTCTGTCTGTTTATTTGTCCGTAAGAGCTAAGAATATAAAAAGTTGCATGTAGGTTCCTGTATATCATATGCAGATCAAGTGACTCACCTTTTATTTACTGTACAATTCTCGTTCTTACTTGCTATCATTGAACAACAATTGCTTAAATCAACATGATTGAAGGCATAATATGACTTCATTCTAGATTCTTATACTTGTACTTACTGCCGCTGGACATAGCTGATAATGCAGACGACTTGATAACTTTGCCGTATATATAAAATAATAATAAAATAATATGTGACTGCACTGGTCGACACTGTTTTTGTTACTGAAACACAAAGGCACACAAATATTGTACAAGAGCTTTGCGCTTTGTATGACGCTTTAAAAGCTTGCGAAAGCTTCTCATCACGCCCACTGTTGGTCGGCTCTGCTTTAAAGCTTGTAACATAAGAGATCATTTTTAGTATAACAGTTCAGCTGGGTACTGTTCCAAAGACATTTGTTTATTTAGAGTGGTTGGTTTGCATTTAAGAAATTATGTGAATGTTTATATATAAGGAACCATAGCGGTTATAATTTTTGAAATACAAATTATGCATTAGGAATTGCTTACAGATTTTTTTCATTAAATTTAAAAATAACTTTTATATTTTGATCGAAAAAAAAGTTATCGAATAATAATCAAATTTCAATTTGTATATAAAAATCGAAAAATACCTCTTATTTTAAATTTGTATAATGAAAATTGATTATACAATTTCTTATTCTATTTTTAATTTAAAAGTTGAAAATTGAAGGTATTTTTCAATTTTTATACTCTGTTTCCGAAGGTAAAAAGTGTATATTGGGTTTGCGAAATGTGCGTCTGTCCGTATGAACGCATTTTTGTCCACACCCCTGAAGCTAGAGCAACCAAACTTCGTACACATGGTCCTCAATTGATGATGTGTCAAGATCCCCTGGACTACATCGCGTCTCTTTCCGAACCCACAAATAAGCAAATTATACCGGACTGGGAACAGAGTATTCTGCTGTCGGATACGTCCGGCTGCAACGTTCTTACTTGTTATTTTAGAAGCTAAAAATCAAAATTGATTTTGAACAGCTCTCGAACCAGGCCCCATGCATAACAAAAGTTGACATACATATGTATATGATCGAAGTCGCAATACCTTTTTGATTGGTATATTATATGTCCTTAAATGGTTAATATTAAAGCTCCCAAAAACTTGCATCGATTCAATGCAAAGTCAGCAAAGAATCTGACCTCAAAAAAGTCCTACTTTGACATATCTATACAATTCTGTAGTTAATGCAGTAACTTAACATAATGTTAAACTACTGTTGCTACTGTCGATAGTTTTTTCTTGCTTTACTTACAAAGCTAATCAGTTTTTAATTTTTTTATTATTGTAAAAATAACAATTTTGATTAGATTAACGCGTTCCACAATATAATATAAAATTAAGGCATGTTCCAAATTCCATTCCGAATCAATTACACCGAATAGCGTGTAGCATACTTTTTAGAGCAGATATAATTAAAATCCTTGCTTTCTTGTATATTAATTTATTTTATAGACGTACCCAATGCCTTCCAAATTTCCAAATTGATTCGAAAGTGAAATTTAGAACATGCCTAATTACTTGTATGTTCGAGCATATAATTAGTGATTTTATTGACTGCAACCACATCTTTATTGTTAACTCAATTCCATAGCTATAAATATTACCAGTCCTATAATTGGCCTTAAATATTTACAATCAAATTTGATATCCTAAATGCAGCTGGTCATGCATTAAATTTAAATTGCCGGAAGGCATTGTTTATGCTTTGCTTGCTTTGTTGGCAACACTTTGACACATTTCAATTTATTAACAATTGTAATTATAATCAAATTTACAATGCCTCTTATCGTTTCAGGTATGTGTGTAAATATGTCACAAATCAGAAATGCACAATCAATTTGAGGCGCCTGAAATTGAGTAAGAAATTAAATTAGAAACACAATAGAGAAAGCATTTGAGTAGCATAAAAGCCAGGTCTTCAATTCGCTGGCTAATAAGAAATGCCATTGTTACAACTTTAATTAATGGCCATTAAGCACAAAATGCCATGCCATTTTATACGACTGTAGACAGGCTGGCGACTGGGCACAAGAACCCGGACATGGACCCGGACACGGACACGGACATGGACATGGAACCCCGAACCGCACCCGGGCAAATTATATAGCGCACATTCTCACACATACACACAGAGACAAAGCCAATTGCTGGCTATTTACAAGCACTGCTCAGGGCAAATGTTGCTGTGGGTGTTTTCTGCTTTAATAAGCAATTTTTAATTTGCAATTACTCGAGCATTACACAAACACACATACACACGCATAGAGTAGGGCGACTCCTGCACTGAAATTATTTTTAATGAAAATGCGCATGCAAACACATTACGCATACGAGGCGTTGCACAAACAACCTTATGCCGATTGGAGCGGCCACAAACGCCAATCAATGCGCGATACACATATACTTATGCTTATGTATATGTGCATATGTATATGCATAAGTTTAATAACTTTGCTTATTGCTTTGCCCATGGCACACAATGCCACACACAATATCATGCAAATCTGCAGCAATCCTCCTCCCTCCATACCCGTCATCGTTATGGCAGTAAAGTCGGTAAGGTGGTCATTAAGGAGCTTTGGTGAATGTTAATCACATTACCGCAAAACGTTATAATGTTTGGAGGATGCGGTCCTTCGCTCTTTGACGCGTTTGCATCTACTGCTCAAGTAACAATAACAATTATTTTGACCACACAACCACACTGCCTCTGTGTATATGTGTGTGTGTGTGTGTGTCCCATTGAAATAGTAAACCGCAATTTGGCTGCCTGCACCGACAACTAGTTGCAAATGCAAACAGAAACCGGGATCGAGGTTGCGTTTCCAGGCACGCTAAGCTCTGGGCAAACTTGTGTGCTTGTCCTTCCTACTGGGAGCTACAGTTGCACTCCATACGCATAATTTTGGTGCGCACTGTAAGCCGCCTGCAGCACAATAACAACAATGCCCTTCGCTGGCAATAGCAGCAGCAGCAGCAGTAGCAACAACAACAGCAACATAATCAAAGTCTCAGCTAACCAACCTCAACCCTCGAATTTTGGGGCTGCGTCCTCTCCCAAAGGAGAAAAGTTTTTGGGGCGTTGTTGGGGCGCGCTTAGTTTGATCAGAAACACACACAAGGTTACACACATACACACACACAAGCACACAGAGGCATTCTCATAATTGTCGGAAAGTTACATTTCCTGTGTGTAACTGCGCATACACTCAGCGAAATTTGACGCCTACTTTATTAACCGACTGTTAACATTTCATGCTTAAGTAATGGGGCAGCTAAATGGTCTTTTAACATATAAAATTACATTAATGGTGAAGTTGGGATAAGATAAACCTCTAAGCTATTAGGTAGCACAGGATATAAATCAAACATTTTGTATCTTAAATTATCTGAAGTAAGAAAATATGATAAAAGTCATGTGTGTGAAATATATCTCAATAGCTACTGTGAATTTAATATGGCATTGTTCTCAAGAGAACAGATCTTAGAAATAATATGATAGTATGTATGTACCGACTACTTACACTCTGAAGAGGTTACACCGAAAATTGCATGCTATAAGAATGAGCTTATGCACAATGAAAGTTGCACTAAAAATAGTTTGGGAAATGCATCATATAATAAATCCCTCATGCCCACCATACATTATACAACCAGTCAATCCAACTTGAGTCATTTTTTCGAGTTGCGGCAACCGATTGCATCGTATCTGGAAGTGTTGTGACAATGTTGCACCAACTCGAGAATACATCAAAACTTTTTGTTACGCAGAGCGAGTTGCCGCAACTGGTCGTAGTGTATGTGGGCAAAATTCACAACTTGAGAGCGTTTTGTTCTTTCTTGCTGCTGACTTTTCTGTTCGCCTGGTACCAGGCTGTAGGTTGTGTGTGAAACATTTTGTAAGCAGAAAATAGTCAAAATAATGAAAATCAGATATTTGTTTTGTTACTATTGTGATTGTTAAAATGTATTTTTGTTTTGTTTTTTAATTTTAGAATTTTTTTAAATTAATCTAATAAACCAGTTCATTTCAGTATTTAGTTTATCAATTCTTTATCAATTCAACACTTGCCGACGTCATTTTGTTGTAGTGTGTGTGGCAAAAGAACCCCTCTCCTTGTGGTAAAATTGTATAGTGTGTGGCCTGGGTTAGGAATATAGAATTTTCCGTCTAAAGTTATGATTCTTCCGCACCTACAGTAAAGTTTTAATATATGTACCAAAGATATATATTCGTATTAAATATATTAATGATTTTTATACCCTAGCAGGGTATTGTAATTTTGTTATAATATGATATATTTAATATGATGATACATAAATGCTGTAAACCAATCACATTTCTATGATTTCTGGTAGATATTTGATAGATTACATCTTACCCATATCACCCAATTCACAATTAATGTGATAACCTTTGTTGTTAAATTTGTATATCGAATAGACTACGAATTTCTCCGCGTGTATCACGTACGATTGGTAAATGCGATGCGCTCTCATTGAAGTAACGAAACATCAAAATCGATCGATACAAATTACAAAACCAACGTCAGCAGCTTTCTGGTTTAGGGATGCTGTTGGCTGTCCTTTAGGTTGTGGTGGTAGTGTTGGTGGTGCTGTTGCTTTTGCTTATGCTGCTGGTGATGGTAATGGTGGAGAGTTATCCCACAATCCCAGTCGCATGGGCACAGAGCCAACCCCCTGGTGCATAGTTCCGCATTGATGACGACGGCTGGCACTTTGTTCTTCTGTTTGGTCCTGCCCTGGCTGTGTCTCCTTTGTGCCGTTTGTGTTTTACTTCCACTTCAATCATAACTGTGTTCAATTGTTGTTTTTATTACCGCTTTTCTTTCACCTTTCCCCGGGTGAAGAGACTTTCTCACTGCTCTGCGGCTGGAAAAACTGGTTGGCTTTCCTGTTCGCTCTTCTCTGTTGTGGCCGCTGCCTGCTTGATTTTTATGATTTTGTCCTGGCAACCGTTACATGTGCTTATCTGGCAGCTTGTCTCCCACCTCCGCATACAATTTCCATTCATTTTCCTTTGCGATTTTCCGCATGAGCTGCAACTGCCTCTCAGCCGCATGTGTGCGTCCGAGCTCAACAATTGCGCATAATATAAATTAATAATGCAACAATTGCATTTTGTTATGCTTGTTCTCAACATTTGTTGCTGCTATTTGTATGGTTTGAATTCATTAAATATTTGCAGCCGCCTCGCCTTTATCAGTTTTTGAAATTGTTTTGCATCAGTCAGCACAAATTACGTGGCAGCTGGACAAGGATCCGTGCATCCAGGGTCATTTCATGCTTTTATTGTGCTTGTCCCTGTCCCTAGCAGTTATAACCTGACACCAACAGAACACAAGGATGCCAGTCAAAGTCATAGTCATAGCAATAGGAGTCGACATCGAAATCGACATGGACATGGATATGGACATCGACTTGGCCAGTGGTATTAAATGCGATACCAGCAAATGCATTTGGCATACCAACCACGAGTCCTGCGGCACATTTGATTTAACATTTTACGAGCGTGTTAAAGTTCAACCGCGAGCGCTTGGATTTGAGTTTTAGTTTGTTTTTACCAACATTTGTTGAGCATAGAACATGGAACGTGTTGGGCTTTTTAATTAGCAACAGTCCAACAGGCCAGTACAGTAATTATGACATGGAACTTTAATTTTGATCTGTGATTCGATTTATGGCCAATGTTTGGACTCAAAACATAACTAATTAAGATTTTCCGCAGTGTTTTGGTTTTTATCAAAGTGCACTAATTTAAGTATTGTAGTTTCAGTTCAGACACGTGCATGAATTTGGTAAGCAGGCTGTATTTATCTGTTGCTGAAATGGAAAAGATTTAAAAATTCATGATTAGTAATCAAAGCAAGAGGCCCTACACCATTTTTTTCCAACATTAGAATTTATAGTACTATTTTTACTCCCTGTACCCATAAAATGGGTAAAAAGGGGTATTAAATCTGTGCAAATGTATGTAACAGGCAGAAGGAGACATCTCCGACCCTATGAAGTATATATATATTTGAGCAAAAGTTTCAAAACAAAATTCAATTTGGCCATGTCCATGTCTGTCAGCAACTATTAGAGCTATAGACACCAAATTTGGAAAGTAGGTTCCTGCATACCATACGCAGATTAAGTTTCCGATTTCAGATATCTCCCTACGTTTCCACAGTTTTAAAGATATACCTTGCGGATTTGACACGTAGAATGCTTGGCTCACTCTTAGCCAGCTGTAAAAATTTCTCGTCGATCGGACAATAAATACGGAAGTTATTGACGAAAGAAAGTGCAGTGCTCCAGAGTCGGGGAAAAAGCAGCACAGACACCACTTCAAATGTCTCGCTTGCGTTGTCGCTTGTGTGTGTGTATGTCTTTGTGTATGTGTACGATCGGAAACGTTCCACCTGTGTACAGGGAGTCTCGTAGTCAGGTAACTTGACTAGAGCATTCTTAATTGTTACCTTTGAGGTTATTGTGTGGGCGGTATCAAGTCCACCAAATTAGTAAGAAACACTCTAAAATGTAATTTTTTTCTAACAGTCTAATTAATTTAACAGCAATAACCCTTAAATAAACCTCTACCGCTTTCAATTCGTTAGTTGAATTTCCACAGAGTACATTAATTAGCAACAAGCATACTCCAATTCCTTGAAGACGTACCATAAGTTTTAGTAAAGTTCTTATTGTTAGTTGGAAGTAACAATTCGGAAACAATTCCCAACGCTTTCTTGTCAATTCACCAGTGCTTTCAACTATATTAATCTAGTTCATTAAAACGTAATTTTCACAATTATATCTCCGATGAAGTCATTTCAATTAACGGCTAGTTTTGCGCTCCAGTTATGGTACCTATCAAGCAAATTACAACAAAAATCATAATATACAGCAAGAATATGTGTGTCATGCTGATTTTTGTGTGTTCTACTCCTGATTTTGGCTATCAAAAAGTCATTACTAAGCAGAAACAAGAACATAATGTGAGTTGGGCTCATTACGCGGCGACTTTGGCAACTCCACACCCAAAATATCAATATTAATTAGTATGTATTACGTGACAACTTGCTTTTTGGTTGAGGCCCAGCTCTCTACTATTTCGACACTCGCATTTCCAGTTTGATTTGCTTCCCAATGGTTGGCTGCAATTTAGCGATTCATCAGCACTGGTCCCGTGGAAAGCTGTGCTTAATTGTTTTCGATTTTCTACTTGCTCCCTGGATTTGTCCTGGAGGGTAGTAAGTCAACTAACCCACAAAGGACGGATTAACAAAGTGATTGGCAACGACATTAACATTTTCATCAGGCGCACTATAAATGAGTCAGAGGGCCAGAACGGAACGTAATCCATCATCAAGGCTCTGAATTTGTATTATTATTATGTAGTATTTTTGTGCGAGTGGGCGGCAATAATGGACCCAAAGATGGAAATGGTATACGAGTACCACTATCAGCAAATTCGCTGTGTTAGCCATTTATCGCAACTCATGGCGCACGTTTCTCATTAGTCTGTTGTTCTCATCTGTCGTTATGACGCTTCGACCGCGGCACTGTGGGCAAAAAATAGAGATGACACACATTGACAGCTTACAAATAATCGATATATTTTGTTGACTTTACTGGAAGGCTTTTATATTCATACATAACGATTTATTTGTTCCTGTTGAGACTTTAACATGTGTTCACTGTTTTTTGTTCTTTGTGTAAAGTTACTGAAAAGTGAGCACTTTATCACTTCGGAGCAGATCTGTAAATAGAATTTATATATCACTATAAAAGCTATGGCTTTCTTTGTATTATTAGACTACTTATTCGTTCTACTTTTATTAATGCTAGAGTCGCTAGGTTACACTAACAAAGTCTCTTAAATATGAACTCATCCGAGGAATTCGCCTGGTTTACTTTCAGCAACTTCGTGCTTCTATATGATACTGTTCTCCCAGGTTCACCTTCAACAACTTCATAATGCACTCGCATGATTTTACTTAAATTTAATATGTCAGCTTTTGTTTGGCTGTCAAAGCGCAGAAATAAGTGTTCAGACCATTGTCAGGCCTTACAGTTACGCGGCTGGCAAAGTGGCGATAATCATGACTGACTTTTACAACGCCCGGCTGCCAGCGACAAATCCAACTCTACTGAGACTCCGGCTTCGGCTCCCACTCCTACATTATACCTCTCCTGCTCCATTCTCGAATCTCACTCTCGGTGCCATTAGTCCCACGCTCCTTTCGCTGACTGCGAACACGTTTAATCTGCTTGCCACAGATTTCTATCACTGTCATGGCTGTTGTCGCTGTCGCCATTGTCAGACACAGGCTGTGGCAGAGACAGCGGCTGAGGCTGAGTCTCCTGGTTCTGGTCCTGGTCCCATCGATAGGGCGCCTGCCTGTGTCTGTTTTTCCTTTGGATTAACATCAGCGATGCTGCGCCCTGCCGCGCCGCCTTTTTTTAATGATACACAATTAGTGCGATGATAAATGGTCTGTCAAATGCAGCATCAATGGCTGACACAACAACAAGCAGTCGCCATCCATTTTTATTTTATATTTTGTTGTTGTTGTTCCCTTCTGTGACTCCTTTCCTACTTAGCTGGCTTGCTGGCTTTGTTGTAGTTGGCTCGTTGATATCATCAGCTTTTGTAGTTCTCTCTTAAAGTGAAATATCCACATCAGACAGTTGGGCGCTGGCTGGCAAAAACTAATGATGGCAGCGCTCTGATATTGGATATTAATTGTTACAAATAACAAGAAGCTGCACTTTAGCTAGTAGAAAACCCGTCAACGTGCAGAGTATGAAGCAAATTAACCTTAAGGCGGCTGCCTCTTTGGCGTCTTTGGCCGGGGACGAAATCAATTAAAATGAATGAAATAAATTGTAGACATAATGTAACTACATGACCCCACAGACTGCCCAGCCGGCTAAGCTCGACTGAGTCGCTGAGTTTGTCTGAGCGGGCATCAGGGAACTATTTCTGATAAGCCTCGTTGCTTGGACACCCCCATTGCCCCACCTAATTCACTAGAGAAATGAGAATGGAACAGGCCATAAAATATGGCATGCTGTGCAGCATTCGGCGTATAAATAATTGTAATAGATACGACAAGTATATGCATACATATATCTCATATTGTTACGCTTCAATTTGAATAAAGTCGCACCAAAACTGAGTTCCCGAAAGCCATTTAGCTGAAATTTGATTCACAGTATCTTAGCGTTAACCATGAGAGACAACTTGATGATTGGCTTCAACATATAATGGCATCGGTTGTGCTATTGATACGCTGCAGGGAAGTTGGGTTCGTTTGGGTTCATTGCAGCTGGCAACTAGACTGAGTGGTAGATCTATCCCAGCTACTAATTGGACTTTACCAAAGCGTGCAGTTCAATTTCTATGAATATTTCAGAATATCATATTTTTGTTGAATTTGAAACCTTTATAACATCACCAGCAATGATTTCTTGCGTGTTTCTGCTTGTTTATGTTGAGTACATTTTCTAAATGAACTATATTTGAGACTAGGTAACTAAACTGAGAAGCTCTTATCACAAACCGCAGCTCTTAAGATTCAGATCACTGTAACATAACAGACAGTGAATTCTGTTTAAATGAGCATTAACATTGAACAAAACAGAAGTTGGGAGAAGTTGAAGCTAGGAAATTATGAATAATTTGAATTTATTTATCATTTTTGATGCGTTCATACGGACAGACGGACATTTCGCAAACCCAATATACTGTTTTTCCCTTCGGGAACAGAGTATAAATACATTGTGAAAATAAAAAGACTGCAACACTGATCGGCTCAACTGAAGTCGATTTGAATGAGCATTGACATTTGCTTACATGTTAATTATTAAGGAGCTTCGTTACTCAACTTTGCTTATAATTTGAAGCGTATTAAATCTCTATGACAAACAAAATTCTAAATATTTTAACATAATTTTGCATTGAAAATACTTCTGCAACTTCGATTTATGTTGTACACATTCAACTCGCGTCTGTCTCTGCTGCAAATGGCATTGGACTCATATCCAAAAACCCTCAAGCCCGTATGAAATTGCGTGCCCCAAAACTCGTAGCAAATGTGCAATCTGTAATCAGCTTCTAGTTGCAGCTGAAATGAATGCCAATGCTGATGCGATAGACATCAATAAACGCGCTGGCAACGCTGGCATAACTGTAAATTATCGTTTGCAAATCAGGTTGCCACATCGGCTCAGATATCGCTTTGGTCTGTGTCTTGTGTGATTTAATTGCGTATTGGCGGCAATGGGTGCCACATCAAAGCCACAGAACATAACTTTATTTGCCTAGCAAACGCAATGGGCAATCGCTTGTTTGTGCTTGTGTGTGCCTGTCTGTGTGTGTGTGTGTGTGTGTGTCTGTATATCGAATAACGCACCCGCATTGTTATCGAATTGTCATGGGGTGCTGCAGTTTGCTGTGGGTGATTGCTCTGATAGCTGCGTTATAACAACGCCCTTCGAACAGCCGCATTTAACATTTGAACTTTATTATTAGGTTTTGCGGTTGATTTCAATTCGAATGCAATCAGAATGCCGTTGCCACAGTTTGTGGTACAGCGAACGAAATTCAGAGACCTAGGAATGGATAGGACATCGGCAGGATTGAGTGGTCGCTCGATTTACTTGGCATTCTTGAAAGTTATCTTGAAAATAAAATTAATAAGCTGAAGTCTAGGAATAATTGAGTTATTGTACATCCTTACAAACTTACAAAATCAAACCCATTAAAATTAATGCTATCATACAAATATCGATAATTGAGTTTTGTATACAGATTACTGTTTTCACGGACCTTTCCGACCAAAAATATACTAGAAAAAAGTAAGAATGCTATAGTCGAGTATACCCGACTACGAAACTCCCTGTACCCAGGTCTAAAACATTCAATCACATCTACGTCCACTTACACATACACACACACATACACAAAGACGCACGCACACAGGCGGCAAAAGCGATAACGCAAGCGACGAATTTTAATTGGTGGCTGTGCTTCCCCTTCCCCCTCTCGCTGCATTTCTGAATATTCTTTCGTGAATAACTTCCGTGTTTATTATCCGATCGACTTGAAATTTGGACAGTAGATCAAGAGACACTAAAGTATTGTACATGCCAAATCTTAAAGCTGTATCTTGAAAATGTTACTGTAAAACGGTTTTTATCGATTTGCGGGGGAACGGGGGAGATATCTGAAATATGAAACAAACTTGATCTGCGTATGGTATACAGGAACCTACATTTCAAATTTGGTGTCTCTAGCTCTTGTAGTTGCTGAGATCGACGCGTTCATCCGGACAGACGGACAGACGGACAGACAGACGGACATGGCCAAATCGAAATCTCTTTTGACACTGATCAAGAATATATATACTTTATAGGGTCGGAGATGTCTCCTTCTGCCTGTTACATACTTTTGCACAAATCCAATACCCCCTTTTACCCATTTTATGGGTACAGGGAGTAAAAAATATCTTACCTGTTAAAAATTGATTTGGAATAATGCAATGTTTTTTGTAAAATTAAATCTAGTGACTTAATTATTTTTTATTTTTTGTGTTTTTTTTTTGGTTAGGTTTTTTCTTGGAATTGCATTGAAATATTAAAAAGAACTTAAGAGCTAATCCAATTGGCGTCTAGAACTCCAAAGAGTAGTCGAATATGCCGAAGTTTTCATACTTCTTCTCAAAGTATTTGGCGAAGGTGTCCTTGTAATAGATCTTAACATCCTTGAAGTAGCTGTTGGGCACAAAGAAGCTGTACTCATCGACGGCGCGGTCGAATGGATAGCCGAAGGGCTTGCTGTCCACATAGCGGGTGCCGGAGCCAATACCCGCAGAGTAGGTGTAGTCGAAGTTGGAGAACTGCTCGTATTCCTCAGCGTAGGGCGAGACGAAGAAGTAGAACTGCATGGGCATGCCCTGCTCCCAACCACGTGGCAGCACCAAGCGATCGGGGAAGGTGCTGTGGGACTCAGTTATGTCCAATGGGAAATTGTAGCTGCCTTCGCTGGCCAACATGATGTACTTGTAGAGTTCGGTGTAGGTGATCCGATCCTCAGCGGTCCAGGTGAACTCCTTGGAGCTGCGCTTGATTGTGTTCTGACCAGCAACGAAGGGATAGACAAAGCTGTCGATCTGGACAAAGTTCTGGCTGTTGTACTTCAGAGGAATGACGCGACCGTACTCGTCGAACTTGGGTCCAAGGAAGATGCGCACAACACCCTTCTGCACCTTATCGGAGTCGATGTTGAAGTCGAAGTGGAAGGGTTTGTGGTTGAGGCGAGCCTGACGAGCCAGGAGGGCCTTGTCCCAGACGAACTTGCCATCGACGAAGGTCATTTTGTCGTTAAGCAGATTGGTGACATCAAAGTCCACAAAGTCAAAGTAGGTGACCAGCTCGCTAACGCTCACATCCTTGATGGTAATTCCGTCATAGTACAGATCATTCTTCGTGTAGCTTGGTAGGAAGAACTTGAATTTGTGGAAAACATCGGTGAACTTCTTGTAGAACGAGTAGAAGAAGGGATCGCGCATCATGGTCTCAAAGTTGAGGAACACACTTGGGAACACCTCGAAGTCATAGTAGTCCACATCGGAGAAGTACATGTGCGAGAGCATGTACCAGTAGTTGAAGAAGTACTTGTCGTAGGTGTCGACATTACCTTGGAGATAGTTTCCAATGAACTTGACGGCCTCAGGCTTGTGCATATCGATGACTACACCATCGGCGGTCTTGTAATAGCCGGTCTCCAGCACGTTGTAGATGCGATCGAAGAAGTTCTGAATCTGGTAGAGCATATCGAATTTGCCGTAGGTCTGGTAATCGAAGTAGTTCAGGCGGTAGCTGTAGCCGACACCATTGTAGTTGATCAGCTGAGGATCGTAGCCATACTCGACCTGTTTGTACCAGAAGAACTCAGGAATTTCGCCAAAACCGTTAGCCAAACGCTCCTGGTAGTAACGGGCCAATATCTTTTGCACATTGTAGATCCACCACTCACCGCGACGATCCTTCTCCAGACCGAACTGCTTGCCATCGAGGAAGAAGGCATAGTCCATGTTGAGGTAGTACCAGTATGAGTTCCAGCCCAGATCTTCGGTGAAGTAGCTCATCTTGCTCTCCGCGTTAAAGAAATCGATGTCGCGTGTGTAGTCAACGGGCATGTAGAACTTGGTCAGACCCTTCATGATGTCGTTGTACTTGGGATCCTTGTTGAACTGTGCATAGTTCTCGCGCAGGAAGAATTTGTCCTCAACGTACCAGTGCTCACCCAGACCCATCATCTTCCACCACTGCCATGTCTTCCAGTCCTTTGTGTAGAAATAGTAGTTGTCGCCGAAATCGCTGAAATCCTTGTATAGAATGTCCTTGTATTCCTTCTCGTACATGATCATCTTGCTAAACACATCGTAGTTGAATTTCTCGGCCTCGTACACGAACTTGCTGTTGAAGAAGTACTGTGGGAAGATCTCGTAGATCATTGGCAGCATGAAGCCCTCAAATTCGGGCTTGTGGATGACAGCCATGGTCAAGGCGTAGACAAACATGCCCTCGTTCACATGGATGCGAGCCCAGGCTACGTTGCGCTGGAAGGTCTCCCAGTCCTTGGCGTAGTAGAAGAAGTTGAACAGACCCCAAGCCTGCTTGTGATGGGTCTTCACCAGAGCGCCGAAGAATTCACCCTTGGGCAACAAGGCTCCCAGCTTGTAGGACTCCCAGAATTTCTCCATATAGATGTCAAACTCCTGCTGACATTAGAATAATGCACGGCGGATTATTGCAATAGTCCAAGACATTATTTTAGTTAAGCTAACTCACCTTGTATTGAGCCTTGTCCACGACCAGTTTGCTGCCGAGCTTGATCCATTCCTCGAACGCCAGAGGGTCCTCCACACGGTAGAGGATTTCGAAGAAGAACTTTTGCTTTTCCAAAAATTCACCATCGGCAATCTTCACCTTTGACGATGTGGGCACGCTAAATGCGGCCACACAGCCCACAAGAGCCAACAGGACAATTGTCAGTTTCATCCTTAATGCGTTGTTGCCTTTACTTAACTGCTCCGGCTTTGGTATGCTCAAGCTCCAAACACCTAAAGACTGTTGCCTTTACCGTGCTGCATCTGTGTCTTTTATACCCAGTCGCAGCTGAACCCGTAGCCCCTGCATTGTCCGGCATTGCACCATATCAGTATCAGACGTTGCCATACGCCAAATCGCAGCCAAAAATAGCAATAATCTATTTCGCATTATGTGCAGTAGATGCCACTGCTCTTATCTACTATGTTGTAGTATGTGATTGGACTCCCGCTTTTATCAATGTGCAAAATCAACAAGTAAAAGCGTTGCAGTCGCAAGTTCCAGACTCCGGTATACCGTGTCCTCAGGCTCTGTGTATGTAGTCAAGAATCCTCATTTAAAAGGCAGGGATTGGATGCATCGGGGGTTATCTTAGGTTGGGTCGTTTTCTTTTTATGTCTCTATGGTGTGTCGGGATGAGGAGTTTAGGCGGCTCGAGATCACGTTAAATGATTATTCAAATTTAATTGTTCTGATATATTTCGTTTGTTATTCGGTTGGGATTCTTAAAAGTACTTACTGTGTGTCGTAGAGTTGGTAACTGTGATTAAAATATCTTAAAAAATTTGTATTTTTTTGCATAATATATGCATTTGGCAAACTTCGATAATGTATCGGAAAACATCGATGCATCGTGTAGAAATAATCATCGATAATTGATACATCGATTTTTTTACATCCCTCATCCTATAATTTAATCTTTCCAAATGCCCATCAACCTATAAACTTAGTTATCAATGGCCCCACGGGTACCGGATGTATTTTCAAATTCCTCCCAGGTCTTCAATTTTACGCTGAATCAGGTGCGATAAGGCATAGCTCAGTGCTCTGCTCAGCATTAAGATTACCTGCAGTATTTAGTTTCTATGATAATATTTATGAATTTGAACTGCAAATACACTTGATGACTTCCAGACAATGTGCTTTGATAAGCACCTCGCATTTTTGTCTCCGATAGGTTTTTGTTGCTTCTCCGCTTTCAAAAATTTCTTTGACTATAATATATTTAGCATAGGAACTTATGAATATAAAAACTTTCTATTGCAATTTGTTCCGTATAAGAAAACTTTAACAAAGTTCTTTTTTTATAGTTATTTTTTAACATTTCGCTTTAATTATTAATAGACTAGATATTTCTATACCTTTTGCAGAGGGTTTAATAACTTCTTCAAAAAATGTGATACGCATTGAGACAGACATTCCCATCCCACAACTGATATATACTTTTGATCTGCATCAATAGCGAAGTTGATGAAGACATCGGTCTTTCCATTACTTGGCAAACATGTATCTTAATTTTATAGCTGTCGGCTTTAATCTTATCATAGATGCTTCTTTTGCATGGCAGTACATACATATCTCAGAACCGGCCGGATCGGTTCACGATATCAGTTAGCTGCCATTATGAGAAACTTTTTACTCCCTGTACCCATAAAATGGGTAAAAAGGGGGTATTGGATTTGTGCAAAAGTATGTAACAGGCAGAAGGAGACATCTCCGACCCTATAAAGTATATATATTCTTGATCAGTATCAAAAGAGATTTCGATTTGGCCATGTCCGTCTGTCTGTCCGTCTGTCCGTCTGTCCGTCTGTCCGTCTGTCTGTCCGTATGTATGAACGCAAGGATCTCAGCAACTATAAGAGCTAGAGACACCAAATTTGGAATGTAGGTTCGTGTATAGCGGGAGCAGGTCAAGTTTATTTTAGATTTGAGATATCTCCCCCGTTCCCCCGCTATTCGATAAAAACCGTTTTACAGTTACAATTTTCAAGATATAGCTTTAAGATTTGGCATGTCCAATACTTTAGTCCCTCTTAATCTACTGTCCAAATTTCAAGTCGATCGGATAATAAACACCTAAGTTATTCACGAAAGAAGATTCAGTGCTGCAGCAAGGGAAGAAGAAGCACAGTCACAACTTAAAATGCCTGGCTTGCGCTGTGGCTCGTGCGTGTGCGTATCTGTGTATGTATGTGTAAGTTAACGAAGATGCGATCGGAAATATTTGACCTGGGTACAGGGAGTTTCGTAGTCGGGTATACTCGACTATAGCATTCTTAACTTGTTTGTTTATGAAGATACCTTGACTTATCTCAACACATAAAAGTCTTAACTTGCTCACATTGAATCGACATAAGTCTACTATAGTCTAACATAGCTGCCGTAAGAACAGTCCATCAAAATTAAGTTGTATGAACAAATTTTTCACATATGAAGAATATCCAAAGCAAAATCACGAAATTAAAATTTCATTATCATTTATATTAGCTAGCTAAATTTGGTGCTGAGCGCACTATAATATATAACTGTCTTATAGAAACGATCGGTAGAGAACTGAGCTGTTGTATGATACTATCTTGTTATTCATTGTTTTGGAATACTGAAATGTTTTTTTTTTTAAATAAAAATCTGTGACTAAATAATTTTTTTATGTCTTTATTTTAAGTATTGGTGTTCGTTTCGTTTTTTTTGTTGGTTTTTTGGTGTTGCAAACATTAAAAGAACTTAAGAGCTAAGCCGATTGGCATCTAGTACTCCACAGAGTAGTCGAACATGCCGAAGTTGGCATACTTCTTCTCAAAGTACTTGGCGAAGGTGTCCTTGTAATAGATCTTAACATCCTTGAAGTAGCTGTTGGGCACGAAGAAGCTGAACTCATCGACAGAGCGGTCGAAGGGATAGCCGAAGGGCTTGCTGTCCACATAGCGGGTGCCGGAGCCAATACCCGCAGAGTAGGTGTAGTCGAAGTTGGAGAACTGCTCGTATTCCTCAGCGTAGGGCGAGACGAAGAAGTAGAACTGCATGGGCATGCCTTGCTCCCAACCACGTGGCAGCACCAAGCGATCGGGGAAGGCGCTGTGGGCCTCAGTTATGTCCAATGGGAAATTGTAGCTGCCTTCGCTGGCCAACATGATGTACTTGTAGAGTTCGGTGTAGGTGATCCGATCCTCAGCGGTCCAGGTGAACTCCTTGGAGCTGCGCTTGATTGTGTTCTGACCAGCAACGAAGGGATAGACAAAGCTGTCGATCTGGACAAAGTTCTGGCTGTTGTACTTCAGAGGAATGACGCGACCGTACTCGTCGAACTTGGGTCCAAGGAAGATGCGCACAACACCCTTCTGCACCTTATCGGAGTCGATGTTAAAGTCGAAGTGGAAGGGTTTGTGGTTGAGTCGAGCCTGACGAGCCAGGAGGGCCTTGTCCCAGACGAACTTGCCATCGACGAAGGTCATTTTGTCGTTAAGCAGATTGGTAACATCAAAGTCCACAAAGTCAAAGTAGGTGACCAGCTCGCTAACGCTCACATCCTTGATGGTAATTCCGTCATAGTACAGATCATTCTTCGTGTAGCTTGGTAGGAAGAACTTGAATTTGTAGAAAACATCGGTGAACTTCTTGTAGAACGAGTAGAAGAAGGGATCGCGCATCATGGTCTCAAAGTTGAGGAACACACTTGGGAACACCTCGAAGTCATAGTAGTCCACATCGGAGAAGTACATGTGCGAGAGCACGTACCAATAGTTGAAGAAGTACTTGTCGTAGGTGTCGACATTACCTTGGAGATAGTTTCCAATGAACTTGACGGCCTCAGGCTTGTGCAAATCGATGACTACACCATCGGCGGTCTTGTAATAGCCGGTCTCCAGCACGTTGTAGATGCGATCGAAGAAGTTCTGAATCTGGTAGAGCATATCGAATTTGCCGTAGGTCTGGAAATCGAAGTAGTTCTTGCGGTAGCTGAAGCCAACGCCATTGTAGTTGATCAGCTGAGCATCGTAGCCATACTCGACCTGTTTGTACCAGAAGAACTCGGGAATTTCGCCAAAGCCGTTAGCCAAACGCTCTTGGTAGTAACGGGCCAAGATTTGTTGCACATTGTAGATCCACCACTCACCGCGACGATCCTTCTCCAGACCGAACTGCTTGCCATCGAGGAAGAAGGCATAGTCCATGTTGAGGTAGTACCAGTATGAGTTCCAGCCCAGATCTTCGGTGAAGTAGCTCATCTTGCTCTCCGCGTTGAAGAAATCGATGTCGCGTGTGTAGTCAACGGGCATGTAGAACTTGGTCAGACCCTTCATGATGTCGTTGTACTTGGGATCCTTGTTGAACTGTGCATAGTTCTCGCGCAGGAAGAATTTGTCCTCAACGTACCAGTGCTCACCCAGACCCATCATCTTCCACCACTGCCATGTCTTCCAGTCCTTGGTGTAGAAATAGTAGTTGTCGCCGAAATCGCTGAAATCCTTGTATAGAATGTCCTTGTATTCCTTCTCGTACATGATCATCTTGCTAAACACATCGTAGTTGAATTTCTCGGCCTCGTACACGAACTTGCTGTTGAAGAAGTACTGTGGGAAGATCTCGTAGATCATTGGCAGCATGAAGCCCTCAAATTCGGGCTTGTGGATGACAGCCATGGTCAAGGCGTAGACAAACATGCCCTCGTTCACATGGATGCGAGCCCAGGCTACGTTGCGCTGGAAGGTCTCCCAGTCCTTGGCGTAGTAGAAGAAGTTGAACAGACCCCAAGCCTGCTTGTGATGGGTCTTCACCAGAGCGCCGAAGAATTCACCCTTGGGCAACAAGGCTCCCAGCTTGTAGGACTCCCAGAATTTCTCCATATAGATGTCAAACTCCTGCTGACATTAGAATAATGCACGGCGGATTATTGCAATAGTCCAAGACATTATTTTAGTTAAGCTAACTCACCTTGTATTGAGCCTTGTCCACGACCAGTTTGCTGCCGAGCTTGATCCATTCCTCGAACGCCAGAGGGTCCTCCACACGGTAGAGGATTTCGAAGAAGAACTTTTGCTTTTCCAAAAATTCACCATCGGCAATCTTCACCTTTGACGATGTGGGCACGCTAAATGCGGCCACACAGCCCACAAGAGCCAACAGGACAATTGTCAGTTTCATCCTTAATGCGTTGTTGCCTTTACTTGACTGCTCCGGCTTTGGTATGCTCAAGCTCCAAACACCTAAAGACTGTTGCCTTTACCGTGCTGCATCGGTGGCTTTTATACCCGTAGACCCTGCAATGGCCGGCATTGCATCATATCAGTGTCCGACTATTCGACAAGGCCCACATATTGAACACCCAAAATTAACATGAATATAATTCGCATTATGTGCACTTATCAGTTGCGGCACAGATACTATGTATGTACAGGGTGTCTTTCAGGTCTCCTCCCCGGCCTTGAATTGCACGCCGGATCAGGTGAGATAATGCGACAGTTCAATTGCATAGCTAAGTGCTGTAGTATTAAGCATAAATGTTGCTATTCGTATTCTATAATTGCGTTGATGACTGCAGCATTTTGTTTCTATACAAATATTTATGCATTGGATTTGGCAATGACACTCGACTTTCGGACGATGTGCCTTGATAACATCGCAGTCTTTGGTTCTGATATGATTTTTGTTGCGTTTAGCTGCTCAAAATCTAATTAGTTTTAAAAATAATATATTTATATGTATTCAAATTGATGAATATTAAATTTGAATTTATATTTATACACAATACAACTTAAATTAAACATATTCTGTAAATACTTGTGACGGCAATGAATAGATTGAAAAGTCCTTCAATACAACATAAACATTCATGTTTTTTATAATAACATAAATAACATATATTAATCTAAGAAATTTCATTCCCAACGATTTTTAGTCAAACAACTAGCTGCTATTTGCGACTCCTGCTGTAAATCACAAATAAGTTTG
Organism: Hirtodrosophila confusa; assembly: GCA_035043065.1. Classification (NCBI taxonomy): domain Eukaryota; kingdom Metazoa; phylum Arthropoda; class Insecta; order Diptera; family Drosophilidae; genus Hirtodrosophila; species Hirtodrosophila confusa. The sequence goes on along the minus strand of JAWNNI010000038.1, from coordinate 5,854,904 downwards.
AGGGAGACCTGGGTACAGGGTTTCTCTTAGTCGGTAATACTTGATTAAACCATTCTTACTTGTAAATAACAAGTTGTTATAAGTACTATATATGTAGCTTGTTGCCTTAGCTACAAAAGTAATACATAAATAGTATACATATTTATTGTACCTGGTACCCATCAAATGGATAAAACACGATACTTAAAGTATGCAAAATCATCTTCGACTCCATAATGTATATAAATTCTTGAACAGCATCACCAGAGGATGATGTATGAAAGCGTTGATATCGGAGACTCTCCCAGATGTAGAAAAATTGCTGTACCATACGAAGATCAAGTTTGTGGCAAATTCCACATATTCTCCCTCGCACTACCGCAAATCGACAAAAACGTTTCACTTCCACAATTTTAAAGATATACCCTTGAATTTTGAAATGTATGATTATTTCGTGACTCTTGACCTCTTTCGAAAACTTCAAGTCGATCGAATAATAAACACAGAAGTTATTCAACCGACAACTTTCATACTACTGTTGAGCGGGGGGAGAGCCAGCGCAGCCGCCTCTTGAAAAGCTCTGTTGGCTTGCATGCCGAGAACTGGTTGTGTTCAGAACTGGGTACAGGCTGTCTAGAAGTCGGGTATACCCGACTTGGGTGTTCTAAATTATTTATATATTTCTTTGATATTTCAGCAAATACAAATCGCTTTAAGTTTGCATTATTTTTTGCGTTAGTCTAAAAATTAGCTGATTGGAAAATAAAACTAGCCAATCATCGTTGCTTTTTTAATTTTGTAGCGAAATATTTGGTAGAGATTTATGTTTAAAATGTACTATATAATGTATGTAGAAGCAACTTAAAGCTATTATTATTGTATCAATCGGTAATCAATTAAGGACGTCTAAGGTATACTACAAGCTGATATTTTACGTAACCCATTTTTGTAGCACAATCATCAACATTCGAACCTCATGTAAACTGTTTTCGTGACAAGTGTCCGCGCATAGTCATGTCTACGGAAATCAGCTGGCAACGTATATACGGTTAGTTAAATTTTCCACACGGAAATCCCAAGTCAAAGCAAAGACCTCAAAAGAACTTAAAAGCCGGGAATAACAAAGCGTAGAGCACAACGCAGCGAATTGTAAAGAAGTCTCTTGGCAGACCGAAACTCACTCAAATAAATGCGCAATTAATTTTCCTGGAAAAACTCGAGAGGAATTTTCGTTTTGGGAGCAATGCTGCAAATTGTTTCCAACTACAACTTGTACAATTCAATGGACTAAATAATAACAAGCTATCAGGAGGTGGTGGGGTCAAGCTCTGGGTAGCTTAGAAAAAAACTAAAAATGAATGCAGAGCAATCGACGAGAGCACTGGCAACAAATTTTTCTCAATAAAAGAAGCATGTGATTATTTATATTTATACAATCAAGTATTTCAGTACAAAGTATTCAGTATACCCTGTAGATTTTCAAATTTTTAACAAATATATCATGAATACGAAAAAAATTGTTATAGTATTTTTAAGATATAACTCTAACAATTTGAATTTGTTTAAAGAAGTCTTATTTATTCCAAAATATTATTCTCAAATGGGTTATTCAATTTCCTGAGACTGTTATTATTTCATACATATATTTTTATTTGGACTGAAAACAATAACAAGTTCGTAACCCATTATCGCTCAGTATAAATAATATTTTAAAAATAGAATTTAAAAATGCAGGGTATCGCTTAGCCATTCACTGACAACTTTTTGGTAAAATGTGTTTTTTACTAAAATATTGAATGTTTTTACTTGGGCGTTTTTTTCCTCTGGAATGGAAAGTTTGCCATCTTTCTATTTTATATTTATTTTGTGTGCGATTCTTAATTTATTTTGCTAGCTGCAATAGTAGCAAAAAATCAAAATCGCGCAAATGAGCAAAGTTTTCTCCGCAATTTTTTTTGTTTTCTTTTTTGGCATAACTTTCAACACAAAGCTGCTGAATTTATTGCTTTTAAAATGCAGTTGCGCATAAATGTGTAGCAGAACATACAAACAACTGCAAACAGCCAACAGCGAAAAGACAACAACAATGCCAGCATCTGCCCGGAAAAAAAAAATAGGAGGAAAATATTGTTGGCCATGTAACAAGCTGCGGTCGCGACTGGGTCGAAAGCCGCGAGGCCGCAACGTAAATGAAATGAAATGAAATGAAATGAAGAAATGAAATGAAAAATCCGCACATAATTGCAAATGCGTGAGATATTTTCCAAATGGCAAAATTATGAAAATGAAATGAAAATGTTTTTCACCAGCCATCGAGCTTTCCATGGTTTTGGTTTTCGTTTATGGTTTGCCTTTGCCCATTTTTAAGTATTCTGCTCAGGTTTGGGCCTTAGGGCCATTTTGACGCCTCATTGTTGGGTTCGCTCTGATGGCGCAACTTTTATTTTGATTGCACAGTAACTTGGGACATTTTATTAAATTGCCAATTGGTAAATTTGTGCACATCAAAGCATCTATATACAAAATCATATATACACGTATATACTTGTCTATAAATAAGTTCTAATCGCACAAGTGACCTTCCAAAGTCGGCAGACAGAACGTCACAAGACATTATTCTGGTTGATAAGCTCATAGTTTAAGTTTATGCATTAGACGCATTTTAAAAAGTTTCAGTTTTCATACGAATATCTGACTCATTTATAGTTTCTGAACTTAATCATCCAACATCATATTCAACATTTTTCAAAATAAGGAAAGTCTGCTTATAAAATCTTAAGAAGAATGCACGAAAGTACTACAAAAATTGAAAATAAGTAGTCGCGGAACACCCGGACATAGATAAGATTCTTCTTGCTCGGAATTAGCTTAGTTGAGCTCCTGTACTCAAAATTATCAGTTGTGTAACAGGATTGCCTAACTATTTATCCGGAGCAGAATGCATCCTTACAATACTGAATAACCTTGTGGTTCAGCCCAATTTCAATTAGTCATTATTCCATAATTTTAAATTCCTGTGCGTTTCTATGTTATTATTATGAACAACAAATAATATTAAATGTTAACGCTTATTCGATTTTCTACTTTTGCAGTTTAATAGATTTTAATTTGTTAATTCTGTCTCTATGATTATGTACAAAGCAATCTGATATTCAAATTTAAATCCAATACAATTTTCGTGCCACTTGCCCAACCAAAAAGTAGCTTATAAACAAATTCTTATTGTTAAACGATTATACATTAAATTCATGAACTGTGCACAACCAAAGTATGACTCACTGGGTGGTTTGGCGGCCCATATACTTACGTAATTGAGTGTTCTTTTGTTTTGAATGCAAAATTAATGGTCAGGCTTTACATGAACACAATTAAACTATTAATCAATGCTTGTAAGCGCTCATATTCACACAGAAATTTGAATAAAAACAGAGCTTTTACCGACTTTATAAATTTAATGGAGTTTGCAAAAGCAGCAATTATATTTTAAAACTTTTTTACAGCTTTTCATTTTTTTAGCATGTGCCATATACAAATATACATTTTTTTGAGTCCTTTGTGTTGTGGAGAGGCCATCGGAACTGGTGCCAGAGCTAGGCCAAGATTCACTGAGCCTCAAACATAAAAACTCTGCTGGAAACTCACTTTTAGTAGTATGTATGTAGTAGTTAGTAAGGTCGCGGGATGGGGAGTCGGGTGGGGGAACAGTACATGACGCTTGGGGGCATAATAGCGCAAAAGTTTCAAGTGGACTCTCTTGGCGGGGGCTGTGTGTATAGGTTAGGGTTGAAGTATGGATCCAGCTGTACCCAGTATTTGTTGGTCGTTAGCATCTGTGCAGCATTGTGGCACATATTCAACTTTTGCCTTCTATTTTACGTTGTTTGTTAGCTCGGCTCAGCTGGGCTCTGGCTTCACTTTTTTTTCATACTATGTACGAGTATTTCATTGTTTCAGAACAATGTTTTCTATTTGATTGCGCGACTGACTTTGATTTGCCATCTCCCTTACACGCCTTTGAAGGCAACCTTACACTTTATATTGCAGTTTTCCATACCCTTGCAGAAGGTATGCTAATTTTGCCAAAATATGTTGAAGAAATTCCCAAAAACTATACCCGAATGTTTGCTTGATCGGAACAAGAAATCATAAGTCAAATAAATTCGATCAAAATCGGACAACTGTATCTTTTAGCTGCCAAAGTCTAAAATATTGTTATGTACATATATAATAATTGTTATTTTTATGTAAACATACGTTGATTTCTTAACGTTTATTTGATTTCCCTACACTAGTTGACATAATTTTAGTTAAGTTTTTGGTTAAGTTTTGTTAATATTCGGCGAACCGAAAATAATTGTTATCGTTTGTTAAAGTGAGCAGAGTCTTTTTAACGTCTTTCAATTGTCTAACTTTTTACAACAAAATCACTTTAAAGTTTAAACGCTTATTGAGTTAACCTCCGAATTTTAGCTCAGATCAGATCAGAGTGTATTTAATATTCGACCAAAATAGCTGTTCACGTTTGTTTAGGTGAGCAAAGTCACTTTAAATTCTTTCAATTGTAAAACTTTTTTATTGAAATTTCTTTAAACGATTATTGTGCTCACCCCAGAAGCTTTGAAAGCTTTTCGCTTGTGCTTTTTGTTTGCTGCGTCGCGTCGCTGCGACGTATTTGAAATTAGTCGGCTTCGTTCTTATTTGTATTTATTATCGTTGTTGCTTTTGGTTCTGCTTCTGCTTCTGCTTTGTTTGTGTAACGTTCTTGACGCTGAAGCGGCAGAAGTCAGGATGGCCGAGTGGTCTAAGGCGCTGCGTTCAGGTCGCAGTCTACTCTGTAGGCGTGGGTTCGAATCCCACTTCTGACAAGATTCTTTTTATATTTTTAATTTATATTGTACAAAGTATTATAAAATACTTAATAGTATTACAATGTTTTTACCACTTTTGTAGCTAGCTTTCATTGAAAAATTGCCTAAATCGACTTACTTTCTGTAGTACAACAAACAACTGAAGGCGAAACATAGAAAAATATTCTCAATACTTCCCAAATGTAAAACATAAACTGAAAACAGAACTGTAACTTTAAGTTTTTCTTGTTATTGTGACTCTGGTTCTCGCAGCAAGCACTAGAAAATGTCTGTGAGCTACTTTTTGAAGCACATGGCGAACATTAACAAAGTTTCACTTGGAAATTAAGTTGCTTTTCTGGCTGCTGTGCGAAAATTCAATAAATTTGCTGCAGGGCATGTTTGTAGCAGTTCAGACTCACCAAAACAAAAAACAAAAAATAAAAACAGACAGAATAGAGGCAACAAACAGCAACAAATAGTAGGAATAACAGAAGCACAGCAAATGGCAACAGCAACAGGAAACGGCAACAGAAAATTTTGTGTAGGTTTTTGTTTTTTATACCCTGGGTAAAGGGTATTACAATTTTGTAATGAAATCTGTTACGTAGTGATATAGGTATGTGCCATTCCAGAAAAATGTCTCTATATTCCTATTCTGATTACTTTTTAATCTGAATGGGAAATTATTTACAGACATGTTTACCTCCATCTGCTTGTTCTTGGTACAAACTCTTTCCAGACAAATCGAATCACTATCGTATAATGCTGATATGGAAACGATCGTATAAAAATAGAATTGGTGTATGAAACTTTTGGGTTTTTATTTAGTAGTGAATTCAAACAAACCCACAAAATAAATATTATTTTGTTACAATTCTGAATGAAAATCGGACCACCTATAAACCCTATAGAACAGGATGGTTGGTTTTTATATGAAAAGTCTCAATAGTTTCTTAGATGCCTTAATAAAAAATCCCCACGTTTTAATTCGAATAATTTCTCTCGTATAACAAAACCGTTTTTAACATGCTTATACTGATTGAAGAGGCTAAGATCATATTTCTATATTGTAGATGCGTCCTTAAGGGTAAATAATATTCGGTACCCCGCAGAAACACCATTCCTACTATCTTTCCTTTTTTTGGTGTGCAACATGAAGACTACAAAACGGAACTCAAAGCAACACACAGCACACCCACACCCACATACGCACACACACACAGAGAGAGAGAGAGAGAGAGACATTCACACACGAAAGCTCATAAAATATTTAACTGCACACACACCCACATGTCCGAGGGCTCGTTTGAAATTGTAGCATTGCAAAAAAGTGCGTCCCAAAATGTTTTTCTCCTTTGGTCGCTGCTGCTTCTGCTAACAATGAAAGTTCTCAGAGCACCTTTTTGCTGTTGTTGTTGTTGTTCTTGTTGCCTGCCGTTTCCTTTGGCTTCTCATTTTCCGCCATTTGCAGCTATGCTGAAATGCAAACGACACACACACACACACACACGCACATGCTCACACCTGCCGCCAGGGTTGCCCATAAACAGAAATATCGAACACCAAAAACTGAACTGAATAGATGTGAAAGAGTAAGAGAATTTGTTGTTGCTTCTTTTGGTATTTTATACCCCTACCAAACCCAAAAGCGAATCTGGGTTACGAAGTTTTATTTTCAAATGTTGTTTTGTGGGTGGAGCAGAAGCGGGGGCGTGGTCCATAGGGGGTTTATCATGCAAGGCAAAGTGAATTTATGCCAAGCGCGAATATTTCCATTGATTTTGGCTTCTTTATTGCCATTTTTTGTCCTCGTTGTTGGCATCCTTAAATGTTGTAACAATTGTTGTTTGTTTTTTTTTTTTTTTTTCTAGCAACTAGCAAATAAATTGCCAGCACGATAAAAAAAGCAGCTGCAACAAAATTGCAGTAGGACCTGAAAAAAAAACAAACTAACACAAAAGAGGCGAAACATTTGTTTTCTTCCATTTGAAACGACTATTTGATAATTTAAAGTCAAGCAGAAAAAACAATGAAATGATATAGTGAAGCCAGTTCTAAAATAAATGAAAAATGTTTTAGATTACATTAAAGACGTACAATTATTTTAACTTCACTAATTTCCTCATAATGACAAATTTTTAATAAGTTTTTTAATATAACCAGTATGCGAATAAATAAACAGTCTTCATTCTTTAAAACCAATAACAGAGTGTGGAAAGTGCTTTGCTTTCCGAAATATGTATAAGTATAAGTACGTTGTTAATGTTATATAAGCCCACTCATATTAAATAGCACTCTGAAATTCCGAAATTCATAGGTGTTCTGGATTCCGGGAAACAATTAAAATTTCGGATTGATAAGTTTTGCATTTGAGCAAGTCCAATGATAGATATTTCAACATAAACTACATATCGAAAAACGTTTGCTTAGTATTTCATAAAAAAAACGGGAACAAGAAATCTAAAACGATGCGAAATGCAGAGTACCCTGAAATGGGAAGACGCTTGGAATTTTTTTTAGGGTACCTTTGACTTTCTTCGCATAGAATAAAAATAGATAATAATTTAATCACATATAGAAATTTTACTACCGAATATTCTTGCACATTTACTAATTATTGGTCACTTTGTTTATCTTTGCAGGTGCGTATGTGGAATCATGAAACTTATTCTAAAATCATGTTCTTATTTGAATAATGCTGAAGCCTGTGATAAGTATACCCAAAATAACAATTTCTGTGCATTATTTAGATAGATATAATATTATTATTATATTATGCTACCAGTCGTAAAAGTTACACTTTAAATGCTTTTTGAGAACGTTATTCAACATCCGCTTGTCAGAACAGCGTTTTACGATGATATACATGTGTATAACCGTACAGTTTGTCCCGTATTCTTGTGCTCTTGTATGCTTTTCCATTTTCATTTGGTAGGAAATTTGTTTTGGCCACGTCGTCGTCATCTTCATCATTGTCTTTGTTCGTTTCATTGCCGCGGGCGCTTTTATCTTTACATTCAGTTTACTTTATTTCTTTGCTACTGTCTACATCTTTTGTATTACTGCTACGTGTGCCGTAGAGTGTATACTTTCAGGCGAGTCTCTCTGTATGTGTGTGTGTGTGTGTGTGTGTGCCGCAAAGACCTTCAACCCAGTATAAAAACCATCCAACCCCCCCACCCAACAGTATTAAAATGGCGGCGCCATCACAGAGAAATTATGAAAGGCCTGAATACCGTTACCGACTCAAAGCGAACACTTTTTCACCACTTAAGACTTTGGGCTTCATCGGGTTTGGCCTTTAAATAAATAAAACCAAAGTCGCTGAGCAGGCAAAGCTTTCGAGTGGGATAGGGATTGGATAGGGTTGTAGTAGGATTCGGGGGCGGCAAAGGGCAATGGGGTGAAACTGTACAATGAGTTGAAAGCCCGCCACAAGTAGCTCAACTCATGCACAACCACAAAATAATGATAATAATGATGACACTGACGATTTCAATTGTATATAAAACAAACGCTTAGTAAACCTTTTCCTTTTGAGGGCATTGGGCGTATCTGAGAAGCACTGTTATGTTATTTTCTGATGGATTTAAATGCTTAGTATTTACCAGAAAAAAGGAAAAGTCTTGTTGTGATAAACAAGTTAAGCCCAAGAATAACAATAGGCATTTCGTAACTACGAGTAGAGATGTTGTTATGATTATAGAAATCGTTTTTATGTAGAACTCAATCTAAAAGATTGTGTAACTTGCGATTAATTTTCTTTAAGACTGTAGACTATCATAAATGTTTTCTTGAGAAGATAAAAATAAATATTATTATTAATGGTTTTGGTTCAGTGGGTATGTTGGACATCGTGGGTTGGATCCTCCGCAAAACTCAATGTAATTATACTCTTCCCGAAGGCAAAAAGAGTATATTGGGTTTGCGAAATGTCCGTCTGTCCGTATGAACACAATTTTTTCCACACCCTTGAAGCTAAAACCTGAATCTTCCACATTTTTAAAGCTATATACACCAAATTTGGCATACACACTAATATTGACATTCCTGACAGATATTTTCAAACATTTTCACCACCCCTCCTCCCCCACAAATGAGCAAAATCTATATCTCCCATATCTGTACAGGTAGAGTCATCAAATTTGATTTTGACTACTGTTTTAAAATTATACCGGGCTGGGAACAGAGTATTCTGCTGTCGGATACGTCCAACTTCAACATTCTTACTTGTTTTTGTTTTGATGTCGTCTAAAAAAGAAATCAATGAACCCAAAACTCTCCCCAAAGCACCACCGATAAAAACATAGGGCTTATTTTCCCGCATTCAGCCACTCGACTAATATCTAGTTATAATCCTTAGCTGCCTTCCTGTGCAGATACACTCAGCTCAAATTCATTAGGGTCAACCCAATCGACTGAGCTTCATCGATGCCAATTGGCAGGATGCACCTGCAGGAGCTCTGGCTTAGGTACACTCGCTCTATTTGACATGACCCGCTTTATTTTTGAGCGCGTGCCATGTGAACCACAGAAGCCGGCTGTTGCAAGGGTTTCCATGTCCTGGCTGCAACAGCGTCCGTTTTATGGGTCATTGGAGTAGCAAAAGTAGCAGCAAGTGACGTGCTTCTGGCTGCCATACAGGCAATCATGGGGTTCGAGTTGATGAAAAGCCAGAGAGCGTACAGCGACATAACCTACATGAAATTGTTGATGTCAGTTGAGGACGAGATGGGACAGTACAGAAAAAGGACGGCACAGAGCATGGCTCAGCCCAGTTAAACCCGGCCAAGTTGTAGCTGAAGCTGGCGGGTTGACAGGCAAACGGCATCATTAAACACGAACAAAGTATCATCGTCATACTCATCATCAGCAGCCATCAGATGGTATACATAAACTTTAGCACGTGCCTGCAAGTGTGGCACTGAGAGAAATCGTCAAGCAGATGTGAATTACTCGTAAACTGGAATGCTGGTTAAATTAATTGTTAATCAAGTGCTTTACGATGGTGATACAGCTGCAAGGCATTAAGATTTCTTCATTTTTTCTTTAAAATGTAACGAATTGGGAACATGTTGGAGCTTTAAATGAAAACACATAATATTATTAAAATATACGCAGCTCTGAAAAATGACTTACTGTTCATAACTGTCACAAATAATATCGCCATTAGATCACCTCCTAAGGGTAATAGCTAAAGATAAACTTAGATCTTGATGATTGGCAGTCCAAGCAGCTTTTACAGTTAACACAACAAAACCATTTAACATTGGGTCAATGAGCCACATTTCTCCCAATTTCGTAGACTCCACTGTATGCGCTTGCATACGTGGGCCTGTATTAGTGAACTTTTGAAAGCTCATACGATCATATTAAGCTACGTACGTATGTGAGTTGCGTGCATGTGAAAGCTTCATGCTGATGTCTCTCTGTATGAATATTGCAACTCATTTTGCACATATGTTAAAATTCGTGCTGTGCATCTCATAAAGCGTTCACATGCTGCGCCGCCTGATGCTATATGCCTCCCTGTCTTCCATAAAGTAGCGCCAATTTATAATGCAATGCAAGTCATTGTTTGATTGTGTGTGCGTGGGCCCTGACTCCAACAGGGCTCAAGTGACTGAGCTTGATCAATTACACCCACTGACACTGTTAACCCAGAACAAGGACCCGGCATAGGAATGGTACGAGAACCTATCTTGGTGCTTGCTAGCATATTTGTGCTGGGCGCATATCATTGTCATTGTAATAAGTGACGCGTGTGCTTAGTGCACACACCTGCGTCCCAATCTCCTCACGTCTTTGGCTCCATCTCAGTTTTCATCTCTGCCTGTTTGCGATTCATTCATGCATGCCTCACCTGGCCCAGTTGTGACTGGGTGCGTGCACCTGACGTGCCCGCCTCCTCGGCTCCTGGGCATGTGTTTGTTTAGGCACATGTAAAGCGTCTTATCTGCGTCGTGTAAATGGTGGCAAAGCCAGCCCTGGATTATACACAGACACACAGAAGCCCAACACGTAGAAGCACAAATTCTTTGGCATATGTACATTCAGCAGAGTTTTTAGCCAGCTCATGCCAAAAATATCATTTAGTTTCTGTTTGAAGAGCAAGTCATACAGGCGTGAGTTCCTAATGAAGCAAAGAACTCGAATGAAAGATAAATAAAAATGCATTACGAGAGCTATCATAAGGTCAGCACTTAACAAGCATACTATATTTAGAAAACTATGATAGCTGAGTATCATGAAGCTAAAAAAAAGCAAAGCTATTTATCCCTCATTGAAATCAATGTCCTTTTAATTTTCCCCTCTTCCTCGCCTAATAATATGTAGATCATTAACACGTAGACAAATGCTAATGCTCATTCGAACAGAGCTCACTGTAGCTGTTATACTTAAAGTGATCTGTTATGTTGAAATCTCTTATTGGGAATTGCCTATCTCTAGATTATTCATTATTAACCAATAGAGTTAAACTTTTCCTATGGAGACTATGGAACATTGATTTCTAGCTTATTTTTATATGTCAGATGTCTATTCTATAATCATAAATAAGTGCATACCAGAACCGGATTGTTATTTGTAAATCTGGGCATGTGATTACTTTGATGGAGAAATCAATATTTAATGATTGGAAAAATATAAAATTCATTATAGAATTAACATAAAACGATGTAATATTATTAAGCTATGGTATCGATGGGAAAAACCCCCGAAAGTTGAAATAATCACCGAAAGTATCGATAGGTCCTAATGCGCTACGTTTTTTAAATACATTTTTTACTCCCTGTACCCATAATATGAGTGAAAAGGGGGTACTAAATATGTGCAAATGTATGTAACAGGCAGAAGGAGACATATAAAGACTATATAAATTCTTGATCAGTATCAAAAGAGAGTTCGATTTAGCCATGTCCGTCTGTCTGTCCGTCCGTCCGTCTGTGCATCTGTCCGGATGAACGGGTCGATCTCAGCAACCATAAGAGCTAGAGACACCAAATTTGAAATGTAGGTTCCTGATAAAGTTTGTGGGTGAAGAAGCGGCACAGCCACTTCTTTAAAATGCCTCGCTTGCGTTGTCGCTTGTGCTCTCGCTTGTGTATGTGTAAGTATACGAAGATTATGGTAATTTTTGACTATAGCATTCTTACTTGTATTTTGCTAAAATTTTGCCAATTTTTTCAATATATGCAGTAATACCCTTTTTGCAGCTTAAGCTATTTGTAAATAACATGTAAAATTATTAAAAATTGGAGCCAAGTTGCAATTTTAGTACTTTACCTTTAGTTGTGTCACTTTATTTTTTTGATGCATACTATAATTCCCAGCTAGTTTAAGATTAGGTTGCCTAAAGTAGAAACAAGATTCTCACTGGGCCGAGCGTCACATTATTCATATTTCTTTTTATAGTTCTTGTGACTAAAAATTGAAAATGTGTGTATGTGTAAGTGTACGCAGATGCGATCAGAAATTTGTGACCTGCAAACAAGGAGATTTGTAGTCGGGTATATTCGACTATAACGTTCTTACTTGTTTAAAGATAAACTGAATCTCTTTTATAAGCAGAAATACCATTTTCATTTACCCTAATTCCAGCGACATTCGAAATATGTACTATATTTATTTTTTATATTTAAATTAATCACTTAACCATCCTTAATGGCATCATCACTTCTTAACTGTCTGAGTGCTTACTCAATACTCGCAAAAGTAAAATGTAATTAAATTTACTTTTTAATAACAACATTTTCTTTGCACACTTGGCATAAAAATGCCTCAACATTCGCTTGGCTCTTAAATAAAACACCTGGCAATTGGTTACGACAATTTGTTGTCATTAAAAGCTCGGCGAGTGTGCTCTTTGGTCTTTGGCTCTTGTCAGGCGGCAGTTGCAACAAGCCACAGATGACAGAGGTTCTTCATCATTAACCGGGGGATCCTTTACAATGCTGTGCTGGGGAAGAACGCGATGAGCGTAAATAAATGCAAAATAATACAATAATAATTAAAAGTGCATAAAATACGACGCAGAATCGGGAACGCAGCAGGGCACCAGAGACTCTGAGTCCTTGCCAGGACCGTGCTGGGTCTTTGGCCCGGTCATGTGCTGGCTTCGCGTTTCAACTTGACGTAAGTTGCGTTAATTGCCGCATAAATGGCGTGTAGTCCATATCCTGTCACATTGCGCAACAACCGCAGGACATGCGGCATACACGGACCCGGTCCCGAAGCCAGCGTCTCTTCCACTTTCTGCCTAAATGAATTTAAAGGCTTTTATGGATTTTCTTTAACGTATGCCGATTAATTTAATTTTGTACGAGGCACGTTCGCAACAAGGTTATGTTGCACCAATTAGCCGCCAGATGTCGGTATACCCAAAAACTTTCAACCATTTTCAGCAAAGCAGGGTTGCATTCTGAACGCCATTGAATTTTCATATGTTTTTCATACATTTTGCTCGAGTATCAATAATAATTTGTTGAATTGGTTCTTTTATTTAATTAAATTATCGGAGACGTTAAATTTAAATTGTAGTTTAAGAGTTTTTAATTACCTAATATTTAATTTATTTTATTTTAACAGTTAATAAGTGGGAAACATTTGTTGTGTATTTGAAAAGCGACCACTTAAAATTAAATACAATTATGTATACTAGTTCGATAAGTACCGGATGCCACAAATTCAATAAAATTACATGTGTATACACATACTTAATTTAATTTGCTTCAGAGCTCCACACTTTGCCCTTTTTCTACAGATACTATTTTTTGTTAAACTGCAATCAAATTGTAATGCAAAAAGTGTAGACGAATTATATTATATTTAATTGGCAACGATTTGAAATATTAACGAAGCTTCCATTTCATTGCAAATGTTTCATTGCCCCAGGATGTTGGGAGTTTCAGACCCTCTGGGGACGTGTTTGTTAGTACACAATGCACACAAATTCGATTTGTACCAATTGTTTGTATTCAAAATAAAATATCATGTGGCAAAAATGATTTGTGTTTGAGATTATTTTTGTATTTTTGTTATGCGACAGAAATGGAATACAAAATGAGCTAGTTTCATGATTTATAATGGTTTTTATAATTGCAAGTATGATATAAAATATATTTATATTAAATAGAATAAAAGTCTGATTTAAACCCTTCTAGCGAATGTATTTATTTTGCAACATAATTTTTAAATAGATTCTTGGATGAGTGCGCTTGAAAGTTCATTCGCTTGTTGCAGAACAAAGCAAGTAGAATGCACTTGTTAAAACACATCAAACCACTAATTGTGTAACCAGGGTTTGAATTCTGAAAAGCTTAATGGAAGAGAATAAGACAAGCTCGGCAAGCCAAGTGTCCAGCTTCTAAGTCTTCAAGTAAACTTTAAGCAAAATAAACGAGTGAGTCAACTTGATTACTTTCAAGTGTTATTAGCTTAATCGATTGTACCTTTAACAAAGCTGGCCGATTATACACAGATGTGTATATTTTTCTAGTTAATTGAGTTTAACTTTCAAGTGCACTTCCAAGTCATTAAATTCATTTGTATTTTTACCCAACTCTAATGCTAAGTAGTGCTGTCTGTTTTATTTCTTCTTTATGATATTAGAAATGAGAAAATAGAGGTATTAGATTTTTTAATAATTGTACATTTGTCTTCTTAGCATACTCGTACCTTTGGGCAGTACTTTCTATTGTCCCAAAGTACATATATTTTCAAAAAATCTAAGCTCTCTTGATCCCTATTAGCCCTCCTAATGTGTATGTATTATCCACTGTCATATTGCGGCTTAGTGACATCTTTTATTCCATCTGCTGGCCAAATGAAACCACACAATTACAAAGTGACAGTGCCATAAAGGTGTTTCAGCCGATCCAGTTACGAGCACCGTCTGGGCCACTCCCAAAAACCCAAAAGCGTTGCTAGTCCGTAAAGCTAGAGGTGCTATCAAGATGCAAACAGCAGCAGAAAAGAAATTGGCAGAACGACTGCGGCTGAGACTGGCACATCAATTGGAAAGGAAAACAATACAAAACACAACAAAGCCAGAGAAGAACCAAAAACCAAATCAAACAAACAGTGCAACAGAGCGGGGCACGCGGCATGCGGCATGCGGCATGAGGCATGGCCTGAACGAGCCTGCGATAAGCCTGTGGCCAATGCCGCTCCAGAGATAAGACAGTGGACCAAAGGACTGGGAACGGCGTCGATTTCTGATTTCATTTCGTATACTGGCGGCTCTATGTCTAAATAATTCTTTTTTTCTTTCTTTTTTTTGCCACTCTGATGCTTGGCTTACGCTTTGCATTTCTTTCTGGCCTTTTCTGTGTGTGTCGGCCATTTGATTTCGGCCGCCGTTCGGCGTTCATTTCAATTAAATGCAAATCTCGGCTGGGATTTTTCCCATTGAACGCCGCACGGACCAGCGATGGGGCGGCGAAGGCAGCGGGGCAGCAACAGCCATGAACATGAACAGGAAGTTCCCCCTGGTCCATGGATGGCGTTGCAAAAGTCGTGGAATGTTTTTTACGCATCGCTGCGTTTTGTTTTCCGGCATGGGAAGCCCTTCTCGTATTTGCTATTTTTTCGACTATATAATTTTTATGCAACGACGCCATTGTGTATGTCGAGGTTTTTTTTACGGGTCCCGGTCATAACGGGGTATGCAACATTTGGAGTGCGGTTTGTTAATCTAAATAAAACAACAAATCAGTGCTAAGCTACATTTTCAAAACAGATTCACAGAAATTAAAAAGAAAAATTTTTTTAAAACCCTTATTGAATTTTTGAAAATCCAAAATCCTTTTTTGTGAATTATAGTTGAAAAACTAACTTAGTGTATGATGTAAGCTCTTAAATATATCCTGCACCAAACAAATTGGTCACTTATTTGTGGATTCAATCCGAAAGTGGAATTCAGAACAGGACCTACTTGAAGCAGAGTTATTCTGAATGCCACATTGTTATGAAAAACTAAGGGTATTAATTTCATCCTGCGCCAAAAAAACGCACTTTTTTGTGGATTTTATTCGAAAGTAGCTTTTAAACTGGAATAAGTTGTGTTTTGATCTTTTCCCATACTTTTCAGATTTGGTCGTACTTATGAAGTTGTTGCTAATAGCGCGGTCTATTTATACTTCTTACCAAGCTAAATACCTTACAATTTAATATTTATTTAGTATGTTTTGAATAAAACGTAAGCCCCAGTACAGAATGCCAGCTAGAGAGTACTCTCTATAAAATTCTTTTACTTCTCATATATATTTTTCAGAGCTTCCTTCTAGTTCCTGTTACCCTCATCTAGGTAACTTTTATTATATGGTTGCCTTTTCTGTCTCTCCATGCTCTCTCAAAGGAGTGCAACATTGTGCTTGCATTTATTAAGCATTTGCATTGTTAATGCCCACTGTCTTTTGCTGGTTTCACTTTGTCTCTCCACTCATTCTGAGAAAGGTGTGGCAGACTGTCCTGTCCGAGTGCTGGATGGGGATATTTATAAAGCTGACTGGAGAGGTGGTCAGTCAATGTGTTTGATGATGTTGGGTAAATAGTTCCTCTTCCGCTGACAAATGTTGTGGTTGACGTGCGTGCTGCCAACTTGATGAAGAATTCGCAGAAACCAAATGAAAAATGTAGAAAATATTTAAAAATCGGCTTATGTGTCGCTTGGTAATTTGTGTAAAAATGCTCGAGCAAGGTCCTTAAGAGTAGTCCCGTTCAAAATGTTACCCATTGTTCAAATATCATAAGCCGCTCGATCCTTGCGTTGTCACGTTCCGGCTTCGGTCTCTGCGGACTCACTGGCCCCGGACGAGAAAGTCAAACATGGACACGTTGTCGCCATTGTCACCGCAATGTAAAATCCTCCCAGGGCAGTCAGCCAACACATTGAGCGGCGACGGGCAGCAAAGTCAGCAGGCGGAAGGACCTAGAGTTTTGTCCAGCATTTTGTAGATTTCGAATGTTGGAATTTACGTTATTTTCGTTGAATTTGCATAATTTGCAGCGGCAGGCCCGACAGTCAGTCAGTTGATTAAAGTGATAGACTCGACTCCCTGTCAGGTTTTTCCTCTCATCGTTTTTTACGAGTCTGCTCCGCTGCTCTTTGAATCGTCTGGCGGATTCGGTACGGTCTGCTGCTCCTTTGTTCAAATAAGTATATACGCGGAGCCTGGCACCGGGCAGAAACTGGGATTGTGATGGAGACTGGGAACTGGGGACTGGGCACACTGGCCTCGGGATGGGAACGTGTTGAGTTGCAGTTTACTTTGGCGTCGCATACATTTTGAAAGTCAAGGTAAATATTAGATTTTGGGTTCTGAAATTTTTGGCTGTTTGCGGGCCGAACTGTGTGTTTGTTGTGGCTTGTGTGTGTGTGTGTGTGTGTGTGTATGTGTGTGTCCGCACCCTGTTGTAGATGTAGGTAAAGCAAATATTAGCTTACAATTTGGGGGCTTACATAGTTTGTAGGGACGACGAAAAGGCCCGCGGTGACATTAAACATAAGTTAGGTGCGACGAAACTTTTGTGCGTTCAGGAGGCAGCAGGAAGATGATTTGTAGAGTCAAATGAAGGCAATAGTAATGTGTATCCTAGAATGTTTGGGTTGTGCTATACCCCAGCTTGCCCTACTTTGCATATTTTAACTTACCTTTAAAATGTATTTAAATTTAAAACGAAATGCAATCCTATTTTGACATCAAAAATGCAATCACGTTCTCCTAATGATACTTGAAATGCCATAAGAATCTGTAGTTGAATTGAAACAATATCTTAAAGGTCATTTCGAAGGCGTTTCTTTTTGTAAGGCTGAAAATGATAGCTATTGATTCTAAAAGCCACTTTTCAGAGTTTTCTTAGTACCGATACTATCGAAAAAGTATAGATAGTTTTCTTTTGGTAATGCCTTTTCTATGAAATGTTTTCATTATTTAAAGTTACCATTTAAAGGACTGTTTTTTTTTTAAATAATCTTACAATTGAATTAATCATAAGTAACACAATTTCGATTAATCGCTAGTTATCGATATATAAGAGTATCCCTAGGAGTTGCTAAACTATCTCTACTTTTTCCAGCTCTATTTGTTAGTTTCGCTTTTGTTTTTTGCATTTCAACGTGTTTCTCTTAAAATATTTCGGTTATTCCCACCTTTGTTGTTTTTCATAACTTTTGTTCCATTTCTGCATATTTCATTACCATTACAGCTGTCTGTTTTTCCGACAACTTTTCAACTCTTTGCTTCTTTTTTTGTTTCAAAGCTTTGTTGCTTTTAATTAAAGCGCCAAAATACAAATGGCGTTCCATCTCCAGAATGTGTATGTGTGTGTGTGTGTGTGTGTGTGTGTGACTGTATGTTGAAACTTTGGCTGTACTTTCAAGTCACCCCAACTGAAGAGCCCCCTTATCATTCAGACAGTTGCGCACTCGTTCCGCGTGTCACGTTAAATGTCAGGCAAACAAAAGGCATGTCCTATTTGAAAAGCTCGTGCATAAAAGCTTTTTATCCGCCCATTAATTCTGACTCCTTTTTTTCGGGATGCCCACTGAAATGAAAAGTGTGAAGAGAGCGTGGAGATGCGCTTTCTCGAACCAGGTTGCATACAGATGTCTACTGCTCTTTTTTCACCCGAAATACATTGACAGAAAGGTTTCATTCAATAGAAAACAAGCGCGGAAAGTTTTTTGCTATTTGTGGTTGACCGCCTGCAGCAAAAGTTAAAAGCTGGGTTAAAAAAGTTCACTGTGACATCATTGATCAAATGATGGGACTGGCAAAAGGCGTGTTACATTATCCGTAATGATTCCATTGGGGTTGCGGATGGGAAAAATGTTTAAGGGTTAGTGTCTGAGAAATTTAAGGGACGCTTGGGAAAATTAATGAAAAAGTAAATGAAATAGATCTTGATAAGTGTATACTATTGTTAAGAAAGAATGATTAATAGTGAAATTTCAGCTTTCAGATTATTTGTATACCGAATACGTTTCTTTTTTATACCTATTTAAGTTAATATTTAAGATAAAAATTAATACCATTAGCGATAAGTTCTTTTTCAAAGCACCAAACTCCATTATTAGCAAATGAGCTTACCTTAGCATAACACCTTGCCATGTAATTACCGACTACTCCCTGGGAGATTTAAGCACTTGCTGGTTTTCTGTTGGTTTATCGCAGTGGCTCAGTTTGTGACAGCTGACAACTATCAGCGGTTGGTCGCTTTCCCAGACGGCAAAAAACTAAATGCGAATAGCTAAAGTAAACAAATGACAAAAACTTTACTACTCCTGCATATCTTGTTGTTGTTTTTATAGCTAAACGGGCAATCCTTTGTGCAGCTGCCCGCATTGCCTTTCTTTTTAGTCCGGGTCCCTGCTCGGGCGCCATTTGCATATCCAGGCACAGTGGCAACCCCAACTCCAGAAACTGCCTGGCAGCTGCATTGTTTCACTATACCCCACTATTTTTCAGCTCTTTAGCGTTTTGTTTTACTTTTAGACGCTTTTTGTCGCCTTTAACGCCGTCTAATTGCCTAATTAGGCATTTGCATTCACCGTCCCCACCCTCTGTCCCGCTGCAACACTCTTTGACCAACTTTATTCTACTGCAAATTTTAATTTTACTCATTTTGCTTTTTGTCAACTATTTTACAGGTCCCGAAGATATACTGAAATTTCTGGGCAACGAGAGTGTCGTGGATCACTTCAAGCTCGTCACCAAGGATGGCAACAGCCTTCTCATCGGTGCCAGGTGAGTTTTACGTACTATTTACCTTTTGTCACGCTCCCCTGCGCGTTGTCTCAAATGGCGCCAGGTGAAACTCAAGATGGCATGCCGCTGCAGCGGCACAAACGAGTGTCGCCCCTGGGGCGTACAGGGTGTGGCACTCTAACCCACTCAACCCCAATCCCAATCGCTGGGCACGGCTGCCTCAAGAGGCCTTTGCAACTGGCCACCTACTTTTTCACTTTTAATTCCGCTTTGTTGTGCAAGTTGCTGTTGTTGTTTTCTCTATTGCTTTTGTTGCTCCTTGTGATGTTGTTGGAGTGCAGCAAAAGGAAAGTTTCTTCTTCCGTTGCTCCAATTCTCCTTTGGCGAGTCCGATCGGGCATCCTCCTCTGCACTTGATGCCTTTCAAAAGTCCTTTAGACCATGATTAAAGCGTAATAATTGCTATGGTGTATTCCGTGGTACAAAGTAAAAGGACGATATGCTATTTCAAAATTATATCTGATAAAAACAGCGATGTAGAGTTGGGTCTTATTGGAAAAGGATGCAGTTTCTAGAACTGCTAGAACTGCCCGAAGAACGAATAAAGATATTCCGAACCAGCATGCAAGGATATAAAATTAATTATTTAGATACTTTTGTTCCCCAAATGGTGAAGTTAAATAATTTGATGATGATAATATTTATTTATTTGTTTATTACGAGTTCCTATGATAATGATAATAATAATAATTGGTGACAACCGACAGAGGAAATCGATAGTGTGGTTAGTATGATTTAAACAAATACATGTTATAGTCAACTAGGCGTACCCCGCCACACACTGTTGCAGGGATGAGAAATTAAGAAATAAACAAAAATAACTTACAATTTTTTCCCTCCGGTGCCTTCTGACTTTTTGTATAGGATATCAAGAAATTAGAAACCGATCTAACTTAACCTTAAGCCCATTTCCCGTCCGTGGTGACTGGTGGAAGTCGATTTTTCAAGTTGCATACAACAGTTTTCCGCCCGTAAGGGTAGATTTTACAAAGATAGATTTTATACAGCACATTCATCTTAAATCATCTGTGTTGTTGACGTGAAAAATAGATAAAAAGCAATCCTTGAAGCGAAATGTATCATGTGTTAACATTTGAGTTCAATCGATGCAGAACTTTTCAAGTTTTTGACTTTTGCGTATATCAAAATAACATTTCATATATTTAGATAAACATTATAATGATTCAATAACTAACTTACGTTTAGTTTTTTAAAGGCGAAAGCTTTGGATTGCTGTAAAATAAGTCCCACTCATGGTAAATGCCATACATAATCGAGAACTCATTATAATTTCATACTTATCAAGTATCAGAAATCTAAGACCATTTAAACTTTCCTCATAATGTTTTCATATGTTTTCCATGCCAGCAGCAACATTTTCAAATATATTAAGCACCATGCGAATCCAACCCAGCCGTGACAGGCAACAGTTGAAAGTTCAAAGTTGAAGTATTTAACAAGTTACCCCCAACCTACTCAGGACTCCGTACCAATACTGGTAATGTCAACTTTTTGGGTAGCTCCATGGTGTGAAGCCTCGTCGTCAGCATTTGTTTAACATGTTTTAAATGAAACTCCGAAAATGCAGCGGGAGAGTGCAAAATCCACATAAAGCAAACTTCAATTTACTTTTCGCACACATTGTATTTAATTTAAGTAGAAAATACTGAGTATATGAAAAGTTTGCAAGGGCACAAAAGACAGCAGACAGCAGCAGCTGAAGCTGAAGCTGGGAGCTGGAGTTGAAGTAGCTGTGGAAGTAAAAGTGGGGACTCAGAGACGTAGTCAGTGCCAGAAGCTAACGTGCGTGGTAACTTTGATTTTGCAGGGCTGGCAAGAAAAACAAAAACGGGCGCAAAACTTTGCAGCAGGTGCCCCAAGATATGAAAGGTTGACAGAGGTGAGCTGCGGGGCAGGGTATGCCAAAGTTTGAAGCCGGCTGAGGCTCAAGTGGTAAACTTAAAGGGTTGCCACAATATGGGGGGGGGGGGGGAGTTCGCTTAGAGCCCTCCACCCTCTCCCAAAACAGAGTTTTGTCAGGCAAGGGGCCTGAACACAAAGTGTATGAGCATTGTAAATTCTGTCGTTGGCAAAAACCGCAAAGATGCTTTCTGCGAATGTTGTATGCTAGGTTTATTATATGCCCCATAGACAATGGGGGCAGACCCCCTTGTTTGCCTCCGTTCGCCCCCTGTACGCTCACATGCAAATGTGCGCCAGCTGACACACATATTAAAATGTTGCATACTTTCTGGCTCGCCTGCCAAGGACCAGACATAATAAACTTGTGTGTCTCTGTGTGTGCGTGTGTGTGTGTGTGGCAGCAGGACCCAAAGAATTTGTGCCAAAGGAATGCGTGCAGCTTGTAAGACAAGACGTCGGCACTCCTTTCCTATCCCCTTTCCGCTCCTGCTGCTTGCCGACGCACCAGACAGTGCAAAACTTTCAAAAATTGCAAATAGTTTTTGGTAATTTAATATTAACACGAGTTGGCAGTCCACTTGGGGTATATATATGCTCAGCCTCTCTCACACACACTCACTCTCTTTGTTGTTTGTTGCGGTTTTCTGAGGCCAAACACACACACACACACACACACACACAGTTCTTGGAAAAGAACGCAAAATGAATTTTCAAAGGCGCTGTGGGAAAATATTTGGTTTTTGCAATTAGTGCGGTTTTGTGCCATCGTTTTATTTAATATTTTATGTTAACTTGGCTCAGCAAGAATTATGCTAACTGAACTGCATATGGTCACTGCTTGTGGCCAGCTCTCTTAATAAAATCATTTATTAAGCATAAAGATATTATAGTGCAAGCTTAAGAGCTTAAGCCATTTGCTAAGCAATTGCTTCTAATTTAAGATAACTAAAGGAAATATATGATATTCTCAGTACCTTCTCCTACTACTATAAACAAATTGTCAAATAACACATAAAATATTACAAAATCAATTTGTAAGGCTTAAATCTCTAATTTTATAATCAGACATTTAATCAGCGTACGTAACGATTATAATTTTCAATATATAAATTAAGAATTTTTTAATTTTTAATTTTTTTAATTCAATTTTAAAATAACTTATTTTTTGACCCAAAATAAAAATTTTGAAATAATAATTGGATTTTAATTTTTATATAAAAGTCTCAAAATAACTTTTTTTATAAAAATGAATTATGAAATTATTTTTCTTCCCCACAACTTTTACTTGCGATTCCTGCATTTAATCATTTTATAAAATTCGCTCTTTTTACTCCCTGTACCCATAAAATGGGTAAAAAGGGGGTATTGGATTTGTGCAAAAGTATGTAACAGGCAGAAGGAGACATCTCCGACCCTATAAAGTATATATATTCTTGATCAGTATCAAAAGAGATTTCGATTTGGCCATGTCCGTCTGTCTGTCCGTCTGTCCGTCTGTCCGGATGAACGCGTCGATCTCAGCAACTATAATAGCTAGAGACACAAAATTTGGAATGTAGCTTCCTGTATACCATACGCAGATCAAGTTTGTTTCCGATCTTAGATATCTTCCCCCGTTCCCCCGCAATTCGATAAAAACGTTTTACAGCCACACTTTTAAAGATATAGCTTTGGAATTCGACATGTATATTACTTAAGTCACTCTTAATCTTCTGTCCAAATTTCAAATCAATCGGATAATAAACAAGGAAGTTATTCAACAAACAAGATTCAGTACTGCAGGCTTGGCAAGCAGCAACATGAAGGCTTCAGCATATGTATGTACATATGGGCGAGCGAGCGCGAAGCGCGTGCATTTTCTATTAAGTACTTAAGGCTTAACCATGTGTGCGAGCGAGCGCGAAAGTGCAGCGGGTCTTGTACTCGTGACGTCACGACATACCAAAACACACGGCATCAGCTGATGCACATGTCGCTTTTAAGCAACACAAGCCCATATGGTTTCATAATTGCTTATCGGTACGCAAACCATACGATAAATTTTAAGCACCTGATCTGCTTGACATTTTTCTTTGTGAGACATGCGCCATCTGCATGACTTTATTTTCTTGAAACATATTGTTATCAATGCTCTGCATAGTGCAGACTATGCATCAAAATTCAAAAATTGACTGTTGGCGCGCAGCCAATTGGCCTCTTCGATAAAATATCGATAAGTATCAGCTCTTCGATCAGTCTCGCTCATCTCTGCATTGTGCTGCTAGTATTTCTTTCACTCTACCGTCGTTCGTCATCGTCATCGTTCGTCATCGAGTTCCGATTTTGATAAATTTGCGATTGAATGTTTTAGACCTGGGTACAGGGAGTTACGTAGTCGGGTATACTCGACTATAACATTCTTACTTGTTACTCCCTGTACCCATAAAATGGGTAAAAAGGGGGTACTAATTCTATGCAAATGTATGTAACAGGCAGAAGGAGACACCTCCGACCCTATAAGGTATATATATTCTTGATCAGCATAAAAAGAGATTTCGATTTGGCCATGTCCGTCTGTCTGTCCGTCTGTCCGTCCGTCCGTCTGTCCGTCTGTCCGTCCGTATGTATGAACGCAAGGATCTCAGCAACTATAAGAGCTAGAGACACCAAATTTGGAATGTAGGTTCGTGTATAGCGGAACAGGTCAAGTTTATTTTAGATTTGAGATATCTCCCCCCGTTCCCCCGCTATTCCATAAAAACCGTTTTACAGTAACAATTATCGAGATATAGATTTGGGATTTGGCATGTACAATACTTTAGTCACTCTTAATCTACTGTTTAAATTTCAAGTCGATCGGATAACAAACACGGAAGTTATTCACCAAACAAGATTCAGTGCTGGAGTGCGGGGGGAGAAGCAGCACATCAACCACTTAAAATGCCTCACTTGCGCTGCGCTCGAGCTGTCGCTCGCGTGTGTGCGTCTTTTGTGTATGTGTGTGTGCATGTGTAAGTGTACGTAGATGCGATCGGAAATTTTTGACCTGGGTACAGGGAGTTTTTGTAGTCGGGTATACTCGACTATAGCATTCTTACTTGTTTTTATAAAAATAATGCATTGAGGTCATAAAAAATATATACAATTTGTTGTTTAATTCAGTTCAAATGTGTAGAGAAAAATTTTAATGAATTTATGTGAAATTTCCATATTAAAACCGACTCTTAAAATTGGACTAAAACATTTATTATAACTATAATAACGGTAAGAACCTTTCAGTCAGAAGTTTCGAACTCGGTTCCCAGTGTAATAATTGTGTTTCTTTCTTCGTTTTTGCGGAGAATTTTAAATAGAACATCAAGAGTGCATATATCGATTTTCCAGCTCTCCTCGGATTTCTTTATATACGAGTATACTATACGATTTAAATGATGCTTATATGCCAAATCGGTTGAGAAAAAGATCCCTGTGAAATGGGCTTAGTTCTGAAAGTTATTAGATCTGCAAATCTAGGAAAAACTCCTCCAACTTAAATAATTTATTATAATTACACTTGGATTTTATGCAATTATTTATCCTCTAGTCTAATCTGGCCGATAACACGAAAAAGGCACATTTGCAATTGAAATCATGCTTCGTACGCACATTTTTTACTCTGAAACATAATTCCACTAATTCATTCCCGCATTTTGCATGCCCTTTAATGTTTACTCCTTGGCCAAAATCCTGTGCCCACCTTCGTTGCAAACCTCAGGAACCAAAACGAATGCAATTTACGGCGTCCAACTAAAAAAATTCTCGATTTTTTCTGGTTTTTGTGTAAATTTAATTACATGCATAATTTCCGGCTTGCTTATTTTGCCGGAAAAGCGTAGAAGAATAGGGTCTGTGAAAGGGAGCGGGGATGGAATATGAGTGATGCTGTTTGGGACGGGAAGGGAGGGGCGAGGGTAATGCCAGGAGCATAATGAGCCAGCAAAATGCAAACACAACAGAAAAGCAAGCAAGGCAGAAAAAATTAAGTGAGCGCCAAACGCACACGCATACAAATTAGAGTAGTATTAGTATTAGTGAGCTGCGTGCGTGTGGGTTAGTGAAAGAGAAAGAGACTGAGAGAGTGAGAGAGAGTGGGAGAGTGGGAGAGTGAGTGGCGAGGGGGGAGACCAAGGCTGAGGCAGCGAGAACTTGTCGGCTTTTTGCTAGCTGAGTTTTTGCACGCATGAACGCATTTGTATGCTGGCTTTGTCGTTGCCAGAGTTGCCACTTACGTGATTAATGGATTTTTAACAAGTTACACACATTCCAAAAGGACCCCAACTACACACGCACCACACACACTCACACAAACAGACACACACACATGCCCACTTATCCAAGCAGAGAGCGTCAAAGTAACCAAAGGACGGCAACTGTTGTTGAAAGCCAAAAGGCGCCACTTGCGTGTATCCTTGTGTGTATGCGTGTGTGCTTAGGGGGTGTGTATACACACACACGTACACATCAGGCTGTATTTTTGTGGAAGGACCCTACTAAACTAGCATGACAGGGCGGAAATGCGAATGTGACACGCGTTTTGCATGTGAAACGTCATGAACAATAAGGAAACGCAAAAAACATATACATACAAGCATACATAGCTCCCGACTGCAATATATACTCTGTTCACAGTGTTTGATTTTATTTCAGGTGCGTGGCTAACAAGCTGTGTACGAAGCCCATATACTCATTTTGCTTGCAAAAACAGAGCATCTAAAGAAAACAAAACAACCGAACGAAGCACAAAGTTGCCATCTCTCGGAAACCTCCGGAACTGGCACGAATACACACTTACATACTTCTTTATAGGAAGCAGGTATTTGTGCTTGCCAATTCCATACCAAGTCAAAGTGAATACGTTAGATTGCCAAAAGCAGAAACTCACTGCTAATGGTAGCCAAAGAAAACAGGCCACAAAATACTTGAGGTAATCGAAAAGGAACCTTATCCCACCCACAACAACCCATTTCTGTTTGCACAGTATTTGTACTTTGGGTTAAATTTAATTATGCTCGAATTGATTGAACACTGAGGGCACAATTGATATTGTGCTTGATTAAGGCTTCTTTAAAGAAGTAGCTTAAGGAAGTAACCAAAATATGCATTTCATTTAGAATTCATAATGTAATAAGCATGTTATTTATTAAACAATGACTTGTTTACTCTGAGCTTGCCATAAACATAAACATTTCAAATAAAAGACAAGGACGTACGTCTGGTGTTTTTTTCAACCCAAGAAGCTCCAGTCTTCAGCACAGAAAATAAACACAAGATTAATGGCTATTCAACAATACCAATAAATATTTAAATATCTATAACTCTTATAATAAAAAGTTCCTAATGTTATGTGTTTTCACCCACTCATCAGATAATAATGTATATTCCGCTGCTAAAATGCCTGGTTTTATTTACTTGTATATTAAAAACTTAAGACTATTCAAATTGACAGAGATTTATCGAGAGATTCAGAGAGAAGTATCTGAAACACACATTAACTAATTTTATACGAATAGTGCGAGTTGAATTATACGTTTCACTGGCAACTGCTCAAATTAGTAGAAATGAAAGTTTATTGCCATTTTTGGGATATAAATTATGTTTATTGTAAGGCAATTTGCACACATAAAACAACAACTATAAATTTAAAACGAGCATGAACCGAAGAATAATAAATGCCCAGAAATAAAAAATATTTTTAACCAAAATCAAAAGACTATCTCAGCAAATCTATTTGCCTGATTAAGCACAGTTTATTTTTGTGCAGAACTTAAGTATCTAGCAATTACAATCCACATATAGAGCATCATTTACGTATAAGCTCTAAAATTGTCAATTTACAGAATGGGAGTGTTTTCCCACTCAAAGGATGTTTATTCTAATTGTCAATGTCGGCGTAACTAAGTATAAACCATTTAGAAACGCTTTAATCCTTCGTTTCCTTTTCCAATTCGCAACTGTCACTTATGCAAATTAGCCTGAGGCCTTCTAACTGATGCCCAATTTTCCCACTTGACTTTTCAGCTATTTTTGTGCATAGTCATTTGTTCTGTTTGGAAATTGCATGTGGGCCAGGAGCTCGGCTCAAATTTGGCTCGTTAATTCCTTGGAACTGGCAAAATAATCGTAATTCAGCGCTAAATTTGTTATTCACGGATTTCGGCACTTGTCTCTATCTGATCTATTCTGGGCTTTTCTATGCCTGCCAGCCAAGCGCTCAACATGAAAATTGGGCTAACACATTAAGTTAGGATATGTGCAGCGATGTCCTCGTTCTCATTCTCATCCTCATCCTCATCCCCATTCACATTCTCATCCACGTCCTTGTCACTGTCGCTGCCATCAGCTAGGCAATCGAATGAATGGCGACAAAGGCGGAAATAAAATTGCTAAACGAAAAAACCATTTCAACATCTGCCTAACGTTGCTTCAATCTCTTTCTCTTTCGCTCCTTCTATACCTTTCTCGCTCTTTCTTTACCTTATGGCACATGTTTGTATGTCGGCCTATCTTTTTGGCTTTTAACGTCTTTTTCAGTGTGCAATGACGACGAAAGCAACAAAGTGCTGCACAGTGGCCAAAAATTTAGAGTTTTCAATTAAAAGGACACACAAGATGCTTAAAAGCTTCCTTATAAGCATGAAGAAAAGTATATAACATTAGTATACCTAGTTTTCGCTTCACCTGTTAATTTATAGGACTTATTAAAAGTGAAATATTGACAAATAATAATAAAAATAATAAGGAATAACTAAGAAATGTACTACTCAATAAAGTAATTATAAAAAATCGATTTAAAAAGGGGAAACAAAAACAAATAATAATAGAAATAATTACAAACAACTAAGAATTGTACTAATTAATAAAGATTTTATAAAAAATCTATTTGAAAATGAGAAAAAAGAGGAAGTAAAAACTTGTAATAATATATAAAGTTATAAATTCATTAAGCAGCTTTTCTTATTGAAATTAATTATTATTTTATAGGTTTTGTTATACGTGGTCCATAATAATAAGAAATTAAATTATATTTGCTGTAATAAATACAGATTTAAGCTGAATCTTTTTGTTAATTTCCCATTGGACTAGCTAATTTAAATATAGATTTAAACCTAGCTTAAGGCCTACGCCATGGCCTTAGTCCTTGCTTGTATGTAATTATCACAATGCATAGGAATATGTAATAAATAATACAATATAACTGGAGATTTTTCTTGAATCCAACTTTATTTGTCTTAAGAATTATTAGGCATACAACATAAATTAATAAGCTGGGAAACAGAAAATTTTCCATTGCTTCAAAATCCATCCACTGTGCATTGTTTTGGCAATCCAATTTTTTGTATGCAATTTTCTCTTTGTCGCTTTTCAGGCGCAGCGCAAATTCGTTTACACGCACACATACGTAGAAACACACACACACACACACATACACTTCATACTCCACTCACATGCGAGTCCATCTTTTATTTCATTTCATTCTTTGCCTTTGTGCAACTGCGCAACAATCATTTTTACACCGCAAATTCATTTCCGTTCGCACTCGTTTCAATGTGCGCGTGTTTATGTGCATGTGTGAGTGTGTGTGTGTGTGTGTGTGTGCACTACAAACGTCAGCTAATTTCATGCGATTTATACGCATACGCGCGGTGCAACAGCGTTGCATACTTTTTGGGGCTCGCGGCTGGCCAAAATGAATTTTCATGGCAATTTTATCAAGGCGCCTTGGTTGCCAGTGTCCTCCTCTCTACCCGCTGCCTATACCCTGCGGCCATCCATGTTTCACTGCTGCTGATTTTAATCTGTGGTTGACTGTGCGCAGCGCCGCCTCTTCCCCTTGAGGGGTAGCAGCTTGATTGAAGATTGTAGATTGAATTGTGAAACAAATGTCCTTCCACACGCTCCTACTCGTGCCTGCCAACAATGCCGCGAAGGAAGAGAGGCCTTCATTGTTGCCTTCTCGACTGGCCATTGTTTGGCGCTATTCAGGCTAATACCTTGGCTGGAGAGTGCTGCATAGTGTAGCCAAAAGATGGCAGCTATGCTTGTCAGAAGTGCGCTGATTCTTCAGCACAATGGAGCATCAATGATGTCAGTGGGTAATCGGAAGTGGGGCGAGTTGGACCAGAATTTGACTACTTCTCAGGTAGCACCAGCTTGAAACTATACAAATTCTTATTGATAAAGAAAGTCAGTCATAAAAGTAAGACAGGCCCAATGATGGACAAGAAATGATATTGAAGATGGTTATTGTGGATAACATAACAATAGTCTGCAAATAATGGCGAAATAAAACAATCTGAACATAAATTATGATATCATATTTGTACAAAATCTGTAATTCCATAATTGAGCTTAATGTGAGCCCAATTTAAACCTATGTTTAAGGCTATTCGTGTCTAAGCTCTGGGATAATATTTACATACATTCTAAGGATCTTATATAATACTTTTTTCTGCTAATGTCCCTATACAACTTTTGTAAGATATAGTGGTCATATAGAATAGTCAGTTTTAGTTTAAATATTTTGAAATACAAACCATTTTTTCATACAAGAACTCTCCCTCATTTAATTGAGAACTAACTCAAACTGAAGTTTAAAATTTTAAATTCTTATCGCTATTTAGACAGTCCAATATAAATTATAAATTGTTTATTGATTTAAAATAAACAATTTAATTTACTGAGCGTACCAATTTATAGGATTGATAAAGATTCCTAAGACAATTTCCGAATCGAATCGGTTCTGAATTCCGATAACCGATAATAATTTCGTTTTTTTTCAGATTTCCGATTCGAATCGGTTCTGAATTCCGCAAACAGATAGTAAATTCGGTTTCAAAAGTGTTTAAACTTTAAGTACTTTAAATTTAAAAGTGAGCCAGTGGAATAAACACAATTTGAACAAACTCATTCGAAATCATTTGCTATTTCAATCGAAAACAGGAACACAAAATCAGAAATAAATCGGATTGAAAAGTACTCGGAGATGGGTGTGCTTATAAGTTTATCAAACAGTTATGAGGTTAAGACCACTTATTTAACTATTGCTATTTATTGGTTAATTTATTGTCAACAATTGGTACTACAATCAAAATCATTGCTCAACTAATTTAATGTCAAAGGCTTGAATAATCGATGTACATGTTTAAAGATAAAAATCATCAAAATTGATGTGAAATTATTAATCTAATTATAACCATAGCTGGCAACGATATATATGTATATATGTATATTGCCTGCTGTTAGCCAATATCCAAACAATTTCCTTTGTCCTTTTATGCCTATATAAATTGCGAACACCTTGAGGCATTACTTAGCATCACAGAGTCGGCTTTATTGTTATAATTAATATTGCATTCATTAGTCAAATTGAATTTGCCAGGCACACGCCCACAGCGCTAAAGAGATTGTGGAGGAGGAGAAGGAGGAGGAGGGCAAGGCTGGTAATTGCTTCGAAATTTGTGCTTAAAATATGCAAGCAAGAAAATCAAACTCCAGCAATGCAGGGCGAACTCTCTGATGCGACTAAAATCTCTTTGAAAATGCGAGCAAAGCCTGACAAATTGGAAATGAGTGACCTGTAGCTAATATTTTATGTAGCTGGAGAGCTGGGAGGGGGGACAGAGCACGGAGTGGGTAATTGGCTCAGTGAGTGCGCTGCACTTGGACCTTAATCATGCTTATGAGTCGGACTGTAACTGGGACTGAGTTCAGATTCATCCAACAAAATGCAATTCGCTTTGTCATGTTGCCGGTGGTCAGCAGACATGCACACTGGCTCCGACTGGCATGAGCCAATGGTGACATGGCCAAAAGGTGAGCGCTGGCATGTTAGCAATGGCAAATGTCGAAATCTAGCTCCATCTGTAGTACCTGCATCTCTGTTCCAGCACCCTCTTCTGGTCTTCTGGCCGTGGCGCTGGTCCTGGTCCTGATCCTGGTTTTACCTCCTCACAGCTCAATGGCATTCACATTTTGCTTTTTGGCATTTGACAGTTTGGACATTTTCTGCTTGCGTTGAGTGCTGACGAGGAAGTCGGAAAAGCGAGACGGACGGCAATAGCGAGACAGAGGGGCCACAAAAGAAAAACGTCGGTCAATATCATGAAATTCAAACCGTCAATTCGATGCATGCCAAACTCTAGACCCGGCCAGTGGCCAGTGGCGGGAGGGCAGGAGGGCAGGGCCAATAGGTCTGGCAGCAATGCGAATGAATGCACGACTTGAATAAGTGGCAACGCTGCAGCGGATCTGCTCGACTAACAGTTACCCTGTACGTACGATTTGTTGCTGAATGTTGTCGCGCCCAAAGTAAAAATAATTAATTAGATTTATTTCCCTTTCCGATTACTTTTTCTTCGAATTGATTATCGATTTTGTGTTCCCGATTTTAAATAATATAGCAACGGTCTGTTTGCTTTTATTATTAACTTCACATATTCGTATTTTAGAGAATGTAACAATATTGATTCCAAATGATTTGATGATATTCGGAAATGGATTTTCTGATTTTCC
Organism: Hirtodrosophila confusa; assembly: GCA_035043065.1. Classification (NCBI taxonomy): domain Eukaryota; kingdom Metazoa; phylum Arthropoda; class Insecta; order Diptera; family Drosophilidae; genus Hirtodrosophila; species Hirtodrosophila confusa. Next base: position 5,822,854 of record JAWNNI010000038.1, on the reverse strand, counting down.
GATTACTTTTTTTCGAATTGATTTTCGATTTTTAATAATATGGCAACTGTTTTCATTGTTTCTTTTGTTAAGTTCAAATATATGAATGTATTTCGGAAAGCAGAACAACATTGATTCCGAATGATTTTATCGCAATCGGAAATAGGAACAAGCCAAAATGAAACTATTTAGATTTTCGAATAAATGTGTGGCCAAAAACGAAACAAATATAAATTTACTTACTGCAAAAATATTTAAATTAGAAAGTGGCATTGTGAATTTTTAAATGGAAGAGTCAAATAATTATTTAGTGAAATAAAAATAATGTTAAACAAAAGTGCAATTTAGACGTAGGAACAATGACAACTCTAGGAATGACAAGCTGAACTAATTTTATTTATTTATGTATATTAATTTAGTAACCAAATGTTTCTAAACAAAATTATATGTATGTAAATTATTATATATGTATAACAGACTCCCTGAGGAAGGCGTAACAAACGCCGAAACTCGTAGGACAATTTTCTTAATATTCATAAAATTAAACAATATTATTAGATGAAAGTAGTTACTAGCTTGAAAAACACACTTAAAAAAGTATATAAATATACGAAATTTCGATGAATTTTAATAAAAAGCGTTTCTGCTTTCTAACTCTAAAGATATTCAAAATCTGTTGGAAAGTTGAAGTACTTTATAAAAAACTTAATTATTTTGATAGTTAATTTTATAAAACCGGATAAAAATCTAAAAATTATCCCATATGCTAAAGTACTGTATTAGAAACTTAAATTATTTGATAGCTACAGGACCTAGCTGCCAGCTCTAAATTACACAAGTTAGGTATAGTTTCATAAATATGTCTAACTTTAAATAAATAAATATTACAAAAATTTGAAAGTTAATTTTATAAAATCTGAAAAAAAATAATATAATATAATAATATAAAACTATAATAATATAATAATTTAATAATATAATATAATAAGAAAATAATAAAATAATCCCATATCCCATATCTATATCCCTATCCTAACCGAGATATTGTACAACTTAACATAAAACATTTGTTTCTGATGCTTGAAATATGTTTCTTAGGTATACTTCGAAATCACATTTTAAACGCAATCTAACGAGAAAACAGCTTGCATTCTGTGATATATTAAAGAAATCTATAGAATTGGAAAACTGAAAGCTGGGAACTGCTAAAGCATGAACTGCCTGCTGAGCTACGATAATTTTTGGCATTGGCTGCAATTGCACACACATGTAGTTCAATATGAGAATATGCACAGATGGGGTTGGGGAAGGTGGGGAAAATGGGCAGGGTAGAAGGGGCGTTGGTTAAACGTTGGCACCACATGGCGAATGGCGGCGACAGCTTTTAACTTTGTCCAGCTTCCAAGGTAATACACAAACACATACGCAAGGGAACTGGCAGAGGGCAATACATAAGGCGCTGCCAGATCGGGAATATTTGCTTGATTTGCTTAGCTTTTGGCCATATAGAAAAACCCATTTACCGTTATGTCACAAGACGGCAGCCGCCAACATGAATGCATCTAAAATCGTAAGGGGGAAAGGGGGGAACAACAAATGCTGTCAAATCGCATGCCTGGCCAAAGTCAACTTCTTTCCTTTCATGCCTCAAGTGTGCAGGCGCTGGATGTTGAACTTGGTAAAGGATGGCAGGATGGCAGGATGGCAGGATGCTGGATGAATGCGTTCTGCAGCCCTGAAGCCTGCCAAAGTAGCGCAAAGTTTGATGACGTGTGACATTGAAAGTTGACTGGCAATGGCAGAGCAGCCGGCAGTTGGCAATTGGCAGTTGGCAGTTGGCTCTCGGCAGGAGGCAGGAGGCAGGCGGCAGGCGGCTGGGATTGGCATTGACTGAATCGCATTTGTAAAGTGCCGCAATTTGGCATCTCAATTGCTAGCGTTTCCATTCAGCACGTGCAGTGGGCCAAGTAGAGAAAAGGTGAGTTATTCATGGAACTCCAGCAAATTGGCATTGGGTGTAAGATCTATCAGTGAGTTTTTCAATTGCATGTTCAGTTCTTTCGCTCGAAAACATATCACAAAACTCAAGTCAACGCAACGTAGATGTCTTGAAATTATATCAAACTCTTGGACTTGCTTTTAATTTGTTCAAACAGCTAGGAATAATTGTCAATCGAATGGGAAATGAAAATGTTGCTTTTTGCACAGCATTTTACATAACACTCAAAGCAAGAAATGTATATGAAAAGTTTAAATATAACTCTACATTATTAGTTAAGTTTATGACTAACAGAAAAATTAAAAATTTTAGATTAAAAGGTTTCTGAATACCAAAATAAATATTAATATTACAAAATTATATAACAGACAATTACAAAAAAAAAAAACAGTTTTAAAAGATTTTTATTAAATTTCATTTCATTTTCATACCCTAGCAGAGGGTATTATAATTTTGTCTCGAAATGTGCAATGGACTGAAGGAGACGTTTCCGACCCAACAAAGTATATATATTCTGAATCAGCATGAATAGCCGAGTCGATATAGCCATGTCCGTCTGTCCGTCTGTTTCTATGCGAACTAGTCTCTCAGTTTGAAAGCTATCGTGATGAAACTTGGCACAGGCACTTGTTTTTTCTGCAGGCGGTACATATGTCAGAACCGGCCGAATCGGACTACTATAATATATAGCTGCCATAGGAATGATCGGTCGACAAATATGTTTTTGCATGAAAAACTTTTTTGTTTATAAAGGTATCCTTACCAAACTCTTTTAAACCGAGTCTCTAGAGAGCTTATACAATCTGATCAAATTTGGTCAAAATCGAACCACTATATCACATAGCTGCCATAGGATCGGGTGAAAAATGAGTTTTTGTTTGAAAAACTTTTTGTATTACATCCAAACTTAGTGAGAGTTTTATTATTCTTCAAATAGTTTCCCATAATTTTATCAAAGTTTGACCACATAGGACCAATGTGACGAAAATTAAGTTTTGTTTAATAAACATTGCTGCTAGCTTCGGAACTCCGAAGATAGCCGTTCTTTCTTGTTTATATTAAGGCGCAATCTTCATATGTATAAAAGTATTCGCCTGCCATTAATAAATCATAAATCACATTTTAAGCAGTACATTTGAAACAGTACATTGACAGGGGGAACAAAAATTATAAGCGATGACGAGCATTTTGAAACAATAAATGAACCGACGGTGTTTTCTATAATAAATATACTCGGGGTTGATTCGGAGGGAGAAATAATAGGGTTCCTTACGCACAGATGTTATAAATTTGAGAATGCACAAAAGTACGCTCGTATTATACGCATTTTAGAACAAATTACTTGGCATTATTTAGCTCAATCTTACGTTAATCCAACCCCTCCACACCCTGAAGAATGCTTGCGCTGTTTATTTGTCATACTCGTGTACTGGCCAATAAATAATCAAGTACCATAACAAATAAATTATGATCATAATTCAAATAGCGCTAATGATGCTTAAATTTCGCTGCAAGCCATCAACAAACAATAATGTACCAATTTTTTTCCCCCCGCATAAAATGTGACAATGGCAGATGAGCAAATGGAGCAGCAATACTAGTAGCAGAAAAAAAATACGAAAAAATATGAAAATTAATCAGATCTATGCATAGGAAAAAATTCATAATTTATATTCATCGTATTTACATGCCATGCACAGTCGCCGAGCGTAATAAATACGAAAATGTGTGCTTATGTTCAAATCAGCCTGCCGGTGCATAATAAATTTCACATTTTATTGGCCACACGCACAAGGTCCCAGCCAAAACCCGGCTGATGAGAACTTGGCCCAAAGATAACTGCCTTGGTAATGATGAGAAAAGCACGTTGCTTGGGCAACCAATACTTCTAGTGTCTGTGTACTCGCAATATTCTATTTTTTGTTTGTTTCTTTTTTTCGTGTTGGTTGTGTTTCCCATAGACAAGGTCACACAGGACTGGTGGGGGTGGCTGTCGGTCGCCTGGGGCGACGCTGCGTCAACGCGTCGTATGAGCAATTTGCATGTTTCTGTGGGCTCGTCGACCTGGCTCGAAGAGATACTACGGCTGCGGCTGATGTTGCCTTGTTTGGTGGCTGTTTCTCTCTGTTTTGTCTATTTGATACTTTTTTGTGGGTCAAGCCACAAAATGACGGCGGCAGCGTTGGCTACGATGATTTTTATTCCTTTCTTATGTTTTGTTTCGCGTTAAGAAGGTTTCCTCAATCTATTTTATGGCATCGCAACATTCTCATTTCTCATGATTCTCGTTGTCTTTCCTTGCTGTTTCTGCAGTTTTAACGTCTTTTGATAGCCCCGTCAACCACAATGCCGTTATTTATGTGCATGTGGCTTTTGTTTTGTTGCTTTTTTTGGTTTTCAGTTATTTGAAAAGGGTTCTCTCGCTCAGCGTATTTTATTCCATTTTCATGGTACCGGACTAACTCAAGACGCCAGCTCAAATTGGGGCTTACAATGGGAAGAAAAAAGTGTTACACATACTTTTCAAATTGTGGCGAAATTATGGCTTCGTGCCAAGGCAACCGCTGTGTTCAAGATCCATTAGGCAGATTGTTAAAAAATGTATATAAAAAGTAAAAATATAAATAAATCAATTTAGGGCTCAATACAATGACAAAACACAAACGAACCTTTTAATTGGCGATTATTATTCACTTCAAATAACATTGTTTATGCTTTTTAATGCTTAAAGGCAGCATTACGCCCATTTACTTCATCTGTAAATGTTTGACTCGTGACATTGTTTAACGAAAAGAATTAAATAATCATTGACTTTTCTTTAAAATACTTCATAAATCATTTGAAATCCACAGAGACAGCCGAATAAATAAAAAATATATTAATAATTCTTACCACCAACCACACAGCTGAAAATCCATATCTATTGTTCAACGTATACAAACTTAAATATTTAAATATTTTGGATTGTGTGTTCTTCGGCATAATTGACACATAAATAGTTGAGTTGAAATGATTGCTCTGCCCGTATGTGGGTTTGGCTAACGATGATAACTACCCAAATCAGGCAAACGCATTGACCAACAATTCAGTGAGGCATTTGATGTTGGCCATGGTTTGAAATATCTGCGGTTCGGGATATCGTCAGGCTGAAAATGATTCGCGGTTGCAGCTTGTGCGACTAGTTGCACTCATGAATAAATCGCAAATAAATTCAAATGCAATCCAATCGCAGCGACATTTAACATTGCATTTATTTATATACACGTATTTGAAATCATAAACATTCGCATGGAACAACGAAAATACATTTTGAAAATGCAACTGCAAACACTTTGGCTTGTTGTTTTTTTTTTATTAATAGCATTGAGTGCAATGCATTAAAATATTTGCAATCAAAGAACTTTTTGCAATTTATGGCTGAATATAAATTTAAGCTAGCATTTGAGCTTCAAACTTAAGAAATAAACTATCAGCAAATATGTTTTCTTCCTGCATGTTTGATTTAATGCCTTTAATTTATGACTATTGATTTTGAAATCAATTTGGGCAGCTATCTGAATATTTTCACATTTTGTGCCTTTTTATCAAATAACAAACCTTAATTCAACAGACGAAAACATTTAAGAAGATTTTGCTTTTAAATATTTAGTTTATTTATTTTGTTTCATTAAAATAGAGAATTTAAATGTTTTATAAATTGCTAAACGAGTATAAAATTGGGTTTTCAATTAATAAATAAATATGCAACAGCTAAATCTAATAAAGCAACATTTTTTAAAATGCATCAACTAATTGAAATTATCTGGCATGTTTCAAATTCCACATTCGATTTAAATTCACACAAAAATGTGTAGCAAATTTTTTGAGGCTGGTTATAATTAAAACTCATGCATTCCTTGTACTTTCATTTAGGATTAAATTTTTTTTTGTTTTTTATAATTTGAATACTTATTTACCTGGTTATACTGTAATAATTTTTAAAACTTTTTTTGTACGGACTATTAATACAATATTAAAGCTAAGGAATAAAATAGGGGCTACTACTACTATTTAGGAGATTCAGATGATCATATCTTGTATATGCTTAGCACATTTTTGAGGCTTTGATTCAAAAGTGGCGTACGAGAGTTGCCTGAATGAGTATAACAGATATTTATGTATGTATATGTTATCAATAAGGAAATTAATAAAAATAATAAATAATAAATAATTAATATTAATTAAAAACTAACTATAATACGAATAAACGCTACTAGTATGTTCTGAATGTCGTTACTATACCTGACATATTTCCTTTGAATATATATATGTATACTTATATATATAGCAATACTATATACTTGATGCAGAATTTAATCTTCTTATTATGTTAAGTTATCGATACTCTGCCAAATTTATCGACAAAGTATAAATATTGATATTAGTCTATTTGCGAACTGCATTTAAGTTGCATTAGTAAAAATAAACTGAGCGCTAAACAACAACAACAATTGGAGCTAATGCCGTTAAATGCACAACTTGATTTACAACAACAATAACAAGGCATGGGCAAAGCAGTGAAAATCCTACGTAATCGTTATGTAGGCAAACGGCACTGCTTGCAGCCACAACAACAACAACGATAACTGCGACTGCAATAATAGCAACAACAACAACAACAACAGGCAACACTAGCACGCTGCCGTGTGGAAAATATTTATGAGCGTGGTTTTTACGCCAAATGCTGGCTATGTATAAAAGGATTCCTCTCTTTTTCTGTCTCTCCGTCTCTCTCGCCATCTATCTGCTGCTGTATTCTGTTGCCTCTGCATTTACGCATTTACCTCAACGTTTTCGTAAGCGCGTAAATATCATTCCCGCTGTGCATTTGTGTACATGTGTGTGTGTGTGTTAAGCAGTGCGTTAAAGTGTTTATGTGTTTACTCACGTGAGTGTGTGTGTGTGTGTGTGTTTGCTTGTGTGTCGCAAAGGGGCAGCAGAGGCAGATTGAGGACAGTTACATACATTTTTGATACCCTGTGCGCATTTTAAATAAATATGTGGCAGAGCTGCAATAATATCGATATTCGCAACAATATAGTCGATATTATCGATATTAATATCGAATTTCGGAAATTATCGAGGTTTACATAAATTAAAACACTTTATTTTTGTTACCACGTTTTTCTGTTTTTTTTTTAATTGGGTTGATATACATATATGTTTTTGTCTCATTGCTTGGCTTTCTTTTTAGTGTATTATTTATTATATTTTAATACTCTGTTCCCGAAGGGAAAAAGAGCATATTGGGTTGGCGAAATGTCCGTGTGTCCGTATGAACGCAATTTTTTTCCACACCCGTGAAGCTTGAGCAACCAAACTTGGTACAAATGTTGGTTTATACCCTCAATTGTGACGATCGTCCCCAGTCCCTCCCCCACAATTTGTCGAAAACCTGTATCTTCCACATTTTGAAAGCCATAGTCACCAAATTTGGCGTACACACTAATGTTGAGGTTCCTGACAGAACTGCATCAAAAGTCTGAACAAAACTAAAATAACAACAAATATAATTTTTAAACTAAAATAATGATAGGCTTAGAAAAATAAATATTGAGTTATTAAGTAAGGTTAGGAATCCTGTTTTTGCTAACTGCAGTGCCACTGCTTGCAGCATGTGTTCTCGTATGTGGCTACAAAGTTGCTTTAGTTGGTTTCATGACTGCTTACAGGGTATCTTCTAAGAAGTACACTCGTTAGAGCATTTTAAATTCTTGCTTGTTGCCTTACGTTTTTTTTTTTTGGCAGTGAATGCAGTTGCTTTTGCCAGTCACTACCACCTGCCGCTTTATGTGCCCTTTCCTTCTATCCCTCTGTTACTCAGACAGCGTTCCCAACTGAGTTTTACGTTCCACTCATATGCTAATTTTGCTCAGCACATTTTATATTTATACGCTGCTGATAACAGGAGGCAGCATAACTGCAGCCAACTTAACTGCGCGACCGCAGGGTTGCATTCGCTCGCTCGTTTGAAGTTGCATTTTGCTGTTGTTGCTGCTGCTACTGTTGTCATAATTAAAACGCGCTGCATAATTGCCAAACAATGGAACAATGCACTGCTGGAGTATGGGGACAGTGGGGGTCAGAGAGGCTGATCCTCTCCTCTCTCTCTCTCTGTCTCTGGGGGTCCATGGCAATCACAGCCGTTTATTCAACTGCCTAACAAAGTGGACAACGTGCATTTTTTCTCGCTGTTTGCATTGGCCAGGCCACACCAACACATGTACGCTCATACACACACACACACACACACACACACACACACCACACACACACATTAAAAGTGCAACACAGCGCGCTGCAAAATGTTGCCACATTTTGGGTCGTAATTGGATAACGTTGCCTGGCAGAGCGCCAACAAAACTCTTAAACATTGTTGCACAGGTTGTCACATTCGAGCAACTGGAAATATGCCGTTAGAATAGGGGCAGAGAGTGATAGTGGAACAATGAAAAATACGTAATACTTAGGAGGTTTGTGCTGCGAGTTAGGTGGAAGAATGACCAACTTTAAATAGTTTTCCCTGTACAAAAATAAAATGCTAAAAACTATTTGGAAAGTTTTGTAAATAAATTTTCCCTAAATTTTTGCAATTTGTCAACTTTGTATATATATATATTTTATATTATCCTATACATTAAATTGAGTGTTTATGCAATTTCTATATATAGCGTTTTTTTATTCATATTCGTATATGACACTTATTATTTTAAAATTTGAAATGAAACAAGTAGGAATGCTTTGAAATACGATACCAACTTGACCTGCGCCTATACAGGAGCCTTCATACCAAATTTGGTATCCCTAGCTCTTATAACCTCCAAGATCCTTGAGTGCATATAATCGGAAATACAGACGGATATGACCGAATCAACACGTCTATTGATGCTTCTGAAGAATATAAATACTTTACATGGCCAAAGATGTTGCCACCTGCCTTTTATTTACATTTCTTGGCTTATCCATTTCTTGGCTTATCTATTTCAGTTTCGATAGTATCGATAGTAAAAAAAAACCTCAAAAAAAGCTCTAGTAGATATCTGGTTTAAGAAAATGTTAAAATGTTTTTTATTAATAAGTGTGAAATAATTGGTAGAAGATGTTTAAAAAATATGCTTCAGATACTTGTTGAGCTTTGTATTCCAAATTTGATGGATCCCACCACACCAAACGTTTAGCTCAGACTATTTTGTGTGGCATTGAAATGGATATAAATGTATTTTAGCGGCAATCTCAATTACAGGCCGATAATAAGTATTTGTATAAGTATTTATACTTTTACTTATAACAAAGTACGTAAAGTATAAATATAAGTTAAAGAAGCAACCATTTATGCATCGTTTCCGTAGTCTCCCTCTCGCTTTTTGCATGTTACCAAATACAATATTCATGCTAGCTATATAAATGCATAAGTATACGCTACTTTGAACCGAAAGTTGCAACATGAAAGCAAATCTATTCGCATGCAAAGGTCTTTTAATACTATCACAACTTCTTGGCATCCAGGAAATTTGCAGCAGCGAAGTTCACCGTTAACCGCATCATTTGGCCACCCATCCGCAACCCCCACAACGATGCCTAGATCTACCCTGCGCCAATTTGCCTTCCCGTATGCTAAGTTAACTACATATTTATTTTAAATTTTCCGCTCTCTTTGCTGTATTCAGCCCAAAATCGCCGGAAGTCTCGATAAGGCAGCCGTTGCCTGTTGGGGGGTGGGCTTGTTGGGTGGTTGGTTAGGTGGTTTGGCTTCAATTGCTTCATACTCATTTTGCCTCATGACACGGCAGCCATAAAATATTCGACCGAACTGCACTCACACACACACCACACACACCCACACACACACTCTCGACCACACACACGTAGTTGCGGTTTCAATAATCAATGAGTTGATTTTATGAAATTTCTGTTTACCTCACATGCCTCTCCCCAACACCCTGTGCCATGCAATATATTTGGCTTAAAACGCACACACACATACACACACTCGTTAAGCTCAGTTGACTGTGTGTGTGTGTGTTTTTGCGCAAAATTTTATTAACGAGAATTTTGGAATTTTTTGCATAAATTTTCGCATTACTGACTCCGACTCCGCAGGCAACGTGACCCAGGACGAGCCGGTGTTGATTGCGGCTCAAAGGTCAAATGAATTTTAATTAATATTTTAATTAATGAAACCCCAATCTTGCCTGCCCAGCTTCTACATTTCAATCGACAAGCGGGGGCTTAATATAATTGATTTTTGATATACGTACTACGTATGGTTAATTATAATTATTTTTCTTCCTTTCTTTCATTTTTGCAGAAATACCGTATTTAATTTAAGCATACACGATCTCACGGAACAGCAACGTCTCGTGTGGACATCCCCTGAAGAAGATACCAAAATGTGTCTCGTCAAGGGCAAGGATGAGGTGAGTACCACGCTTAACCTTTAAATCATAGAAAATGTTCGATATTAGAACATTAAAGAATCTATTTGCTGGATATTTTAATATATTCTTGCTTTCATTAAAGTTTACATTCATTGAAAAATCAAAACTCTAGACAATTTTGCTATTTTAAAGTGATTTGAACCTATTTGATGGATTTTCAATATATTCTTTCATTGAAAAATCAAATCCATAGACAATTTTGCTGTTTTAAAGTTAGATTATTCCTAAAATTGGACCATTCTTCTCTGCCTTCTGCTGCAATACTTCGTTTTCTCATTGGATAAGCATTATTTTATAGGGTATACCATATAATATAGCAGTTTGCATTAGCAGTCCTATCACTTTTGTAATCATTGCGAGTTTTCAATTTATATTTTATTACTATTGATATTTTTAGTATAGTAAATAAATAGTTGATTATAAAAAGAAACGCTAAACCAATATTGCACGCAAATATGAGATAGTGTGAACAGGCCTTGATTATTAGATTTCTTTCTTATCAAAAATGTGCAATGATTACTTTTGTATCTTAATTAAGAGATCAGGTTTCTGATAAGTTTTTTGCTTCTTATTTATGGTATATCACGCCGGGCCTAATATATCCTCCATTAAAGTATTTCAAAAATATGAAAACGCATTTTTATTAGAATCATATTTATTGATTCGAGGCAGCATTATTTTTGCCTGTGTAAATAAAATAAATAACAATATAAATAAAAGTAGTATAAATCTCCATTCTGACCTAAAAGGATATCCAAATTTGTATAGCCGAGAAGCATTTAGCATACAAATTTACCATTTTCACTAATAATCATCTATGATAACGAAATTCTTGCTCAGAAAAAAATCATTTTTGATAGAGTTCTTAGCATTTGGTCTTATGGTAATTTCAGTTTTCATTTCCATTGCAATTTGTATTTTGGTTGCCATTTTAGTTGCTGTTCTTGGCGATGTTGCTGCTGTTGTTTTGGGGCATTGCTTCCGTTGCAGTAGCAACTTTGCCAGTGAAGAAAAAACAAAAACAAATAACAAAAAAACAAAGCAATAAAATGTTTTCCGCTCCCTCAAGTTTTATCGTGCTACAAATGTGAGCAACTGCTGCAGCTGTAGGGAAATTGATTTATGCAGCATCTTTTCTTTTTGTGTTTTTTGTGGCATTGCTGAGAAATCGAAATAAATTTATTGTTTGCATTTTAGCTTGCCACAGTTGACCCATTAAGGAAAGTGCCCAAGGAGGGCATGAGGAGCATTTTATCGCAGCTAAAAGCTAAAGCCAGAGTTGGAGCATAAACAAGCCCAAAGTGAACACTTCGCTTGGTTAATGGAAATGGCAAACATTTTCGAGTATAATTTCGTATTGGCAACACACAGCTGGTACTGCTGCTGCTGTTGCTGCTGCTGTTGCTGTTGCGCCTTCCGTTTCCGGTCAAGTAAACAAAATGGCGCACACCACAAGGAGAAATGAAGGACATGCCGCGTTCTTGCTGCTCCCATTTCCCCCCAACCCGTTGCATGATCAAGTGCACTTCTGGCATTGCTGACGCTGACGTAATTAAGCAATACTTGTTGGGGCTACCAAGGAGCAAGTGGTGGAGGGGGCGTGCTACACACACAGCAATGCAACTGCAACAGCTAAAACAGGTGTAATTTGTTGAACCCAATTTGCTCTAGTACTTGACTTGCCCTCCCGCTGTTGTTATTTATAGCCAAAGGAAAGAATTAGCCTTTCTTTTCTTTAGGAAATTTTAGCAACACCGAAACGGTTGCAATGCGACTAAATCCACCTCCTGCCCTAACTCCTGCGGGCCTGCCATGGCGTGCAAGGACGCCATTTTGCAAAGGTTACGCCCTTTGGCTGCAACGCTACCGAATTGAGTAAAATGCAAAACTAAATGGCAATTGTTTCCATATTATATGCACTAATGAAAAGTTCAAAATTTACAATTTTAATTAGCTGACATTTCGCTAATTTTGCGCAGCCCCGCTAATAGAGATAATAATCGCCAGCGGGTGAGCGCCTAAAAGCATGCTACACTTTATTGCCGAAAGTGCAATTAGAGCGCAGAAAAATGGAAAGAACTCACGCGATTTTTTATCTACCCTCGATATTACTATAAGCCTGGTTAACTGAATTACCCAATGCACTTATCCAAAGCTGTTTCGAAGTACATCATGAAATTAAGCTCAGCTTACACTATCCGACTAACAAATATATTTTCTATTTCTATAATATGTCAAGATATCTGCGTATCCGACAAAAAATATTATGTTCTATTCCTACAATATGCCAAGATAAATATTTAAAGTCCAAAAGAAAAGTTTTGAAAATACAAACTTTATCGATAAGGATGGATTTTATTTTATCATATTTTAGTTTTCTCTTAGAAAAAGTTATTAAGTGGCGTTTTCTCAATGTTCCGATAAAGGATATGTATTAAATAATGTCAGGAGTACAAACATTTCGTTCCGACAGGTTATAGCCTGATATTATATTGGATTAATGTTCAGTCAGTCACAAAAGTTAGTTTTTGCCAGATGGTCAGTTCATCGCATGATAGTAAAATCTTAAATAACAGTCGTTTAAAGTTGCCATTCCGACTTCTTGCTCTCCATAACCATTTAATTTTGTTTTCAGTTCGAATAAAATTACAAATTTATTGCCATCCATGACGAATAATGCGTTTTTTTGACCAGTGCTATTAAATAATCAGCCTACCTTGCTTTCACCTTTCATAAATTTTGACGATTCGCATGTCAACGTGACGGTTAACTTTATGAAGAAAAGAAATTGCTTATGGTACACTTTATCTGAAGCATAATTTCAGCTATGTATGGGAACATCAAGAAATCTGAGCACCAATTTCTCATAGAGTCAACTTACATGTAGTTTTGTTTCATTTAATTTGTATAACACGACAAAACTTACAATGCAGATTTTTAAAATGCATTTGTGCTATCAATATTACAAGATATTCGAGTTGTACATTTTTCCTTTGGTGTTTTGATTTACTTTGACATTTTTATCTGGGAAAATTGTAGTGTTACCTTAAGTTAAACCTGTCTACCAGATGTGTAATAATTTTTCTTTAAAATATCTGCCGTCATAAAAAATGTATGCTTTCATCAGTTTAAGAGTTGTTACGCAACACTGCATATAATTTGACCAAACAAACAAACGCCAAAACTTTTCTCATTTTCGCTGAATATTTTAAGGGCAATAGTTCAACAACAAAAATTCGTGTCTAAAAAATTTGTCGAGCGTTGCTTTTTTGCCGGACCCAAGGAAAAAATTTCATTTTAATAACGCGCCTCAAAATGGCCGACGCGTGTGTATTTTAAAACCCATAATGGCAGCCATTTTGTGTAAACTGCGAGCCGGATGCTGCAAAATTGGGCATCAAAATGCTTCGCATTGGCCTTATCGAAGGTATGGGCCCTTTTACACATATTGGTGTGATTATAACTGTGCCGATGAGTACGTGTATACTTATGCGAGCAGGTATTGTCCGGCGTCGCCCGAGCTCTATCTATACCTTCTGTATTCATTCTTGTTATATGCAATTTACCTTCTCACTTAACACTCTCCACAGCACAGTTGTGTAGAAGCTACTCCATCAAGTTAAGGGGCAGATTTTCCAAAATATTTGCAGTAATTTTCAATCAATCAATTAGAGCCTTGACGACAATCGCATGAAATATATTAAGGTTGCTTGTAAGAAATTTCCCCCTAATTTTCTGTCATTGGGGGAGAATTTTTCAAGAACTGTCGAAACACTTGTCGTAACAACTTTGGAAGAGATTTTGAAGCTCTTCGGATGAAATTTGGAATTTCGCCCATACAGCCTAGAAACCCCCTTTTTCTGAAGATTGGATTATCCGAAAATGGTGAACAAGTGTTGAATAATTTTTTGTATAAAATGAGTTTAAAGCCGAGTGGATTGTAAACAAAAATGTTGCATTTAGCAGTTTTTGGGATGGAATTCCCCAAAAATTGGCCGCGATAACGATCAATCAGTCAGTCAGGACAAGATTTTATATGTATGAGTTATATATATAGGTATTTGCATTGTCGTTGCTGTGGAGGCCGAGCACCGAAAGCTTGTTGTAAATTTTTAATTGATTTATTATTTGCCACAATGTTTTATTAAAGCTGCGTAAACAGCAGTAAAAACGACATCCAACGTCAACTCATCAAGCGTCAATCCACAGCCCCCGGCCACGCCCCTTCTGGGCCCGTGTGAAATGCAAAATGAGCAATCGTCCATCAGAAGAGTACAGCTGGCCAAAATGATGAAATGTTAAATATAAAAAATGCAACACCGAAATGAACATTAAAAGCGGTCAGCCAAATGTGCATAACACTCCAGTGCTCTGTGGATTTTATCTGTGTCTGCAAGTGTGTGTGTGTGTGTGTGCATATGGCGCGAATTAATTAATAAAACCAAGTTAAAATATTTGATTAAATTTTTTAAGTCAAATATTAACAACGCATATAACTGAAAAAAATATTTGCACATGAGCCCGCAGAATGCAAAATATTTGACCACAAATTTGATTGTGGTACGCAAATTTTAATTAATGAATTTAAAGTCCAAGAAAGGTCCATTTGTGATATAAAAAAAGATAATTAATTATCGATTAGCCATGATGTGTGGGTCGACTGTATATAAAATTTCAATTCCTCTTTGTGCTGCATCCGTAAACGTTTTCCTGTACATAGTTATACACAAGCATTTTCAGTATTTATTCGCTCTCTCTCTGGCTTGCTCTCTCTTCCATGCTCTCTCTAGGGCATCAATATAATTATTTTTCGTGCCGCATTTCTTAAACATTTTACTGGCAAACGCTCACCCATACAAATACAATTTATGCTCTTATCCAACTGCAGTACCACAATTTAAGTTTTTTATTGTTATACTTTCAATTGTTACAGACAGAATGAATAAATATTTTCAATTTCCATAGATCCCAGGCTATTATATTTTACTGCAATTTCGCTTTATAAGCGAATAAATTCGCAAATCTAAAATCAATCATTAAAATGTCAATTGGGAAACACTAAAAATGAAATTGCGTTCCTTTTATTGTTTTTGCTAAAGGTTTTTTTCTTCACACAAATGAAAGACAAACAGACGATTAATTTTGAATGGTAGACGAAATTTGGTCAAGCCTTGGGCAAAAAAAACACCACAGCAGTGGGTTTGTGGGTTGAGGTGAGGTCAACAGATTATGTGAGCTCGGACGGAGTGGAGGGCGTTGAACGAACGACTTTGGCAGCAGAATTAATGAAATTCCGAATGCCACACCAAAATGTCAAAATGAAATGAGTGATTTGAATGGATGTACGCATTTGAATGGCCCGTTGCCGTATGCGGCATGCCCCATGCCACGCCCCCTCACCCAACTGCCAACAACAAGTGAGATAAATGAGCAAGGAGGAGGTGCAATAGTTGGATGGATGGATGGATTGGAACTTGGCAGCGACACCAAAATGCCAAAGTACTTTTGCGGTGGTCGTGTTCTCGGAGTCGAACAGCAGGCCGTTGTCGATATGGATGTGGATCTGAATGTCGAAAGTGTTAGCCACCTGTGCATAAATTAAAAGCACTTCCGCACTCCAAATGAACAATAGGACCGACCGCTCGGTCAGAGCTCAGCTCCCAAACAAATGAATGAGAAATGGCATTTCTTGTTTTGTGGGCTTTGGTAGAGCAACAAAACAACTCCGGCAAACCATTCCAAGCGCTTAACGATGAATTTCACTGCACACGACAGAACGAGCCAGAGATAGAGAGGGAGGGAGATAGAGAGTGTCACTCAGTGTTTCACCCATTATTAAGGATTAAGAAACCCGAAGAAGAAATTAGATGACATCCAAATGACATGCTGTGCTTTGAGTTGACTGGAACTCGATTGAGGCAACTGCATAGAATTTGCAAAGTATTTCAAGTGCTTTTCGAATTACTTTGGTCAAATAATTCAGCCACAAATAGTATTCAAATTAAGATTATGATTTTAATTGTCACTGGCATTAATTAGGTATCGTCTTTTTTGGACTAGGAAGTTAAGGTAATCTGTGTATAAAGCTCTACAATAAATTTCAGAAAATGATACGTGCACAGATACATTCTAAATTTAAAACTATACCACATAGACACATCTAGAATCGAGACTACGAACACTTCAGCAATATTAGGGATAATACTCGAGGTTGCAAAATTATCGATTTTATTACAGTAAATTGATACCAAATATTAAATGCCTTTCCATAAAAATATAATTGTTGTTTCTTGGTAAAATTGCGAGTAAACAATGATATGTTAAGGCTATCGCGAAAGTGAGAAAACTATCGATAGTGCCGGTATGCAAAAAACCATTAAAACTATCGATATAGGTTCGATAGTCGATAGCTTATACTATCAATACTATTGATCGCTTCGTACTGCAAAACTAGAACCATACCATGTATTTTATGATTTGATTTTTCAGAATACCAGAATCTTTACCATCTCAAAAGTTTACCAAGATTTTACCCAATAAATTTCTTTGCAATATTGTAAAGAGTTTGTATTGGTTTTCTCACATTTCAAGACAATTGACTAAGTAACAATTGGCTATATTTTAAGTATATAAGGAGCATGGCAATCAGCATCATTGTAAGTTAGTAATCCTATATCATAGTTTTCAATAATGTCATTTTATTATCATTCCAAAGAAGCTTTGTTCATTGAACAATTGCCAAAGTCAAGTGCAGACATTCATAGCATTTGAACTATGTCAAAAGCACAATAAAAGCCATAAAGCAAAACCTTTAAAGTGCTTGTAAAGAGCAACAATGACAACAATCTGGCTTAATATGGCTCAAATATTGGTAAATGCCAAGCGAGCCAAATGTTGTAGACATTCAGTTGCCTTAGAGCTTGTCTGCCATTTCTTTTACATGTTTCTTGAAATGATTAAATGAAATGCATTGCAGTTGTGCACAACTCATTTGGCCTTACTGGGTTGGCCAAGTCTCGGATTGGCAGTCTTTGTCTGTATTTGCGTATCATTAACAAAACTGTTGCCTACCTGCAGGCGTTCTAAAGTGCTGCTGCTGTTGCTGTTGCTGTCAGATGTTAACTGGAATGCTGAGCGGCAAACCGAAAGCGTATGCCTTGAAATTGATGGCCTACGTCCGAGCAATGGCAATGCTGAATTTCGGAAATTTTCCAAAACATTTGCATTTGCCAAATTGGACAGCAACTTCCTCAAGCCGCCGCCCTCTTGCACACCCCTTACACTTGCCACAGTTTAAGCTGGCCAGCAAATTTCCATTGTCGACGTGATTAATGCCAAATTTACTTTATTTAGCTTGTCAAGCAGATAATATCATGCATGTCCTTTGTATATCTCTCACAAAATGAACGTTGCCTTGTCCTTAATGACATTTAATCATGCCAGAACTTTCAGAGATACTTGAATTGTTGAATACGAGTATTTAAATGTTTTAAATGTCTAGTGTTTATAATTGCAGAACTACAACCGGTTGCATGTTTTAAAATGCAATTTATTTATTCATTAAATAACAAAATGGAAAAAGCAATAAACATTTTTTAATGCCAAAAGAATTTGTTTATTAAAAATATTGCATAAAATTTGATTATTTGCATACTCATAATAAACATACCAAATGTAGAGTTTCAGGCAGCCGCAGCAATATGAAATAAATTTCAAATAAATTGTAATTATGCAACAAAAAAGTTCCACAATTTTGGCCAAAATATGTGAGTATGCTGGCAATTAATTATTAAGCAACTAGAAAACTAAAAATAACTAAAAACAATAAACGGCAGACAAGGCTTTTAAACAGCAAATTAATAAATTTAACTCTTAATTGCATTTTAGCCGCACGAAATAGTCCTTTTATATGTATACTCATATTGTCGCTGTCTATGTTCGTGTTAATTACAACAGCAATAATGAAAAGTACAACAAAAGTACAAGTGACATTCTCACCCCCAAGCTACCCCAAAAACACCCCATACCCATGGCCATATCTCACCCAACTGCTGCCGCATGCCTGTGTAATTGTTGTAAAATGTGTTTTGTTAATTTATTTAAATTTATGCGAAAATGCTGCACAAGCCAGGCAACAACACTAACAACTACATAACTAACAGCCTGGCAACAACAAAACCGCAAACTAAGCAACGCCAACAACTATTGCAAAAGCAGCAACAACTCTGCAAAGCAACAACGCAAACAGTTTAAATATTTAAAACAATAAACAAAATGAAATGGAATATTTTGTCTGTTAGAAAGTCGGACAAGTTCCCAAGGCGGTGGAACAAAATTATGAAACCCGTAGAGAGAATTAAAAAATAAGAATATTAAATAGTTAGGCATCCGTTGAAACAAATGTTTGTGGATGAGAGCTAGAAAAATATGCAAACTAAGACAATGTTCTATACAGACATCAAGTATCAGACCTGATTCCAATTTCACTATTGCTGTAGAGCAAGTGTATTAATTAAAGGCTCAACGGGAAGTTGAAGCCAGATCTAGTTCAATGCCAAGTGAATTCAATCCGCACATGTACAAATTAAGGATTCCTGCCGAAAGTGAAAATGGGAACTGGGTTGTGTTACAATTTTATTAAAGTTTTTCTAAATTTTTAATAAATTTGCAAGCATTTACTTTAGCATGGCACTAATTGATTGATTTTGCCCTAAAAATAGTTAAGAAGCACGGCAAGTGAATTCAATCCGCACAATATTGCCTAAAGTGAACATCAGAACATTTAAGGAGCATTCACTTTAGCAGATTCGTGTTGAGAATAAAAAATCTTTTACCTTTTTATTATTTTTTAAATATTTATTATATTTATAACAACTAGCATAAAAACCGATTGATTGTTTAACCTGAAACTTAATCTAAGTAAAGTAGCAAGTTGTCCATTTTAATTTTAGATGAGTTTAATATGAAATTTAACTACACTGATCAGTTCTTTTATAAGTAAATCCCTAAACTCTTGAAGATACTTACATTCCTTCGTCATTGTAAATATATTAATTTTGTCTCCTTTGAAAACTCCTCAGTAAACTTTTATTAAATTTTTGTGGCCATTTGAATTCGGTGAAGGGTGCTACATTCGTTAGCATTTACATTCCAAATGCTGCGCATTATTGGCCTCAATTTGCAAGGTGCAGGTTATCAAAAAATGTGGTAGACTTTATGCCATGGTTTATGGTAGGTGCAAATAAAATGCAGCTGCAGTGTCACAATCAGGACAATGCAAATGTTGCGGCTGAGAGCACGGAGTGGCGTAACGAGTGCAAGTGGAACAAACAAGTTGCGAGGACTGCAACAAAGTGATACCAAATATGCCACATGGTTTGAGTTTGTTTACACAACTATGCCGGGGGTGAAATTGTGAAAATTAGTAGACAAACAAACAAAATGTTTAAATAATTTAGCCTGGCAGGCTGAGGCAGAGGGACCGAACACTCCGCTAGGCAAATGGAAAATGTTGTCTGGTTGTTGAATGTGCCGGGGAATATTTCAAATGATTTGTCATGTCACAGTGCAGTGCACTTCCTATGGAAGGTGGGGTGGGGCTTTTCCGCAACTGGCAAAAGTTTTCATGCTTCCTTTCGCAGGACACACGCTGCGTGTGCGTATTTTGTGTCAGTGCAAAGGTGAAATGAAAATGGGAGCAGCCATCGTTGGCATTGCCTTTTAATATTTATTGAGTTGCAAGTTGGGTAACCTGCCTCTCCAGCCTCCCCTGCGCCTCCCGCCACCCTTACTGTCATTTAAGTGTATTTGTTACGCATTAAATATTTCAATTTGCAAAACATTTATGCAAAATGTATGCACACTCACATACATAGACGACACACATTGCCAGGACCTGTCCCGGATCTGTTCCGGCCTCGTTAGGCCAAAGTGCAGCATACTCGTGCATATTCAGGCCAAATGGCAACGGAAGTGCAAGTTTTTGATGAACACATGCATATGCTGGCACTTGATGCATGTTCTTCATTTGTATTCCCATTTCCATTTGAAATTAGAGCGCCGTTTGCAATTCCCAAAATGTTGAGCAACAGCTCTGCAGTTTTTGTTGTCAGGTCAGTAAATGTTTGAGTATTGTCTTATTTTCCCAAAAATTTAACAAATTTCTGTAGTCTTTTGGGACTTTTTATTACCATTGCAATTTATTGAGAAAATTTTGTGCGTCTTAGTTAAGATTAATAAAACATTGCATTTTATTCAAGATTATAATAAACAATAAGACGAAAAAATTTTTACAAACTATTTGTAACCAGCATTTTAATACAGTTTTCATTTGAAATATATACATTTTAAAGAAATTTTATGTGTGTTTTAAGTTTATTTATCTGTATTATTTTCTAACATATTTTATGGGAATAAAAAAATCTTTTTGATATTAATCTTATATCACTACTAACTTAAAATGAATTTTCAATATGAATTTGTTTCTATTTCTATGCGCATTTACATTTATAAGTTTTATTTTTCATCCTTTTTTGGGCTTAGCGTGTTTGTGAACGCGGTTGTGTTTGATGAGGTGTGATTTTTGGATAAAGGTTTTCGGGCAAAGTGTACACTTAAACGGACGGTCGCCGGTGTGGAGGCGGTAGTGTGTCCTGAATGTAGACAAGTGTATGAAAGATTTCGGGCAGTGGTCACACTTGTAAATACATTCGCCGGTGTGAATTCGGATGTGTGTCTTAAGACTCGATGATTGGTTAAAGGCTTTCGAGCAGTGAGGACATTTATAAGGTTGCTCGCCAGTATGAATCAGGTTGTGTCTACTCAGATTCGATGCACTACCAAACACTTTCGGGCAGCGTGGGCATTGATAAGGATTTTCGCCGCTGTGAATTCGAATGTGTCTGTTGAGATTTGATGTACTTGTAAAGGATTTCGAACAGTGTCGACACTTATAAGCATTTTCGTCTTTGTGACTACGCTCGTGTTTCTTGAGAGTATCCATTTCTTTAAAGGAAATCGGGCAGAAGGTACACTTGTAGCCATATTCACTATGAACTTGGATGTGTCGGCTGAGATTTAACTTTTGGCTAAATGCTTTCGAGCAGTGTGGACATTTAAAAGGTTTTTCCCCGGTGTGAATTCGGATGTGTCTATTGCGATTTGATGTACTTTTAAAGGCTTTCGGGCAACGCGGACATTTATAAGGATGCTCGCCTGTATGCACACGAATGTGATTCTTAAGACCTGAAGAGTGTATAAAGCCTTGCGGGCAGTGTGGACACTGATAAGGACGTTCGCCAATATGGACGCTCCTGTGTGAGGCCAACTGTGACTTTTTCTTGAAAGCCTTACAGCACGTCGTGCAAACATACGAATTTTTCTTCATTTTAGCAACCAAGATTCTGCGGCTTGTTTTTTTGGTACCCGAAATCTTAGAGTTTGTTGCATTTTCCTGAGCTAGTATATAGCTCTCACATTGAGACAGATTTTCTTTCACACTCTCCAGATCAGAACTCTCCTCCGGCTCAGTCTTAACAAAATCCGTGTTGAGTTCCCAATCTTCTGCTTCAAGTGACTCGATAAATTCGTCGATGTCATCCTCTAACATCTTGCTCAAGTGTTTATGGCTCTCTTCGAAGTTGCGCTTCAATCTGTAAGCTGACTGCACATCGGCAACGCAGGGACCGCAAATCTTCTGTGGCAATTTATCGTCTCGCTTTACTTTGAAGATGACGCACTCGTTCAGCATATCCGCCAGGGTGAGTTTGTTCTCAGACAGCTGCCTCTCAGCGAAAACATCCACCAAGGTTACTCCGGCACTCATGCAAACCCGACAAACTTGATCCATGTCTTGCTTTGTGATCTTCTTGCTAAGGACTGAAGTAAGATATGCTGGCAACTCGAGTATTTATACTAGCTCTGTGTGTTAGGTACACATTCACTACAGGTAGTTTTGCGCTCTTCAACCGTTCGTACCATAGAGGCATAGAGTAAATAAATAACAAGAGCGGATTTGTCGCTCCGAGAGTTTATTACCTGTCTTTTTCGCTCTTCATTGCCTTCCGTGCTCACGGTTGATAACTAAAATGTATTGCCGAAGACATTTTAAACAAGTAAGAATGCTTTATTCGAGTATACCTGACTACAAAACTCCCTGTACCCAGGGCAAAAGTTTCCAATCGCATCTTCGTAAACTTACACATGCACACATACATACACAAATTCGCACACGCACCAGCCATAGCGCAAGCCATGCATTTTAAGTTGTGGATGTGCTTCTTCTTCCCCCGCACTGAATCTTTTTTCATGAATAACTTCCGTGTTTATTATCCGATCGTCTTGAAATTTGAACAGTAGATTAAGAGTAACTAATGTATTGTACATGCCAAATCTTAAAGCTATATCTTGAAAATTGTTACTGTAAAACGGGTTTTATCGATTTGCGGGGGAGGAGGGAGATATCTAAAATATAAAACAAACTTGATCTGCGTATGGTATACGGGAACCTACATTCCAAATTTGGTGTCTCTAGCTCTTATAGTTGCTGAGATCAACGCGTTCATACGGACATCTTGTTATTACTCCCTTTACGTGTGCGCTGTTGTGGTTGATGAGGTGTGATTTTTGGATAAAGGTTTTCGGACAGAGTGTACACTTAAAGGGACGGTCGCCGGTGTGGAGTTGGTTGTGCCTGTTCAGATTTGATAAACTATTAAAAGCTTTTGGGCAGCGAGAACATTTATAAGGATTTTCGCCGCTGTGAATTAGAATGTGTCTGTTGAGATGTGATCGACTTTGAAAGGGTTTCGAACAGTGTGGGCACTTATAAGGATTTTTGTCTTTGTGACTACGCTCGTGTTTCTTGAGAGTATCCATTTCTTTAAAGGAAATCGGGCAGAAGGTACACTTGTAGCCATATTTACCATGAACTTGGATGTGTCGGCTGAGCTTTAACTTTTGGCGAAATGCTTTCGAGCAGTGTGGACATTTAAAAGGTTTTTTCCCCGTGTGAATTTGGATGTGTCTATTGCGATTTGATGTACTTTTAAAGGCTTTCGGGCAGTGTGGACACTCATAAGGATGTTCGCCGGTATGCACACGAATGTGATTCTTAAGACCTGAAGAGTGTATAAAGCCTTGCGGGCAGTGTGGACACTGATAAGGACGTTCGTCAATATGGACGCTGCTGTGCGAGTCCAATTCTGTCTTAATTTTAGCAACCAAGATTCTGCAGTCATTTTTTTTAGTATCCGAAATCTTAGAGTCTGTTGCTTTTTCCTGAACTAGTATATCGCTCTCACATTGGGACAGACTTGGCTCACTCTTAACAAAATCTGTGTTGAGTTCCCAATCTTCTGCTTCAAGTGACTCGATAAATTCGTCGATGTTATCCTCTAACATCTTGCTCAGGTGTTTATGGCTCTCTTCGAAGTTGCGCTTCAATCTGTAAGCTGACTGCACATCGGCAACGCAGGGACCGCAAATCTTCTGTGGCAATTTATCGTCTCGCTTTACTTTGAAGATGACGCACTCGTTCAGCATATCCGCCAGAGTGAGTTTGTTCTCAGATAGCTGTCTCTCAGCGAAAACATCCACCAAGGTGACTTCAGCACTCATGCAAACCCGACAAACTCGATCCATGTCTTGCTTTGTGATCTTCTTGTTATGGACTGAAATAACGCATCCTGGCCCTCCGAGTATTTATAGCTCTGTGTGTTAGGTAGTTTTGCGCACTGCAGACCGTTCGTACCATGGAGTAAATAAATAACAAGAGCGGATTTGTCGCTCCGAGAGTTTATTACCTGGCTTTTCGCTCTTCATTGCCTTGCGCGCTCTCGGTTAATAACTAAAATAGATTGCGCTCTGAGAAGATCACGGTTTATATACAATAGGGTACGCCATGCTTATGTCCGTTTGTTGCCAATATTCGGCGACGCGAGAGTGTGACGTCACATTTGCGGAAATTCAGAGCGCGCTTTTAAGAGTGTATAAAAATCATCAATAAAACGAACACGTAAAAATTTTAAAAATTATTTGTATCCAGCTTTTTAGTACAGTTTTCATGTGAAACAAATAGTATGTACATTATAAATAAATTGTATGTGTGTTTCAAGTTTATTTATCCGTCTTACATAATTGTAATATACTTTAAGAAAATACAAATAGAAATTTATATATGTATTTATCTTTCATCAATACATGCATTTGGTATGATATAAACTACTATGATATAAACTAAACTAACTTAAAATGAATTTTCGATTTGTTTCTATTTCTTTGCGCATTTACACATTTACATTTATAAATTTTATTTTGGATCCTTTTTTGGGCTTTGCGTGTTTGTGAACAATGTTGTGTTTGATGAGGTGTGTTTTTTGGATAAAGGTTTTCGGGCAGAGTGTACACTTAAACGGACGGTCGCCGGTGTGGAGGCGCGAGTGTGTCCTGAAACTAGACAAATGTTTGAAAGATTTCTGGCAGTGGTCACACTTGTAAATACATTCGCCGGTGTGAATGCGTATGTGTGTCTTAAGACTCGATGATTGGTTAAAGGCTTTCGAGCAGTGAGGACATTTATAAGGTTGCTCGCCAGTATGAATCAGGTTGTGCCTATTCAGATTTGATGCACTATTAAAGGATTTCGGGCAGCGTGGGCATTGATAATGATTTACACCGGTGTGAGTTCGAATGTGTCTGTTGCGATTTGATGAGCTTGTAAAAGATTTCCAACAGTGTGGACACTTAAAAGGATGTCCGCCTTTGTGACTGCCCTCGTGTTTTCTTAGAGTACTCATTTCTCTAAAGGTAATCGGGCAGAAGGTACACTTGTAGCCATATTCACTATGAACTTGGATGTGTCGGCTGAGATTTAACTTTTGGCTAAATGCTTTCGAGCAGTGTGGACACTTAAAAGGTTTTTCCCCGGTGTGAATTCGGATGTGTCTATTGCGATTTGATGTACTTTTAAAGGCTTTCGGGCAGCGCGGACATTTATAAGGATGTTCGCCGGTGTGTACACGAATGTGATTATTTAGACGTGAAGGCTGCATAAAGCCTTGCGGACAGTGTGGACACTGATAAGGATATTCGCCAATATGAATTTTCAATCCCTTCGAGTTTGTTGCATTTTCCTGAACTAGTATATCGCTCTCACATTGTGACAGATTTTCTTTCACGCTCTCCAGATCAGAACTCTCCTCCGGCTCAGTCTTAACAAAATCCGTGTTGAGTTCCCAATCTTCTGCTTCAAGTGACTCGATAAATTCGTCGATGTCATCCTCTAACATCTTGCTCAAGTGTTTATGGCTCTCTTCGAAGTTGCGCTTCAATCTGTAAGCTGACTGCACATCGGCAACGCAGGGACCGCAAATCTTCTGTGGCAATTTATCGTCTCGCTTTACTTTGAAGATGACGCACTCGTTCAGCATATCCGCCAGGGTGAGTTTGTTCTCAGATAGCTGCCTCTCAGCGAAAACATCCACCAAGGTTACTACGGGACTCATGCAAACCCGACAAACTCGATCCATGTCTTGCTTTGTGATCTTCTTGTTATGGACTGAAGTAACGCATCCTGGCCCTCCAAGTATTTATAGCTCTGTGTGTTAGGTAGTTTTGCGCACTGCAGACCGTTCGTATCATAGAGTCAATAAATACCAAAACCGAATTTGTCGCTCCGAGCTCTTATTACCGTTTGAAAAATTACGATCCCAAGTATTTATTACTCTATACGTTTATACATATGTACATACATATGTATATATGTACATACATATTGTATGTGCATGAAAGCAACGACAAAATATTTGCCTGCCCTTTCGCTCTTTATTGCCTGGCGCTCTCTCTCGCTCTCGATTCCTAAATAAAATGTATTGCGCTCTTAGCAGCTGATGTATGTGTATGTGTTGGCTTGTGCTTCACTATGGGATAAATGGACATATTTTGTGGCATAAATTTTTAACAGATTATTTTGGGTCTTGTTTCTTTAACATTCGTAACATTCGAATTTTCGTTACAAGTTTTTTTGAGTATAAAAACTACTCTTTAAACGACAAATTATTGCTACTTGGTACAATTTTCGAATGTAAATATTACAATGCCCACACCGGAAAAACATGCAACAGTCTCACATCAAATAGTTCAAATTAAAGTTGAAAAATATTATTAAATAGTATTATCTGATACGCATAATATGGCTGATAAATTATTTTGATCGAAAAAAGGTCTTCTACATTGTACATAATGCACATACATAAATGTACATACATAAATGTACATACATAAATGCAAAGGTAAATGCAATAGTAACTTTGACGATTGAGAAGGGCAAACCAAACAAACAGTCATGGTATATACATACCTACATATATGTACAGACAAATATACATACATACATATGTGTGTATGCATGTGTCCTCGCTCTGCATTTGTTCTCATTCAAACCCGTGAGGTAGAGAGCGCAGTCTATTATTAGCATTTTACGCTCTCAAGGTTGTGCACGCTCACAATTTTACGAAAAACAAACTGCCGTTATGCCATTTATATACTCTGTTTCTAACAGAGTTTTGGAAAAAGAGTATATTTGGCTTGTCCATCCTTGAATCTAGAGTAAGGAAACCACAGTTAAGAAAATGTAGTTTCGTTGGATAAAGTAATCGACTCAAAAATTCAGGCTAATTCACAGTTCAAATATTTTGTTGTGTTTTTATTTGCAACTCCGATTTTACAAAATATGAGTAGGTATCAATAATAACAGTTAATAGTATCTTACTTAATTCTTGGTACAACCTGTGAGTTTTTAATACCTAATAAAATATATTTTTTTTTTTAATTTTCTTAACTTATATTTCCTTTTATTATCCGCTCTTTTCAATGTAAATAAGTTAATGTTAATTTATTCAGTTTATTTTACTTATTTCATATGTAGAAGAGATTCAATTCTGGATTCTTCTGTCTTAGTTCCATTCAGTTATTTTCTTTTTCTGCTTCGAGGAGTACGTTTTCTGACATTGCTTTTGGGGCTATTGATTGTCTCGTTCGCATGTTCCTTGGAGTGAACGAGGCTGTGCCTTCTCAGGTGTGTTGTACTGATAAAGGCTCTTGGGCAGTCTGGGCACTTAAAAGGACGTTCGCCAGTGTGAATTCGTATGTGCCGTTTCAAATTTGATGCAGTGGTAAAAGAATTTGGACAACTTGGACATTTGCAAACACGTTCGCCAGTGTGGGCTCGGATATGTCTCTTGAGATTTGATGTACTGGTAAAGGCTTTCGGACAGCGTGGACATTTAAACGGATGTTCGCCGGTGTGTCTGTGTATGTGTGTCTTAAGACTTGATGGTTGTGTAAAGCCCTGTGAGCAGTGTGGACACTTAAAAGGACGCTCGCCGGTATGCACGCTCATGTGCAAAGCCAAGTGTGTCTTTTGCTTAAATTCCTTGCCACAAGTCTCACAAGCATAAAAATTGGCCTTCTCGTTAAGAGAAGACTTGAGATTAGGAGCAAAGTCGCTATCCGAACTCCCAGAGTCTATTTCCTTTACTGTCTCGGCATCGCTCACTGACAGAATCTCTTTCACGCTCTCCAGATCGGAGCTCTCTTCCGGCTCTTTCCCAACAAACTCCGTAGCAGCCTCCCAGTCTTCTACTTCAAGTGATTCGATAAAGTCTTTAGTGTTATCATCCTCTAATTTCTTGCCTAGTTCATTGTAGCTCTTCTCGAAGTTGCGCTTTAATCTATAAGCAGATTGCACGTCGGCAATACAGGTTTCGCAGATCTTCTTGGGAAATTTATCATCTCGCTTTACTTTGAAGACGACGCATTCGTTTAGAATATCCGCAAGGGTCAGGTCGTTCTCAGACAGCTGCCTCTCAGCGAACATATCCAACAATGTACCTGTTCTGGTCAAGCACACGCGACAAGCCTGAGCCATGTCTTACTTTGTGGTTTTTGTGTTTAATAGTGAGCGAAAGCACATAGGCAACCGGCGTATTTATAACGATTTGTTAGGTACTCGTCGACTTTGCCTTGCTAAAGTATCAGGTAATTCAGCCCTTTAGGTAAAACCGGTTCAACTTCTGCCTTCCTGAATGTATGATCAGGTAACATTAACCTTTACCTGGGCACACTCGTGGTTGATCGTAGGATCAGATTTATGCTACCCAAGCAGATATATGATCCTCACCAAACTATTCTGCGGGACACCTGCAAAGGAGTTTAATCCGCAGAAGGCCCAAACGCGCTGATCCAAGTGACCTCCAAAGGCTTACGTCGGAATGTTCAATAAGCCTTAAAAAATAACATTTTTAAATAGCGCATCACAGGCCCAATAATCAAATACATACATACATACCAACTGTACTTACATATATACATATATTGTTATCGGCTAGCTATTAGCGAGAGTTAACTGCGCCGTCTGCGTCAGTTCGTCATATTACAACGACTAAATGTTGAGAAACTGAATTTCTTTAATGTAGCACAAAGAGAGCGGAGTTGAGATGAGAAGAGCTGACCACATCAGCAACAAAATTCAAACACACGAAGAGCAATGAGAGCGCGCACGCCGACAGCTTAGCTGAGTTTTGTATATACACATACATAAATGTAAACATGTATATACATACATATGTATACGGAGCGGAGTTGAGCTGAAACGTTGGAAACAAGTATGTTTGTTTATTTCAACTCAGCTCAAAAATGCCGAAAATGCTCAAAGATGCCGTCGGAAAGAATGCTGAACTTGCCCTCGTGCAAGTGTCGCGTTTAATTTCTGTAACGATCGCTGGTAGCGATGTCAGTCGTCGCAGCGCTCTATTACGTCAAATTATAGTGCCCCGTGCCCAATTTGGTTAACAACTGTTACCTTATGTAACTTTGGTCCTCAGTATATAGGCTAATTAATATATGCCATCGAGTTGATTATAAGCTAATCAACTGTTTGAGTGCTTGTTCTTGCCAGTAAATATTAGATTTCTTGCTTTATCGAGTTATCAAAATGTTATATCAGAACTCATGATAGATCATCTTGAAAAGTGAGACAAAATATACATACATACATCTGTATGTATGGATATCACGTACTAAAATAAACCAAATACTGGGAACAAATTATACTGCAGTTTTTATTTTGTTTGTATGGAGTGTTTTATTTCGACCTCACCAGTAGGAGAATTCTCTAATAATGTACATACATACTATTTTTTATACTTATTTATTTATTATTGTTGTTATATTTATTTTTATTTTTTTCTCTCCCACACTTACATACATATGCATATGAAGTTTGTCTTTAGTTAAAATCTCTGTTAATATGTAGATCCTGGTTTATTAATCTCTATACATGGTTGGGTGAAAACCACATAGATATTGGGTTTTAAGTGTCAGCGCATAGCTTAGCGATAAAAAGCTACCAGCTCCTGAGTCAGGAGTCCTAACACATCGAGATCCAATTATAACTTATAACTTATTTTATCCAAATGTCATAATAATAGTATATATCGTATAATATAATAATACATAATAAAAAATAAAAATGTCCTTATCTCAGAATGATATTTTCCTTACTCATCGTCAATGTATGTATTTCAAATGTTATGACTTATAATGCCTTTAAGCGAGGATTAGTTATATAACTAAACACCTCACATGTATTCTTAAACTTATATAAGACTTTTATTAATATTTGTTGTATTTCTGTTTGTCTATTTTGTAGGAGGCCTGCCAGAACTATATACGAGTCATGGTGGTTCCATCTCCGGGCCGCCTGTACGTCTGCGGCACGAACTCCTTTCGGCCCATGTGCAACACGTACGTCATCAACGAGAATAACTATACACTGGCGGCGACCAAGAATGGCCAGGCTGTGTGTCCTTACGATCCGCGTCACAATTCCACCTCCGTACTGGCAGGTAAGTGAGCAATTTAATACCTCGTTTTAAACTATTATTTTGCTCGCTTTTGAATAATTTATGTTTTTTGTAAATGGGACATTTTGTATGCGCATTGCGCTTTTGTTTATACTTATGTAGTTAGTCGGTATGAACCGTTATCACCAGTGCAAAAAATGCAATTACTCGGGAGAATGGTGAATGGCGGATGTGAATGCGAATATGAGTACGAGTATTCGCATTTGCACGTGCATTCATTTTCTTTTTTTGCACACAAATCGGATATAAATTGTCATTCGTCATGCAATGCCCTACACCCAAAAGCCAGGACTTCTTATATCGCACCCCTCGGTTCCTGCACCCACCCAACCCAACTACCCCATTTCATTTTTATAGCGCTCAATACTTTGACTGAAATATATGATAAATTTTGTAGTGTTATTGTTTGACAGAAACGCTGAAAATAATGTGTTGATGTGAAATATATTTCAAAATAAAATCATATTTTATTTTCTCTCTTTTTATGATAACAATTTTTGCGTTCCCATCGCAGCGGGTAGGGAGGTTTACGGGCTTGCGGGATTCAAACTGCGAATTTGTATGCGGCTTTGGATTCGATTCGCATTTGCCCTGTTGCTGATTTGGTTGTTTGCTTAATATTTTATTGAAATTTATGACAGCGTTTGCATATTTTGATGCGGCACAGGACTCGATGTGTTGGGCGTGGCATTCCTTGTCAACCAAAATGGCAGCCAATTTTCAATTGAGCGTATCAGATTTTTGTGTTGATTTCGATGTTTCGCTAGGTCTAAAAATGAATAGAATTCGTTATACTTTTAATGTAAATTTGCATTTAAAGAAACTTCAATGTTAACAGCGTGTTTAAAATCAATAAACCTTATAGATGAGTAGCTTATATTGAAGACTGCGCTGGAATCTTTTTAAAGCATTATAAAAGTGAAAGAACGGAAATATTCACAGAACTTCTCAAACAATCTTAGAACAATTTCTAATATGCATTAGTTTTAGGCAGCTTGTCTTTTTCCCTTAACGCCATCTTATATTTACGTGCAATATTGCGCTTCTTTTGAATTCGCCAAGTGTAACCTTACCAACTTACGACGTAACCTTTGTTTTTCGAGACTCTCTCTGAAGCTTTTACGCTTTAAAGTGTTCTAAGTGCAATGCTTTTGTCACTGCTAACATCAGAAATAATACGTCAAATTTATAGCGCAATAGAGTGAATGCAAAATAATGTTTTCAGGTAGTTTTTAAAAAGTTGTTCGTCTTAAGGTTTTACGAAGACTTGCTGGACACAAAAATAAGCATTGAATATCCTAACTTCTCATATATTCCCTATATTTTGTAGATTTATCTAAGTCATATTAAATTTTTCCTGAGAAAAATTAGATATTTAAGGATGATACTCGTATAGCAAATCTTACAGAAATCTTAAGTTTTGTTGCTGTTACAAAAAACTGCAAAAGCTAAACGAGAAATCAAGCAATAAACATGCAATTTTGGCAACCAACTGACGCTATCTCTTGGATGGCATCCTTGGCTTCTTGCCACACACCGTTGCAACTTCTAACCTCTTGCCATAATATTTGTGATAATATTTCCACTTGGCGCCCATAAATCGACAGTCTTTGCAGCATGTTGCTGAAGTTTCACAACGTGATTTGTTTGCATTTCATTGTCTGCACACAAGTTTAGGGTCTGCTCATTGCGGGCAGGCACTATGAAGAGGAGGAGGAGGAGTAGTAGGAGTGCGTGGGAGAGGTGGGTAGAGGGGAATAGTAGGTGCCACCAAAAACGCCAAATACAAGCTGCCGCCTCTTGTGCCATAATATCGATAAACGTTTATAACTAACTTGAAAGTGTTTGTGGTGCTGTATATGAGTGTGTGTGCAATGTACATACATATGTGTGCATGTGTGTGTGTGTTTGTTTGTGGTGGGGGCGAAGGGAGCAAGTGTTGCGGCAAACTTCCGCCGGATGCAGCCAACATGTGTGCCACGTCCATTGAGGCTTGCTGCTGCTGTTTGGGCTATGTGGGTCATAAGAGTTTATCATCAACAAGCTGCCACATCCGGCGTCCTGGGCAACCTGAGGCTGCAGGCAACATCAGCGAACGTCAGTTGGCATTTTCTTTATGGGGCCAACTATGCATGTTGGTTCTTGTTCTTATTTCACTTTGATTGCGCTTTATGGCGCTAATATTAAATCGACATTTTTAGATATTGGCGCTCCTCGTGGGCCATTATTTTTTCTTCGGCTTATTGAAAGAATTTGAATATTTAGCAGGCGGCTCGGTGTGGGACGAGCTGCCATGTTGTTTAGATTACAAATTGGGCCGGGCAGAGCAACGACAAAAATACGGAAAATTCAGCTAAACTGAAAATGTTATCAATTCAGTTTTCATTCCTGACAGCGGGCGTTGTCCTTGTCGTTGTGGTTGTGGGCGTGGAGCTGCCTTTTTTGCCTCCTGTTGGTAACAACTTTGTTCACAGGTTCTTTTTTCGTGTTATTTCCTAACGCGCTGGCAAAAAGTTCGTGGACAACATTTTTGTGCCAATTTCGTTGTAAAAATATTGTTGTAACCATGATGAAGTTTTCAATTGGTTTTGCCAGGCTATACTCGGAACATCAGTCGACATTCGCCACTTGCCATTCGGGGCAATCGGCCATTCAACCATTCGCCCCGGCACGGCTTCAATATGGCGGAAGGAATCTATTTTTGTTCGATTTAAAAGTGCATGCGAAATAAATTTCAATCGGTGACAGTGTGGCCGGCCATGAATCGGCCAGGAACAACTGCGACAGGGCATAATACAAAACTTTGCCAATAAAGAATTAAGCGAAACTTTTTTTCCATTCTGTTTTTTTTTGTCAGGGAATTGGAATGGTAATAGAGATTGGAATGGTGATTGGTTGGGGAATGAATTGACAATTTGTCTACCTTTGTTATTTAATTGGCTTAATATTTTCATTGATGTGGAAAGGCAGTGATATTGAATTATGGATGAGCTGACCAAAATAGACGAATAAGCCTCGGGCAACTGAAACAATTAGCAAAGGTCAACTGGAATCTTATACAAAAAATTATTCAATTAGAGATATTAAGCAGTATTAAACGTCACTGTGATTTGTGTTGCGATGGCCGCTCAATTCAAATATTCATTCATTAACAAGTAAGAATGCTATAGTCGAGTATACCCGACCACGAAACTCCCTGTACCCAGGTCTAAAACATCCAATCACATCTAAGTCCATTTACCCATACACACACATATACACAAAGACGCACGCACACAGGCGGCAAAAGTGGCTGTGCTTCTTCTTCCCCTCTCGCTGCATTACTGAATCTTCTTTCGTGAATAACTTCCGTGTTTATTATCCGATCAACTTGAAATTTGGACAGTAGATTAAGAGAGACTAAAGTAATCTTAAAGCTATATCTTGAAAATTGTTACTGTAAAACGGTTTTAATCGATTTGCGGGGGAACGGGGGAGATATCTGAAATATGAAACAAACTTGATCTGCGTATGCTATACAGGAACCTACATTCCGAATTTGGTGTCTCTAGCTATTATAGTTGCTGAGATCGACGCGTTCATCCGGACAGACAGACAGACGGACATGGCCAAATCGAAATCTCTTTTGATACTGATCAAGAATATATATACTTTATAGGGTCGGAGATGTCTCCTTCTGCCTGTTACATACATTTGCACAGATTTAGTACCCCTTTTATAACCATTTTATGGGTACAGAGAGTAAAAAAGATAATACTCAGTCCTTAATAAAAGACTTGTGATATTGACCCGAAAATGTCAAACTGTTGTGAATAGGTTTTAATATGGACAGTTTTTTTTAGTCCTCTATAGAATCGAGAATAAAGAAACTCTTTATTGTATTATTTTCAAAAGGATTTTCCATACTTTGTTCTTCAAGTTTCTACGTTTAAATTCTCTTATTGATACCACATTTATGGGTGATTCATATCCTAAATCTGATATTTCAGCGAGGTGTTAAACTTAACATTCAATATAATTTAAAATTGATTTAGCAGGGGTCCCACAATCATGCAGGTCAGCG
Source organism: Hirtodrosophila confusa (assembly GCA_035043065.1). Classification (NCBI taxonomy): domain Eukaryota; kingdom Metazoa; phylum Arthropoda; class Insecta; order Diptera; family Drosophilidae; genus Hirtodrosophila; species Hirtodrosophila confusa. Next base: position 5,788,414 of record JAWNNI010000038.1, on the reverse strand, counting down.
CAAGCATTTTTGACATTTCGTGTTCAAAATATTAAGTATACGCATTTAATAAAATATATGCAGGACTCGCTGGCATTTTGTTCTGTGCTGTTGCCTTTAGTGGCACTCGAAAATATGGCTTAAATGTCTTACCAATTCGCGCACGCCCCAGAAAACAATGCGAACAATAGTAATAAATAATTTATAAGTGCGCATTTGCCACATTAATCACGAGCCGACGCTGCCGGCTGGAAAAACGAAAGCAAAAACAAAAAGCTGCAAAAAGAGCTAACGGGAAAATCCCTTGCCAAAAAGTTTTCCCGCTCCAAAGCCGACGCATATTAATTTCGGCACAACCTCCAGGGTCTACACTATATAGCCAGGCACTTCGTCTACCCCTCCATACCTCCTACCTCCTACCAGTCCACGGCATCGGCGAAGCGTACAAATTGCCATCACTTGCGTTCAATTTTAGACTTTTCCAAGCAAATGCACAGACGCGATTAAAACGCTGACGGATGGTGACATGGCCAAGGGGGCGGTGCTTGCTGGTGGCCGAGAAATGTCAAGGGCCAGGAGGACATCGGAGCTGAGAGAGCCAGTGGACAAGGACATGGACGAACAGCTCGTTCACCCCGTCAACCGTTTGCCCATTTGCATATTGTGCTCCAACAGCCGAGCCGAGTAACAAAAAAACAAAAACGATATTGGTCCAATTTTGGCCGCATTGCCGTTTTTGGCATTTTAAGGCCCGAATCGCTGTCTGAACCCGTTGGGGGAATATAGCGCATTATCGCATTTGCATATGACCGGAGAGAGGGGCGGTGGGTGTGTGGTAGCAACTTGACCTTTTTCAGCATATGCCTAAAGCCCAAATTGGCCCACACATGCAAGTTTCACATTAAAATAAGAATTCATTTCAATTAAATTTTTCTTAAAATCATTTTTACGAATTATGTATTTTATGATAGAAATTTAAATTAAAGACATATTAGTAACTCTTTAAAATGCAATTTGAACTTAATCAAAATTTTAGAGCAAGCTTTTAGCTTAAGCTGGTGAAACTTTAAATTGTTATCCAAGCTTAGTATATATCACAATTCGGTCAAATACGTTGACAACAGGAAAGTCTCTAGTTAGTCTACAACAACTTACTTTTAACAAACAAGTTAATTTTTCGGATAAAATTCCTGACAAATATGATAAAATGTTGACTTAAATGTTTTCCAAATCCTTCCTCGTAGATTTGTTTCTACAATAAATTTCTATCCAGCTATGCTATTATTGCAAACATCAATATACTTAGTATAAATATAAAACGTCGTAAAATTTGAATGAATTATTAATTTCCTGTCTTCAATGGTAACAGCATTATTGTAATAAAGAAGTCTTCGAGGGCTTATCTCGTTCATAAGCGCAATATAATACAAATTATAATCTTTGACAAATATGGGAAAAAGATAATTGCGAGCATTCGTTAACAGCCAAGACAATCGCATTAGTTTTTTGTTAAAAATAATTGCATTGCGTTGATGAGATTAAAAAAAAAAAACGCTTATAACCATGACGATAACTAAGGGGAATACGAGTACAAGTTCCATGCAAATATGTACTTGAAACTGGTAGCATATGGGCGTCATTGACATGGGCGTGGCACAAACGGCATACAAAATGAATATCAATGAACTGCAGGAGCGGGAAAAAAAACAATAAAAATGAAGCAACAGCAGCAGAAGTAAATAAAAGCAACAACATGGAAAGAATCTGCACTGGCGCGAAAAACGAAATGGGAAATGGAAAATGGGGGTGTGTGGGATGATGGCAGTGTAGCAGGGTGTTTGGGGGCATGTTTGTGAAAACTGGGACAACGCTCGCAGCAGTTAAATAAATGATATCCCAACGCTTCTCTGCACCGAGTTCATGTGTGTGAAAGTAATTGTGCCTGTGTATGTTTATGTTGCTGCAGAAACTCATTAACTGTTGCTTAATGAGCACGGAAATAACAACAGTCCCGGAAGCACAAGACCTACAACGATGTTGTATTTGATGTGATCAGCATTAGAATTAGAACTGCTTGACTATGAGACGGCGGTTTGGCGGGCGGCGCTCAACATCCTCGATAGTATAGTGGTTAGTATCCCCGCCTGTCACGCGGGAGACCGGGGTTCAATTCCCCGTCGGGGAGGGATGTACGAATATATTTTTAAAAATTCTTTTAATTTATTTTATTAAATATTATGTATACGTAATTGCAATTAATTTCAACAAGTTTAGTTTAATCATAAGTATAATGATTTTGAATACCGTCACAACTTAGCTGTTTATCGCGTAAACATACAAAAAGATGTTCATATCCGTAAAGTACTTTTGGTATCGATTTGCAGCCAAAATTTGCTCAGAACGCAATCTTAAATGTATGTATTAATAGAATTTATGTTTTCAAACTACATTTACCACACTCAATTCAATTTGATTAATGAAGGCAATATAGCGCATTTTAGTAGTTTAAAAATGTATTATACAGCTGTGTAATCTCACATTATTGTACTTTATGGTATATCAGCATTAGAAGGAGAATTGCTTGACCATAAGTAAGCAATTTGACCGGCCGCAAATAACGTCCTCGATAGTATAGTGGTTAGTATCCCCGCCTGTCACGCGGGAGACCGGGGTTCAATTCCCCGTCGGGGAGAAAATGTGAAACCAGTTTTTTTTTCATTTTGTTTTGAACATAATTCTAATGGCATGTAGAAAATTAAAGTTTGTTTTTCTCACATTTTTTTTAACGTTAAATAGTTCTGCTTCGTACTTCGAATGACATTCTACAATGTTTTCTATGATATTATGCTGTACAACGTTTTCCTTTACAAAAAGAAACCTGGATTATAAGTTAAATTGCTCAAAACTGGGTCACATAAAATATGCTTTGAAACTTGCGGAAACAAAAAACATACTTTCGTAAAAACTGCACATACATATATCGTATTCACAAATGTATCTAACTATATACATACTTGCATAGCATACGTGTTGGAGCATACAGAATAGCAGCTCGTAAGCCCTTCATGTTGTGTAGTTCATTACTAAATGATCCAAAAAGTATGCAATATTTATTAATTTTTTAAATATAACTCCCATTTAGTTTAATACATATAGTAAACATACTATTACACATTTTTGTTAATATTTAAAAAACCTGACACTAAAAATAGGAATATAAAATGAAATTTACAAAAAAGTGATATCCATCTCTCTCCCCGACGGGGAATTGAACCCCGGTCTCCCGCGTGACAGGCGGGGATACTAACCACTATACTATCGAGGATGTTGTTCGCAAGCCAGCTCAATTGCTAATTTATTTCCGGGCCCTGAGATCATTTGGGGCCATCAGTAGCAAGCAGCAAGCGCACTAAAGTCATGTTTATTTTATAATTAAGCGTTATTTTTCCTCAGCATTTGGTTTGAAGTTGCTTGCATTGTTGTTGTGCTTAACGCTCGTTAAAAATAAAACACAGCTAATTTATTTTAGCCAACTTAAATTGGCTTAAGCGAATGACCAGAAGAAAACAAATTGCGCATTATCTGCAAACCAGAGACAGGACGCACACACATACACTAAAGGACAATGCGGGTGCAATGCAAACGAGCGGTAAAAGAAGCAACAACAACAACAACAACAACAACGGGGACTACTGTCAGTTTCATTAAAAACAATGAAATCTGCTAAGAGCCAAGAGTTTAAATGAGCGTCTAACTGCGCAAAGTAAAAAGCATAAAAAAGAGCACACATATTCACACACACACACACACACACACACACACACACACACACACACACACACACACACACACACACACACACACACACACACACACACACACACACACACACACAATGACCACTGGAAGCTGGTGAAAAAGCCAAAAGCTGCTGCAGTAAAATATATCTACTCGAAAACAAAGTCTAAACACAATAAACAAAATGGCGGAAAAAAACAAACAAACAAACAAAACGAAATGAGTACAAAGAATAAAGGACAACAAATAAGCACAGCTTGTGACCCTTTTTACGGACAATGCACGAAACTCTTCCCCCTCTACGTCAACCTCTTTTGCTGCTATTTATTTCTTTACTTTTTATTTTTAATTTGAAGCAAAAACATTAACAAGAACAATTAGCTCTTGAAATGAGCACAACAGCAACTAAAACAACGAAAACAATTGCATTAGACAAGTTCAACTTTAGACCAAGGCCCCTACTTATGAAATAGTAGATTAACAATAGAAATGGGACCTTGTATAAGTAATTTTCCATTTGAGGATACAGGATACAAAAGTGAATTGTTCAACTGTAGTTATTAACTAACAAAAGTAATGATTATAATACAAAACACATATTAAAACATACTACAAACTATATTTTTATTTTTTTCACGAGTTAATATTATATTTAAAAATGATTGAAAATTAATTTTTTGTTAACTGTAGTATTTAATAATCAAACGTAATTATGAAATGGTAATTACTTAATTAATTACTTATGTGTATTATTGTGACTCTAAGATTCACCTTTGTGGTAATTATACTACTGCAGTATTTAATTTCCAAGAGTAATAATTACATTACAGAAGTATGTAGGAAAAGTGTTCTTAATTGTTTGTTCTTAAATACCATTAAGAATTACCGTTTTTAAAGACTGCAGTACTTAGTTGCCAAGTAATTTCTTGTCCTACATCGTGTTCTCATTTAGCTATTTCTATGAATTGTAATCAGTGAGCTATTTTGGGATCAAAAAGGGCTTAAAGATGGCTACTTTAATAATAAAGTAATCGGAATTACCATTATGTTTTGCGGTGTACTCAACATATAAGCACTTAAGTATGTGGCTAAGTCTTTCTTTTCTTATCTATGACTTGGTTAAAATTCATAGCTATAATGGCAGTCTTAGGGAGCAGTGTCCTTTGAAACTTTGCAGCTAATTACGTTCACTCCGTAAACGTTCATGGGCTTAAGACGTCTGCAAACATTTGTAAGTGTAACCAAAGGCAACAGAAGCCGTAGGTCTCAATGATTCATGGATACAAACGAAACACAGATGAGCATTCAAAAAGGACAACCACATTTGAAGAAAGGAACGCTTTGAGCAATGGCTTTGGTCGCTTTACATATGTCGAAGAAACGGGCATTAAGTGCGTAAGCTGTAGAGCAAACAGGAGCCAAGGGCGGGGGGAGATGGCACGACGGACGCTGGATTAACAAGCTTGGTGCTGGTGCTCGTCCTGGTCCAGGACATGAACCTGGGCCTGTTCCTGTGCATACAGGAAGGAAGGACGCACGGAAGGAAGCAACACGCTGAAGGCTCAAGAAACGTGTCTACTGTTGCCGTGGCAGCTTCCCCGTATTGTTTCAACAGGATGTGCGTTCAAGTGTGTGCCAGTGTGTAGGTGTGTGTGAGTGTGTGAGTGAGTGTTTATGGCAACCCGCTTGTAATTTATAGTATGTTTAGGTAGGCAACGCAGCAGGCAGCTCTGCTTTATGTTTGCTTTGGCTCATATTTTTAACACTAAACTCGAGTAAATAACAACAGGCAACAATGTGGCAAAAGGATCCTTCGTCTCCCTCTTATAGCCGAAAACTAGCCGTGTCTTATCCTGCCTTTGCCATATGAATTATGCTACATCTCACAGTTGCCAAAAAACACATCACACATTTCACAGCCCACAGTTGAAACAGTAATAACAAAGGATAAACGAAAGGATGTGCGAGCTAAAGGGATTTCGAATGTCTCACATTTCATGTGCTTGCTGAGCTAATTGGCAGTGCAATGATGGGTTGATAAACAGAAGTGTGGAAAGGATGAAAGGAAGCAAATCTGAAACTACTTAACTCTCTTTCCCTTTGATCCAATGATTGACATATCGATTTGGGTCAATTTGGCATGCTAATCGAGTAAAGACAATTTCTGTTGGTTAAGTTATGGTGCTCAGTGTTCGGAAAGTCATAATGTTTTATGGTGTAGAATGAATTGGGAGTATAGAATTGGAAGTGGATTAACCACGCATTCTGCTTAGTCAATCCCGTCTATGTGATCCAGTAGCTCATAACGTTAAAGCAGTTATTGAATTACCTGATGGGTATCCTATTTTATAATTAAACCTGGAAGTATCATTACTTGGGTAGTAAAGAACTTGTCTTCAGCTTAAAAGTAAACCAGTTATTTCAAAGTTTAAGATTAGTTCAAGCATTTCGAGCTCAATCTATCACAAACAATTCATAAGCAACCTTTGTCTATGATATTCTCTTTTATATTATACACAAAAGTGTGCTTATCGCATTAATCTAAGCGTTTTGTAAGCTCCAAACTGTAACACAACAGAAACATAGAAATTATCTAACACAATAACCTTCAGCATGTCAACTGATTGAGATGACAGCCCCAAAGTTTTGGGTCACTCACCCCGAAGGCAAGTACAACACCAAGAGGTTAACTTAATATCAAGAAAGCTGAAAAGTTTTCGGCCCAGGACAAGGAAACATCAATATCGATGACGACAAATGGCCAAGAACGAGTGGGTAGCGAGAAAAACCACATCGATAACTAGTAGGAAAGAGAATAATTCATAATTTATGAAATGGCAAGAAAACAGCAAATAGAAAATAGCTAAACGAGTCAGACAGGCGCCACCAACAAGCAGGGCATTCACTTTGTAGACTATAAACGCCGAAATGTATGCTACAAATTTTCGTGTGTGTGTATAACCAAAAATGAGGGTCGCAGGAAGAACCATACAGGGAGAGGGTTGTTCTTAAAGAAACGGTAGAATGAAACACAGCCACAACTGTCGCGTAAACAAGTTGCTCAACTTTTAATGTTGCACATTTTTCGTTTTTTGTGTTTTTTTGTTTTTTTGTTGTTGTTTTTTGTTGTTTTGGGCGGTGCTTTGGCGTCAAGTGGGTGCCAAAGCTGCTATGAGTGGAGCATACTTTGAGGGTTGTTTTGCTTCGACTTAACCTTAATGAGCATCAAACTGTGCGCCATAAAGCAGTTGATGCTACCGAGGACAGCATCCATTGCATAGGAAGGTAAAAAGTGTTGCCTTTTTCGGGTGAGTATCATGCGCAGGATGTGGTAGGGCCGTGGGTGTGGCAATGGGTCTAGCTCGAAATTTTAGCGAGCCTAATGATAAACAAACACAATGATTTCAAAATAAATGAGTGGCATAAGCTCTGCTTTTGGGTAAGTGGAGTCATTTGTTTATGGGACCGCAGACTGCAGGGTTGCTTTCGACGTCATATCATTTGTCTGGCGCATATACGAAATGGGGGATTTGTGGATTTTGTTTCAGTGCTATTTACAGTTTTATTTCTGTACTTTAATTATACACAACATGGCTAAACACTGCTCAGGGAAATGTAAAGACTTTGTATGTAAAGAGGTTTTTAAGGTGCTGAACATGTTGTTCAAACGCGTGTTTCTTTTCAAAACAGAAAGTCCATTTAAGAGCCGAATTCCATTAACTTCATATAGAATTATATTTCAGGAGTAGAACAGGTATGCGGTGAATGGGTTTTTCTTGATAAACATTTTTTAGGAAAATATATGGAGCTCATTCAGCACAACTAATCGCTTAGTGATTTCCGCTGACTGATTGTGTCCTTGTATTGAACGATTTATTAAGAAGCGTTCTTTTCTCTCTGCAATCTCTAAATGTTGAATACAATTTAAGTTCAAAGCGCTTGTTCTGTTTGTTATTTCTTAAAGATTCTAATAAGCTTTTAATTTCCTTAACTAAGTATATCTGAGATCAGAAGTTGACTTCATAAACAAATGCTTACGTCTTTGATTACAATTTCTTGTTTCGTTTGCCCCAATTTCTTAAAAGTGGCTTGTAACATTTTTTTAGTTCATTGAGCTTCGATTTGTTGTTTGGCAATGCGATGCATAAATAGATATGAATTTAAATAGCTGCATCAATATATGTACATACATACATATGTATATTGCTTTACCGTCTTGCCAACTGCGAAATCCAAATCCCAAAATCCATTTTCATTGCTTAAGCTACAAAACATTGGCCATTAGTTGGAAATCTAAAACCATTTGTTTTATGCTCTGCAATGGCGAGCCAAGACATTAACTTTTAATTTGATAATTTCTAAGCAAAACGCAAGGCAGCACAGATGCAGATACAGATACACAGAGACATAGATACGGATACGGATACGAATACGTATACAATAGAGACAGCTGCAGCACCATTTGGTTTCTTGGTCGGATTTGGCCGGATTTGGCCTTGGGAATGACAGCGGGAGTTGGGGAAGTGTCTTAAAAACTGGAGCAGATTTTGCACAAAAAGCCAACAGCTGATAATTGTGGTGCGCCAATAAAAAGCAAATTAAGCTAATTGCAAAATTTGCAAAATCCCGGCAAACGACCAAGAAGTAAGCAGACGAAGAAAATCACCAGAACAATAAGCCAAAGAAAGCAGCATAATAAAAGTTGGGGCCCAGGACAGGACAAGAGCTGCAGAGCAGGACCTCTCCATCCGTCCCACTCTCCCACTCTCCTACTCCCAGGCCAGCAATAAGTTGGTAATTATGCGGCACACAAGACATGTTGCCAAAGTTGAAACCCAGTCTCGACCTCCTCGTTTTCGGGCCTCTTGGCAGCTGCTGCACTTTGATTATTCGTTTGCCCAACTTGGCCAACTTGCCTGTATATTTTTATAGCCGCCAAAGTGAAATGTAATTAGAGCCAAAAAATGATAACACAAATATGGCCTTGCGCAGGACAATGAGCCCGTTCTAAAAACTCTGGACATTTGCCAATGGCTGTCAAGTTCTTAAAGCCATCACGAAGCTCATAAAACAAGCTGAAAGTCTTTTGGGCCTGGCTGAGAGTTGTTAGCCCGAAAGTAGGTCAACCACATGGCCGCAATTATCGTAATTAATAGTCGCACGTACACACAAACACATATTTGACATATGTGTGAGTTTATTTGAGATTAATTAGACAGGGTTAAGCCGACGAAACCCAAACCAAATCATAGCTGGTCGTGCATGCAAAATCGTTAAACAAATTGTGTTTAAATATTTCCCCGAATGCCTTAAGAAAACAAATCTCTAGACAAAGGATTTGTGGCACTTTGGACGTAATGGTGCAGGCCCGGCCGCGGTTTACAGTGTGACGTATGATAAAGGATGCGGACCTAAATTTTGACAAGGATTCACGAAATTGCTTTGAATAAACCAAATTGTGGGAACTTAAAAGAAGGATAGTTCATAAACAGAATCGTCATCAAAATGAATACAATGGTTGAAAGGGTGAGCTTTTATTTAAAAGCAAGGATTGAGGAAGAACATAGAGATATAAACACATACGTAGCGATTATAATAAAAACATCCCTTCGAGGTGTCCCTTCCCTAGTAGAGCTTCAAAAATGTCTACAGCTTCGATGGTATCGCTTTTAAATTTCCACTTTTTAAAATTTGATGAGTTTCAAATTGGTAAAACTTAAACTATACACTAAAAATAGATAAGTCATTTCCTGGTAGATGTTAGAGTAATTAGCAATCTTATAGGAATTAATAAACTATTGCAATACTGAGAAATTATTCCATTGTTTGGAATATGATCATTTTGAAACTCGTTAGGCTTGTCTGAATGAGCTTTCACTTTCTTACTAAAATTAAATTTTTTCCATTTCTTCCCTTTAGATCCCTTAAAGATTCATTGCGCCTTCTGATTTGACTTTCACTGAATACCTCACACATTTTATTCTGAGATATTTATTTGCTATTCTTCCCCTTTTAAAGACAAATGCTTGCCGTATGTCTTGATGTTGTTGAGAAACCCATCAATTAGTCACTCCCCTGTCGCAAAAATACATATGAGACTGAAATGAAGCAATTTGCAGTACATTGAGCTCACCCTTTTGTTTGGGTTTCCCATTTTAAATGGGATTTGTACGAGCATTGCACTTGTGCCAGACGCATATGTGTACATAATTATTCCTAAACGAGCTATTTAACTAACGGCTTTACACTCGACATGCACGCAGGTTGTAATTAAAGTGGCACATAACCCTCAAAATCAACCCGGCAAGTCCTGTCCAAAAAATATGTTTACATAAAATATTTAAAACGCGGCAGAGTTACAAACCCCAACAAGCCCGGCATATCCTGGGGCAACCTTTGGTGTTTATACTCTGTTCCCGAAGGGAAAAAGAGTATATTGGGTTTGTGAAATGTCTGTCTGTCCGTATGAACGCAATTTTTTTGACAGCCTTGAAGCTAGAGCATCCATACTTGGTACACATGTTGGTGTGTACCCTCAATTTATGAAATGTCAAGATCGGCCCCCCACCACCACTCCCTCCCCTAATTCGGGGAGGGAATTCGGGAAACCTGTATCTCCCACATTTTTAAAGGTGTAGTCACCAAATTTGCCATACATACTAATGTTGAGATTCCTGAAAGATCTGCATCAAAAATTTGTTCCCCACAAATCGGAATATGATATACCCAAAACACGTTTTCACAGGGGTATATCTCCTACAGTTTCATAGCTAGAGTCACCAAATTTGGCATACAGACTAATGTTGACCCCATGGACAAATCTGCATCAAAAAATTTTGACCCTCCACCTTCTCCCCGCAAATGAGAGTCATCAAATTTGGCATACAGACTGTTTTCTTCTCGTCTCTTTCCGAACCCACAAATAAGCAAATTATACCGGACTGGGAACAGAGTATTCTGCTGTCGGATACGTCCGACTGCAACGTTCTTACTTGTTTTGGTCTGGTTCAGGTTTTGATTCTGGTTTTAGTCCTGGTTCCGCGGACCTTGTGGCATGTGGCATGTAATAAAGTTACGCGTGCTTAAACACTCGCCTGACTGTCATTGAAAATGAGTGTAATTTATGTATTAGCGTGTGTCAGTGTGAGCTTGTGTGTGATAGTGTATAGATGTGTGTGTCTGATGCATAATAAAACATGCAAAATATGCAAATTGCCACAGTCAACGCGATGAACTTCGTTGCGCCTTTTAGTCGTCAGTTTAAAGGGCCTTTTCCGTTGTTTTTATGAAAATCGATTGAATCACTTTGAGAGTTTATCGAACTTGTCCAGCAGACAGGCTACAAATAAGCGACAAACAGACAAAGTCGGTCACATATTTGCCCAGAAACTATCACAAAACTCAAAAGTTACTTTATGAGAAGCGCCGAGGTAGGCGCTAGCTAGTGTAGGGTGAGGGTGCCGGTGTCGGTGCCTGTGCGGGTGCTACCCTTTGCTGTTTCTGTGTATAATTTTTGCACGCTAGATTGTCATTTAAAATGAGTTAAGCGCTGCAATTGCTGCAATGCGGACAAGCTGGCAACGCCGTCGGTTGTTGCGGATACGGGTACGGGTACGGGATCGAGCACGGGTCCGGCTGCAAGTTCTGGGCACCGTTCCTGGTCCTTGTCCTCGTCGCCAGGTAATGAGCAAACAATAAACGCAAACGGCGCTGCACGAAACAATGGCGACAAGGAAAAAAAATCAACAAAAAGAAAAACCAATTAGATCCAAGCTAAAGTCCGACAAGAGTAACTGAAACGGCAATACACTGTGTGAAAGAGTTAGAGCGAAGGGGGGAATAGAGGGAGTTGGAGTGCATTAACTTTTAGTATTCTGTCGATGTTGTGACAAGCGGCTCCTGGCATGGTACAAGGGGTTACAGGGTGGAAGGGTGCATTGTACCATGTTTATTGTGCGACTCGTTAGTCGAGAATGGCGACCAACAACGACATTGGCAACTCTGGCCGCGATGTAAATTGCATTTCCATTGTTAATTACCTGCGATTCATAAATTTTGCATTGCCCTTTGACCTCAACGCCCTGTGGCCTGGCCTTATCCTTAACGGTCGCAATTTGCTCCGACAAGGATTGTCTAGCATTGTTTTGAGACAGTGGGCGCATGACATTTCAAGGATGTGAATGAGTTGTATTAGAAAATTACGACCCTAGTGTTTTATTATTTCTGCTGGGAATAATGCTGATTTTAAGGTTCTTAAATTAGTATTTAATCTCTTTTTACATCCTGTACTCGAAAAATGTTAAAATGGGTCAAAACCTTTAAGATTATTTAAGGAGGATGCATCTTCCAGCTTATAAAGACATAAGTCGAGTCGATCTGGCCATATCCATCTGTATAACTGCACAGATCTGAGAGACTATAGGAGGTAGAAATACAATATTTGTCAAGTTTTCTGCAATATCGTGGATACCTTAGACTAACCTCCGCAAGTCGATAATACCTATATTTTCTAAGAAATGCAAGCATAATTATGGGACCAGTTTTGAAATTGTAGTATAAACAGGAGTCAAATTGATAATACCTATTTATTTCAAAGAAATGCAAGCCTAATGCCGAGGTCACTCTTGATCAATACTAGTATAAGCATTTCAAGCTTATCGGATTATGAATACCAAAGTTATTCAAGAAACTTGAAACAAGAAAGTCATAAATACACCTAGCTCAACATAAATTAGCTCTAATTGATTATGAATTATGAATTTCTTTAATTAATGGGGTGCAAAAAAGTTTGGGAATTTCAAGTAGATAGAGATAGACAACATATAAATACAAGAGAAATTGTGTGGTTTTGTTAAAGACTTTAACTTTTTCATATTAGCAACAATAGCTTTGAATAAATCCAACAAATTAGTCATGACTTAAATTCGATGCTAATAGTTGTAATAGTTGTAGACCAAGTTAAGACAATATCCAATCAAAAATGCTTACAAAAAATTAATCAAAATATTAAAATTCATTCATTGACATCATTTTTTGGAACTCATCCAACAGAATCTGGCTTTGATCCCATTGTTATGCCTCGTTTCATATTTCAATTTGGGAAATTTGCATTTTCTAGCAATTTTCAAAAAGTTTAATGACAAAACTTTAAGCTCTAATCATAGCTTAAAGCAGTGACTTGCCACACCCCCGCACCGCCCAACTCCTCCCCGTGCGCATATTTAGCAAATGTTTTTATTGGCCGTTAGCTTCACCTGGCCCGCGCTGGCCCCCAGCTTCCAACACCCGATGCCAGGCTGCTCCTGCTCCACCGCTCCACCGCTCCCCTCCTCAACTGCCGCGCCCATGATAGAAAATTAGCATTCGTTATTTATCACCACCACGAATGGAAAATTCGCTGCCAGCAATTTCTATGGAATGAATGCGGGCGCTTTTACTTTTCACTCACCGCGTGACTTTTACAGCCTCTTAATTTAAACAGTCGCCCGTTAAGGGGCGGATCCGGGCACGTTATGGGCGCCTGGGGGGCGGCTGGTGAGTGCCAAAATTAATTTGTACCAGACGACATTTTTAATGTGGCCGCTGTTGTTGTTGTTGCTGTTGCTGTTGTTGTTATTGTTGCTGTTGTGACTCGCATTTGTTGGATTTGTGTTGCGTTTTTAGTTTCCTTTTGGACATTTGCGTTCTGCGCGTTCTTGTCACGTAATTCAAATTTTATATTCACTTTTGAGTGCCCCTACCTCTCCCCTCCCTTTCCTGCTCGTGATGTGCGTGCCTGAGCTGTTGTACATTTTATCGATTCCCGCACAGATTTCACACCCGTAATCTACATTCCTTCTCCCTTCCTCTGGGCTGCGTGTGCATGCGAATTAACATGAAATTATAATGCACGCATCAAATTCATGTAAGCTTTTTATAATTATGCAATTTTCACAGTTTTGCATAAATTGTTAGACAGTTTGCGGCATTTATGTGTCCAAACCCGTATTCTGAGCCTGTGGCTTAGGTCCTGGCACAATTGTCACACGTTGTCAGTTTTCGGGAACTCTTAGTGGTATTTTATGAGTTCAGCCGTATGGAAAATTGTTCGATTATGTGATAATAGAGGGAGTGTATAAATAGAGAATGATTTGTAGCCTTCAGTCAGGTGAAAAATTAATACAAGTATAAATACGAGTTTAGATTGGTGTCACATAAATTCAAATTGAAGATTATATAAAGATGAAAAAGGAATTAGATAAGATCTGATGATTCACAGAAAATACTTTATAGCTTTTAAACAGAATATAATTTGATATGCTGCTATAAGAAATACTATATATTAACATGCTATGATTCTATCGGATGATTGTCAAGAATTTTCGTATTTATGAAGGCAGCATTCAACATCCTCGATAGTATAGTGGTTAGTATCCCCGCCTGTCACGCGGGAGACCGGGGTTCAATTCCCCGTCGGGGAGAGATGTGAATAACATTTTTATTTTTTTTTTTTTTTTTGAAATACATTTCTTTAATTTTCAGTCCAGATTATATTTTACATGATAATAATATGATATTCAAGCTGTTAACTGCATATATCTGTGTAACTTCTTAAAGTTATAACTTATTGATTACATTTACAAGCTTCCCCGTAAATAAATAATTTCTAATCGTTCTCCTTTCACTTTATAAGAATGAACGTAAAAAATATATTTAAAAAAAAAGTAATTCTATAAATAGATCACATCTTTTCTCCCCGACGGGGAATTGAACCCCGGTCTCCCGCGTGACAGGCGGGGATACTAACCACTATACTATCGAGGATGTTGAATCTCGGCGTCATAAATAGAGAATTTCTGTTTATTTTCCGTAGTATGCATATTTTAAATAAGAAATGTTTTGTTACTTTCTCTGATGTTTCAATTGTTTGCACAACGTTGATAAATTAAAAAGATAATTTATTGTCAAAGTTTTCTTTATTTTTCTTTCGGCTGCTGCTGTGTGTGGGTAATTACACATTTTGTGTGCAGAGTGGGGGGCTGAAATTACTTTTGATGGTTAGCAACGACAGCAAATGTCTACAAGCCCAAACAAAATGCAAAAATATCAACAGAATGCTGCAAGATTTGTTTATATTTTCAGTGTGTCTCTACCGTTTGGCCTGCCCTTTTTGCTCTTCTTACTTGTAGATGCAACGATAATGCGGCATTTGGCTTTCCCTTTGGCCTGGTCGACTGTTGCTCTCGAACTTTTTGGCCAAAACGCCTGCAGGCGCCGCACAAAGCCAACACAGCAATCGATTCTGTCATTGAGCCGCCGGCTGGCAATGAGCTCGATTGGACACTGAATGGACGGTTGCGGGGGTTGGCGGGCTGGCGGACTGGCGGACTAGCAGGGTGCGGCTGCTGTTACGGGCCAAAGGCAAAGCCATTTCCGGCCAGACAATAAACGGGCAACGTTGCCAGCTTGCTTGGCATTTCCGGTCGCGCGATCTACTTGTTGTTGTTGTTAATGTTGTTACTGCTGCTGTGTGTTTTTTCATATTTCTTTCGCTTGTGGAATTGAAGTTTGACAATGCCAAAGCCAAAGCCAAAGCCGGGCAGGCTGGCTGGCAGTCAGGCAATTCTGCAAGTAAAAAGTTCAGGCAGAAAAACTCATTTATCTTGTGTCGAGGACAAGGAAGCGGCCGCGGCCAAGGGGAAGGTGTAGTAGGGAGGGGAACGTTTCACTGCTCCCTCTGGCCGCAGGGCCATTCAATGTCGCCGGAGACATGTCAAAAGTTTCTGTGTTGCTGTTTTTGTTGTTGCTGTTGTTGTTGTTGTGCTTGTCGTTTAACTTAATTAAATTTGCTTGTAAATTCGCATTTTCATTTTGGGCCCCGAATACGGTGCGTATGTGTAATGGAAGTAACTGCCGCAAAAGCAACAATTGATTAAAATTTTATTGTTTTTATTCGCTTGGCACTGGGACGTAAACAAATTGCTTAGTAATAAGTAATTTGTGTGTGTGTGTGTGTATAGAGGGCTTCTAAATTGTTTAGTTACACAAATTGGCCCAAGCTGAAAGTTTTATGTGTACTCCGACCTAACACGAAAAGTAAAAGTTTATTGCATTTCAAATGTAAGCCAAAAATTTCCACATCAAAATATCATTTACAGCTAATAAAATGCGTTGCGTAATTGACATTTATAAGCTTGATTCTAATATAATGGTGGGGGAAAAAAAATGTTTACAACGCGATTATGATGACACTCACACTATGCATAAATTAAGCAGCAAATTTATATGATGTTATAAAAGGTGCAAATTTGATGGGACGCGCATTTATCGATTATCTCTTCAATTAACTTGAGATATAAAAAGATGTAAATGGAAATGAGTTCCATGAACATTTAAATCGAATGTCTTTGAATGCTAAGATTCTTAACTGTACTGAAAAGTGTTGGCTACGTCCACCAGCATTGCTGATCGCTCATCAAATATCACAAAGATCTGATAGGTTTGATATATTCTGGTGAACACGACTGATACGTTATCAAGATACCAAATTTCTAGCATCATAAATGATCATTTATCATAGAAACAGTATGCTGCTTTCAAGTGATAATGATGCCATCAATCATAAGAATCATAATCAGTAAGCAAGTTATGCTGGTGAACATGGGCAATATGAAAAAATCTAAACATTTTTATATTTTTGACAATGAGTTTTCAACTTGAATTTAGTTTTTGTCAATGCTCCTTGGTAGGTCAGGAATTTTGAAATTCATAAGGATCTCAATGTTTTGTTTGTCAAGGATTAAATAAAGAAAAGAACTGATAATTATATAAACAGACTGAACTGCCATGAAAATTTGTTAGCAATAAACCTATTAGATAATAGCGGAGACACCGGGCGACTAAAAAGATATCATGTACTATATATTCCTCATAGATTTTAAGGAAGATATAACTACATATGGGATTCGCTCGCTGGAGCGCAACCAATCCTGTTAATCACTTAATTTTAAATAGTTACCAAGTGAGCTTTAATTTAAGAATGTTTACCATTATATACTTAGTTTGCAATACAATTCTGCCCTTTAGTTGTTTATCTTCTTACTTTGTTGCGCATTTCCTTAAAGTTCTTATAAATATTTTGCATACTTTACTAAACAATGAACCTTTGTCGATTCTTCTTTTTGCAGACAATGAATTATACTCAGGCACTGTAGCCGATTTTAGCGGCAGTGATCCGATTATCTATCGTGAGCCCCTGCAGACGGAACAATATGATAGCTGGAGTCTCAATGGTAAGTTGTTTACATCACCCTCCAGAACCACTTCTGGTAATTGAAAATGTCAGCTCTGTTATGATTGTGCTTCTGTGCTTGCTATATTAGTGAAATGCTCGCCACTCAAATTGAATTAAGTCTGATTATATTTCACAGAGAGTCCCGCCCTGTGAAGTGCTCAGTGTTTCTCGGTGTCTTTCAATGTCCTGCATCACGGATATCCACGTCATATTGCGTGTGGTTGCCTTCTGCATATTTCAAGTGCTCGGCGCTTCGATTTTCATATGGCAGACGTCCATTAACTGAATAGACATGACAGGTTCGACTGCCCGCCCTTTGGCTGTCCTCCGCCACTCCGAGACATCGTCTCAGCCTCCGTGCCTCGTTGCTTGGGCTCTGAATATTTCATGGAGCCACGCAACGCGTTGCAAGTGACGGAACATTTGGCACTTTAAAGTCGTGACGAATGTCCTTAATAGCCAATGGCAGTACTAGTAAAAGTCACCCGAAAGTGAGGGAACAGCCCTAGAGGATCTTAAAAGGTGGTTTCAAGAGTATTTACACGCCCAAGTCTAGGACGCAAGTGATTTATAATTTATTACACTTGACTTAAGTCCTGAAGTCTGATTACAATTGGCGCCCAACGTGGGCCTGCGCCCTTACAAAATTAGCGAATATTTCCATTTAAACTTTTAATTAAGGATGCTTGTGCTCATTATTAGAAAATCTCTTATAGTTCAATCACATTTAAAAGACAAATAACTTGAAAATCATATAAATGTTGCCAGGAGCTTGAAGTAAATCTCATCCTATCTAAAGTAATGTTTCTATTTGCATAACTCGAAGTAATACTTTTGTAAGTATGCACATAGTATATAGTATGTGCACAACAAGTCATTTGATCCAACTTAATTTAATGGGGCATGTTCTACTCATAAACTAAGACTGATATTTGATATGCGACCAAACGTTGCACTCCCATATCGATTGTCTTCTCATCATCACGAGCTGCTCATAAATTCTATGAGAATTCGCCAACAAAAAGGCGAACTATAAAATGTTTACTGCCAACTATAAACTATAAATGAAATTTATGACTTAACTTGTTTAACAATTTTTGCTGATTTTGGTTCTGTTCTTATTTTTGCACAGCGCCAAATTTTGTGAGCTCATTTACCCAGGGAGATTTTGTCTATTTCTTCTTTCGGGAGACGGCTGTGGAATTCATCAACTGTGGCAAGGTGAGTAAGCCCAATAGATGTGAATATTTAATTCAAATATGTCGGCAAATCCAAAACCAATTTCTAAATACAACAAATGCATGTGGTTATAATTGGAATCGAAGAGAGGAGCGGCAGCGGAAGTGCCTCGTAGCGCCGCCATATTGGGCGGCCATTTTGCTTGTGTTTGTGTTATTCGTGCATACTTCCGGCTTTGGCTTTGGCTTCAGCTCTGGTTTTGGTCTATGGCCAAATACAGTTATCGGTTTTGGATTTTGCCGGCTGTTTGTTTATGGGCATCGTTTGTTGGTCCTTTCATTGGGATACGACCACATCAATGGGCCGGGACGAGCCGATTGGCTGCATTTCACCGGGCACCCGATGGTCCTTCCCACCCTCACTCCCCTGTGCATTAATATTTATCTTTTATACCATTTCAGGCGATTTATTCGCGCGTCGCACGCGTCTGCAAATGGGATAAGGGCGGCCCGCATCGTTTTCGCAATCGCTGGACCTCGTTCCTCAAGTCCCGCCTGAATTGCTCCATACCGGGCGACTATCCTTTCTACTTTAATGAGATACGTAAGTGGGCTGAGCGTGGCTCAAGGTTGCCTTGATTTGCTTCATATAATGTTGTAAATATTTTCTGCCCACAGAGTCGGCCAGCAATCTCGTTGAGGGACAGTATGGCTCCATGAGCTCCAAATTGATTTATGGCGTTTTTAATACGCCAACAAATTCAATTCCCGGCTCAGCGGTTTGTGCTTTCGCCTTGCAGGTGAGTGCACAATTACGATTTACCTTCTCAGTGGGCATCCAACTAAACTTGTGTTTTTGTTCTCCCTCTTTCACTTTAATTTGTTATCCGCAGGACATTGCCGACACTTTCGAGGGACAGTTCAAGGAGCAGAGCGGCATCCACTCCAACTGGCTGCCAGTGAATAATGCCAAGGTGCGTACGATTCCAAATATCATATGCGAGATGTGTGTGTGGTTCTGGAAATGCTCAGTTTTCTTCTTTTTTTTGGACTCAAACGGAGCACTTCCACGCAGCTGTTCCAGAATTTATGGCCACACAAACTTGTCCAGCCTTGGCGATAGAAAGTGCTTTCCTTTTGCCGTCAAATTTGCATTTGAATTACGAACGTTTGCACATGTTGCCATCGATTTGGGTTTGGCCAGGGAAATCAACCGCTAAAACGGCTCAAATGGGGAAAAGTATGAAAGCCAAATTAGAAATTAAAGATGTTAGAAATTCATGGCGATTCCATGCTCGCAAATGCATAAAACTTTCAACATAACACTTAAAGTGCATGCGGAAAAGCTATTTCAGGCAGGCTTTCCCAAAAATTGAAATGACATTTTAAAACAAGTAGCAAAGTAAGAAGAAATGTGTCAGAAAGTAGATAGAAGAGAGGAATCAATTCTGAATGAGCATTATATATAAGTAGTACATAGGTATTTCCTAATGGCTTAATATATTTCTAAAGTTTGAAAGTTGTAAGGACTTAAAAGGAAAGCGAGAAGTTGCAGAGAAGCATTAGTAATCAAAAATCAAGTAAATACATAGTTATTTCTCCTTTAAGAAGAAGATAATAATAAGAATAAGCAGAGAAGTATAATTAAACCAAATCAATAAACTATATAAACTTCTTTATATTTATAAAATAAAAATACTAAATTAAATTATTCAATTATAGATAAAGTTCTTGATATTTAAAAAATAAAAATAATAAATAAAATGATTAAATTCTAGATAAAGTTCTTGATATTTAAAAAATAAATATAATAAATAAAATGATTTAATATTAAATGATTATTTTTAAGAGAACTCTTCTAGATATATAGAAATAAAAATGCAATATTATTTTATGAGAACAGTTCTACTATGTAAGGAACACTTTAAGAGTCTTGATATTAACTTTAATAAATAATGTCCTACTTTGAAGCATGCTTAGGAAATACCACGCCATGTTAATGACAAGGAACACTTTAAACACTTTTAAAATGACAATATTATTTTATGAGAACAGTTCTACTATATAAGGACCACTTTAGGAGAATATAAACAAAAGTCGTGCTATAAAATTAAACTAAATAATGCCCTATTTTGAAGCATGCTTATGAAATAGCACGCCAATTACTTCCAACGTTTGTAGAGTCAAATTTGACCACATAAACCACAAACCAGAGCCTTTGCTCTGTTGCTAGCCACTTAAAGCCACAGGACGATACACAGTGGACATCCTTATGTGAGATACTCGTATGAATTCTGACTTAATATTTTCCACACACACATCTGGCAAGTCAACAGTTGCGCGGGCATTTTCCGCTGGCGATTCATAAACCAAATCATTGCCAAAACAGAAACTTTACACACACGCAGACAACATACATACATACTATATATATAAGTATAAGGACACAAAGGACACTTGCCGGCAATGCTTTGTCCGACTGCGCTTGGCCGTGCTGTGCAATTTCCGTAACGTTGTGTACGGGTATTTGTTACGAGTAGCGCGAGAGCAGCAAATGCAATTTATACGCTCCATTGCCGGGTACTAGAGACAGTTTTGGGTAGTAGAAGCTGACCGAGCATAACCATAACTATAACCACATTGCAGTCATATACTGGATACTAATATTTTATACATCTTGTTGCTATCTTGTCGTCTCTTTATAGGTGCCCGAGCCGCGACCCGGCGCCTGTCATAATGATTCACGAACGCTTCCGGATCCCACATTAATGTTCATCAAAACACATTCGCTAATGGACGAGAATGTTCCGGCATTTTTCGGTCAGCCGATTTTGGTGCGGACGAGCACAATGTAAGTACCCAATAGTCGTTCCATACCCTTCTTTAATATCCTCCCTACATCCCTCCCTTTCGAGTGGTTTATTTCCTACTGCTGCACGGGCACGTCGCAAAGTAGCCCAAAACTGCAGCCGACCCCAACGATGTTGAACCAATGTAAATATTATTGCACAAAGCCAAGCGGGCAAAAATTTGGCTCTTAGGGGCCGCGTGGGTGTGGCTATGCCTTCCTGGGGGGTTAAGGGTGAGGCCATTTCGTATGTGGGATTGTAAAAACTTTAACGGCAACTGCTGCTGATGCTGATGCTGCTGCGGATGTAGCCAAGTGAATACGTGACGTTCCATACTCAGTGCTCCACAATTCATCTAATTTCATTTAAATAACAAATTCTTCGCCAGCTGATATGGCACAACTTTTCGCAAATATCCCGGTAATCGTTGCTGCTGTAAACCGTATGAAATGTCCTTTTGTGGCTACAGATTGAAAGTCGAAAGCATGTAATGCATTTCTGTTCGCTTGTTTTATAACAGCTGCTACAGCATTTTTGGCAGTTTTTTTAAGTTCACATTCCTTTGGACTGTTATCTAAACCCATGTTAAGCTTGGCGCTCTTGCTTTTAACAAGAAACCCACAAATAACATTTTAGAATGTCATTTGTTCTTTTTTATACCCAATATGTTTTACAAAGTAAGTGTAACTACCGAGTTTCGAAAAAGGAATTTTTCTTAAATTGAATCCCATCTTAATGGCAAGTGAATTCAATCGTACAACAATTGCAAGTGAATTCAATCCGCGAAATCTTGTCAATAGTGAATTTTTGAAATACTTAAAAGCAATTCATTTTGACAAAAACTTTCTGATAGTGGAAATGGAAATTGGACTAACTCATTAATCATCTATTGCTTAGAATATAAATTTTATTTTAAAAAAAATATAATTTACTTTGAATTATTCTAAACAAATCCGTGAATAATCTAAATAATTTTATTTTACTTTTATTTGTGCTTAACAAATTCGTGAATAAACTAAATTAGCGTTAAAATTCACTTCGATTGAGTTTCATATAACTAAAGTTATTTCAAAAGCCAAATTCCCAGTTTATGTATTTCATTAAAGCTTTAAATGCAAAAAGCATATAATATGGAAGCTATTCGAGCTGTCACCGACTCAAAGAAAATGACTCTGCCACAAAATTGAACCAACTGTATATACACACACACACACACACACACACAGTCATATACTTGTATTGGCCACAACGTAAGGTCCTTAAAGCAGAGGCATCCTGCTGATAGCCATACAGAAATTGGCTGGGGCTGTTGGCAGGAGCATAAGTGTAACAGGCCTGTTCTGCAGCTGGTCCGACTCTTGGGCTTTTCTGCATGCTCATAAATTATACTCAAGACCCTCTCAGACATGTGGAAATTTAAAAATTCAATTTGGCAACTTTTCCATGTAATTGAGCCACAATTACGGGCTGTTGAGACGGGGAGTGGTAAACTTTAAAGAGTAAATCATAAGCGAGCCACTGAGCAGAGCCAAGGAGTAGTTTTGTATGTGAGGCAAATGTGGTGTGGTATGTATGGTAGAGGCGGTACCTGCTGTTGCTGTTGCTGTTGCTATTGCTGCTGATGTTGCTGCAGTCAAGCGATAGTCTGAACCAAACGAACCGAGCCAGCCAGAAGGAAATGCATGGATGCGCCGAGGCAACCCGTAACGAAAATATGTATGCACAACTGAATAAATTAGAATGAAATATGGAACACGTAGGACAGAAACAGCGGAGACTGTGCGGTTCCGTACCTACACACCCCCTAACAATCCTCCCCACTACCCACTCCCAGCTAACCACCCAGAGTCACCCACACACATGAGCGCACCACAACAATTGCAAGTGCGGACGAGCAGCATTAGCGAAGTGGTTGCGTGAATGCTGAGAGGAGCTGAGGGGCTGCGGATTTCAATTGGCCACTTACTCCTACTGCAGCTGACTCGTTCCGTTTTTTTTGGCCGGGTTTCTGTATACGATGCGAGCGCACACGCATCAGAATTTAATCATGCCCAACTCAATTGAAAAGCACACAAAATTTCACAAAAAATTCCTACAGAAATTTATATGGCGACCCAATTGGCCCTTTTGGCCAAGTCAGAACTCATGAGTCGGTCATGCACAAATGCAGTTTCACAGCCAAAGTAACTGTTACATTTTCAGTTGCTGCTTCAGTTGCATTTGTCACAACCAAGTGTCACAGATGAAATACTCTGAAAATATTGGCTGACTTCCAGTTACAGTTGAGCGACAAAATTTATTTAAAATAATACGCAGATTTGTTTAAAAAATTAAGCATATTTTAAAAAAGCACTGTTATTCGGTTATTGCTTAAAAAATCATTCAAAAGTCTTCTCTTAACAAATGTATAACATAACATTTAAAGGGTTACATATAAATGTTAATAACAGCGCGCCACATACTGTTAAATATAGAATTTAACTCTTTCTGTTAAATATTAATGTTGCTTTATACTTTACAGCTTAGCTCAAATCAGTAGTCAAATCAGTTCAATTTAATTAATCACTTAAAGAAGCATTTAACAGTCTTCTCTTGAACATATAAGTTAACAGCTAACATTCAGCTGTTAATAACAGCACGCCATAAAGTGGTAAAGATAGTATTTAACTGATTCTGTTAAATATTACTGTTACTGTATACAAATCAGTTCAACCAAATTTAATTAATCACTTAATGAAGCATTTAACAGTCTTCTCTTCAGCATAAAACTGATAACATTCAGCTGTTAATAGCAGCGTGCCACAAACTGTTAGGGCATTATTATTATTAAATATTGTTATTGCTGTATACTTTACAGCTTAATTAATCCCTTAACAAATCAATAATCAAATTAGTACAGTCTACTCAGTCTACTCTTGACAATAACATTCAGCGGTGAATAACAGCGCGCCACATACCGATAAAGGTAGAATTTAACTGATTCCGTTAAATGTTATTGCTGCTGTAAGCCTTACAGCTTAGCTCATCCCTTAACAAATCAGTAGACATATTAGTTAAACCAACTTTAATTTATCACTTTAAGAAGAATTTAACAGTCTTACCTTCAACATGACATTAAACAGCTAACATTCAGCTGTTAATAAAAGCGCGCCACAAACTGATAAAGCACGAATATAACTGGTTCTGTTAAATGTTATTATTGCTGTCCTCAATAAGAAATAGCTCACAGATTAGCACATCCTTTAATAAATCAATAGGCTGATCCTTTTAAGTATGCCAGATGAGACAAAAGCACTTAAGCGCGCGCTTTAACAAACGCAAATTTATTTATCAAATATTGCATTAAAATATCAACAATTTGGCTAAAATATTCAAGGTTAAGCCAAAAGGAATACCACAAAAACCCCAAATTGCTGAAATTTGGACAGAGAATTGAACTTGGATTGGGAATTGACTGCTGGCTCTGCTTCTGGCATTATTGAACGCAAATGCCAAAATCAAATCAAAAATGCACAAAATTTATGGCGTTTCGCTGAAGCATAAATTTCTTATAATTTTATTTGAGCAAAGCGTTATGGGGCGAGTGTTGCCACTGCCACTTCCGGCAGCCATTTTGTGTCTACTAGTATGTGTGTAAGAATAAATAAATCACAGAAACGAGCTGAATGAGGGGCAAAGAAACATCTACGGCACTTTGGTACACACAGTTCACATACCGCAGTATGCTCATTTGCATATGCTAGGGGGTGGCAAGCGGAGGATGGTAGGGCGTAGAGTTGCCACCGCCAACAAAGTTTCTTACAAGTTAAAAGTTTTAGCATCTCGGCAAAAGTTAAATGCTTCAAGTTGCTAGTCGCTGGGGTCACCGGCTCTGTAACAAATTGTTTCCTGGTCGACCCGGAAGTATCCATACTCAACAGATTTCTGGCAGCTGGTTGACCATATCCTGGCCATCCTTTTTTGCCACTGATGCCTGGTGCCTGGCTCTCTGTATCTGCATCTGTGCCTGTGCCGCTGCCAAGGTGCCAGCCACAATTCTGTTGTGTGCGCTTATCTTATCGGCCAAGTTTTTATACCTCTGCCACTTTTACTGTCATGGCCTTTATCATGCATGTCCTTGCCCTTCGGCTCTGACTGTGGTCTCTGGATCCGGATCTGGCTCCGGCATTGGCTCCGGCTGCCTCACTAATGTCATTCCACAGCGAATAGAGTTGATTTCCACTTGTAACCCTCGTCGTCGTCATCGTCGCCGGCTAAACTCATCGGAGCGACACAAAAGTTAGCAAAAATTGTGCAAGTTTCAATTGCCAGCTGCTTGGACCTGAACCTGCCTCTTTTACAATGTCCTTTTGCTTTTATTTCTATTTATTTTGTTTATTTTTATTTTGTTTTTTTCCATGTGTTTCTATCCTATTTTATTTCGTTGTTGTTGTACTTTGTGTTGGCATGGCCTTTGCCATTTTGTAATTTTCGTCGAGCAAAGTTTTTGGCAGCACTTTTGCATTGCCATTCATTGGAT
Organism: Hirtodrosophila confusa; assembly: GCA_035043065.1. NCBI lineage: Eukaryota > Metazoa > Arthropoda > Insecta > Diptera > Drosophilidae > Hirtodrosophila > Hirtodrosophila confusa. The sequence goes on along the minus strand of JAWNNI010000038.1, from coordinate 5,762,818 downwards.
TTGGTTCTTTTCTATCCGTTGGCTGCTTTCTCGTTTATATTCATTTCATTTTGGTTTTCTGCTTTTGTTGCGTAGGGAATTAATTTATAAGCCGTCTCAACTTTTCTTTCAATTCTCAATGCATTAAATATTTTATTTGTCATCGTTTTCCGAAATATTCTGGCCATAATTGGAAACTTTCTCTGCCTAATTTACGATTCACATAAGACGTTATTATTATAAAAGTGTCCGTGCTGTGCCTAAAAGTTTTATATCCATTTGAACTTCGTACAATTTTAATTTCAACAATTCAATTAAATATTAAAGATTTTTTAATTGCTATTAAATATGTTATTTATTTAGTGCAAGGAAAAACCCAACACAAGTAAAATAAATATCATGAAAATTCAACATTTTAATTTAATTTTAACAAAGAATTCATTAAATAGAATATTGATAAATTTTATGTTTTAGATATATTTGATTTTAGATATATATTTATATTTTACCTTTCTCTAGACGAGAAATGTCTCTAAGCTTATACTTATCTAAAACCGTGTTCACACCATCTAATATTCGTGTGTAATATTTCCTAATACGATTCACAAGCAACTCTCTAATATTTTACATTAGAATATTATTTCGCTTTCAATATATTGCGCAAGAAATTTTATGGCACAGCAATATTGCACGGAAATATATGATAGTGTAAACAAATAACGCCATTTTGATATTACAATAATTTGAATATTATATTCTATAATCTCTTAAATTGAATTGGAATTAACATCATAAGATTACATTCTTATGTAATATAGTGAGTAAAAATATGCAATAATATAAATATTATACTCTATAATCTCTTAAATTGAGTTTGAATTAACATCACAAGGTTGCATACTCAACTTACATATATATCAAAACTTTTCTCAGTTGCAGCTTAGACTCGCTGTCTCGTTATCTAGCCCAGAGCAATCATTGTATATATATTCCCATGCATATACTTATGTATGTAAGTGTACATTTCAACAAGACAACCGCAACAGTCATCACAAAATGGAGGCCATTTAAGCCAGAAAACCAAACGAGCCATGTGCCGGACATGGGAAAAAGCGATGCAATTCTTTAGCCATTTAGAAAATTGAGCAACATAACTAAAACTCAAAAAACGAGATTTGTTAATTAACAATAAAACAATGCACAATGCTGAGTGGGTCCAGTTGGTTCCATTTGCTGTTGTGGCTGTTGTTGGTACTGGTTATGGTCCTGGTCCTGCTGCTGCTGCTCCTGCTGTTTCTAGAGTTGGTCCTTCGTACACTGCGGGCATTTGCATTTAAATCGAGGCAGCAACTTACACACACACACACACACATGCACAACACAGTTGCACAAAAACCAACATGAAAGCAACAATAGACAAGGCAGCCAAGCGCACAGCCACAAATGTTGCCTGCAACAAGGACAATTGCAACAACAGCAACAACAACGACAACAACAACGCAAACATTCAACATTTTTGTGGTGAAATCAGAGAGAAATTTCCGTTTTTATTTCATATCTTTTGTTGTTGTTCGTTCAAATATGTTTTTACATATAAATACACACACACAATTGTTGCTGAGGCCATGTTGTGTGTTGTTGTTGCTGTTGTTGCTGTTGCTGCTGTCGCAGTTGTTGCTACCGCTGTTGTGGTTTTCTGCCATTCTGTTTGTCATTGCCACTATTGCGTTGCTGGTTCTCTCTTTCCCTCCTGCTGCTCTCCTGCTCGTCCTGCGGACTGCGTCCATTTTGGCGTCTGTCCATTATTAATGGTGTCTAACCAAAAAAACCAGCCGCCCATCCAGAATGTCCTGTTGTGTCATTCAGATGGCAACATTGACATGTTGTTTGTGGTTCCATATTGGGCTTACGAGTACTCGTAGTTTGATAAATACACCGACAGCTAATCCAAAGATATGAATTCTGATATTTCTGAGCAGCACATGTCACATCAAATGAGTCCAAGATAAGGACACTAATAAAACGTTAAATTTTATGCTCCCAAAGCGAAAAAAAAACAACAACTTAATGGTTTCGATGCTATCGATAGTGAGAAAACCTATCGACAGACTCATTGCTTGCCTCCTAATGCTTGCGGTGTTGTATCAAGTGAAATCTTAAGTATTCTTTAATATTCATTTCTCTACTCATGTGGGTACAACATATTTATGCTATATTTGCTTTAAAACCTTTCTCTATCCTAATCCTTTTTTTATATTTTTTCTCCTTTACAGTTATCGCTTCACACACATCGCTGTGGATGCACAGATCAAAACGCCCGGCGGCAAGACATACGATGTGATTTTCGTTGGCACAGGTGAGTCACATTTACCATTGAAAGTTATCACGTCCCTGGGCTAATAGTCCTGCCAGCGATTGTCGTTATTGCTGATATCATTGTTTGATATGCCCTGAGGACACCATAAACTTAAATTCCCTCTAGTTACTTGTATGAGTTGGATGAGCATATTAAACTGCCCACCTGTGTAGTTAAAACCTCTAAAGCTGTTTTTCTTAAACAGTCATCAGTCATGATGAACAGTTTTCTAAATAAACATAACCATTGAAAGCAAAGCATATTTTTTAAAGTATTATATAGTTGTTGATTTATTTGTTGTTTTTTATCAAAAAACTTGCAAATAACTTTTATTTTTATTTTTATAATAAAAATTTGAAAATAAGAGTTATAAATATAATGATTTTTAAATAAAAATGTAAATTTAATTATTATTTCATAATTTTTTTAGTATAATATAATAATATATATAATAATAATAATAATATAATATAATATACTAATAGTTACTTTTAAATTTAAATATATTATTATACACGGTTTCAAAAAAACATTTTGAGAAAGAGTATATTGGGTTTCTGAAATGTCCGTCTGTCCGTATGTCCGCAATTTAGTTCCACACCCTTGAAGCTAGACAAACTAAACTCGATTTATAAAATGTCAAACGAGTATTCTGCTGTCGGGTACGTTCAAAGTGCAACGTTCTTGCTTGTTTTCTTTTGTTGTTTACAAAAAGCTGATTTATTGCATAGTTAAGAAATATACATATGTATATATTTTCAGTATCTGAACATATTTAATCAAACATTTTATAAATTTAATCCTAGCAGCTGTAATACTTCTCCACGTAAAGGATTAGATACAGTGTCTGAATCTGATGCGTCATTAGATACTCTGTGGTTAAATTGATCATTATTGCTTTCAGCGTTCCGAAAGTCCCAGCCATTATTAGAATCTGCGCCGGTAAGCCGATTAATACGATCTTCGCTGCCTGCATCAAGCAGAAAGTCCGAGCCAGAATTCGAGTTTCCAAAAAGCCCAGTCCCCTCATTGGAATCAAAGTCATGTGTCTGCACATAAATCCTCCTGGTGGCCACCATGGCGCACATTAATCCACAAATCAACAGCAGGCGGAAAGTGTTTTTGTTCTGCATTATACACGTGTATTTCAATTCAGGGTTTCAATCGACTAAATAAAATCCAACCACCAACACGGGCTTTTATAGCAATAGACTCTATCTACCATCTTATCTTTTAAATATTACAACACGGGTGGATCAAAAAGTCTGTCATTCTTATAATCTGAACAACATTTATTTATTTCTTAAGGAAGTCTTAACTTCGTCCTTCCATAATTTGTATACTTTTCAATGAATGCGAAACATAAACTATACGATACAAATGGCTAGAAACCCAATTATTATTAATCTCTTAATAATAATTGTAATATTTCTATGTGATATTTAAGCTTACTGACTTATTGATCCGCCCTCGTAGCATTGCATTGCATTAGCAGCTTGGGAATTTCCAAGTATTGTTAATTACACCACTAATACACCGCTCTAATCTAATGAAAGCTTAGATTTGCTGATAAACCAAGGTCAAAGAGCATGAATAAGAGAAGCTTCTTCTTAGAAATACAACAACGTCCGGGCCTTACAGATGCAAAAATATACAGTGAACGCTAGGAAGAATGAACACTCGACTTGCATTTAAATATTTCAGCCAAAACTTAGTTTAAAAATTAATTTTCTTCGGCACTTGTTAAAGGGAACACTTTCAGAATTGCATTTAATTATTGACACTAAAGACGCATTGTATTCCAACACGAAAACTGTGTAATACAAATAAAAATGTATCGTATCCAAAATTCAAAATTCAATTGCAATTACAATCTTAAAGTATAAAACAATCAAATTTCAAATAAGGCTCGAATTTTTAAAAAGTTTTGAAAGAGGGGTTCTGTTTAAACTAAATATGAATTAAGTCTACTCGTTTTCAACATTTTTTATACCTTAGCAGAGGTTATTATAAATAATTCTCGAAATGTGTAATGGACAGAAGGAGACGTTTCCGACCCAACAAAGTATATATATTCTGAATCAGCATGAATAGCCGAGTCGATATAGCCATGTCCGTGTGTCCGTCTGTTTCTAAGCGAACTAGTCTTTCAGTTTTAAAGCTATCGTAATGAAACTTGGCACAGACTCTTCTTTTTGCTGCAGACAGTGTATATGTCAGAACCGGCCGGATCGAACCACTATAACATATAGCTGCCATAGGAATGATCGATCGACAAATATGTTTTTGTATCAAAAACTTTTTGTTTATTAATGTATCCTTACCAAACTTTCCCAAGCCGAGTCGCTAGGAAATTGTATAAATTCTGGCCAAATTTGGTCAAAATCAGACCACTATATCACTATATCAAACATTTCGTTTATACAAATATTACATTCAAACTAAGTGAGAGTTTTATTATACTTCAAATAGTTTCCTATAATTTGATCAAAATCGGACCACATGTCTTCCATAGGAACAATCAGACGACAATTAAGTTTTGTATACAAATTAATTGCTGCTAGGTATATAGCTTCGGCACCCGAAGATTGCCGCCGTTTCGTTTTCTCCCTGTACCCATAAAATGGGTAAAAGGGGGTATTGGATTTGTGCAAAAGTATGTAACAGGCAGAGGAGACATCTCCGACCCTATAAAGTATATATATTCTTGATCAATATCAAAAGAGATTTCGATTTGGCCATGTCCGTCTGTCTGTCTGTCTGTCCGTCTGTCCGTCTGTCCGTCTGTCCGTCCGTCCGTCTGTCCGTCTGTCCGGATGAACGCGTCGATCTCAGCAACTATAAAAGCTAGAGACACCAAATTTGGAATGTAGGTTCCTATATACCATACGCAGATCAAGTTTGTTTCCAATTTCAAATATCTCCCCCGTTCCCCCGCAAATCGATTAAAACCGTTTTACAGTAACAATTTTCAAGATATAGCTTTAAGATTTGGCATGTACAATACTTTAGTCTCTCTTAATCTACTGTCCAAATTCAAGTCGATCGGATAATAAACACGGAAGTTATTCACGATAGAAGATTCAGTAATGCAGCGAGAGGGGGAAGAAGAAGCACAGCCACTTTTGCCGCCTGTGTGCGTGCGTCTTTGTGTATGTGTGTGTGTATGGGTAAGTGGACTTAGATGTGATTGGATGTTTTAGACCTGGGTACAGGAGTTTCGTAGTCGGGTATACTCGACTATAGCATTCTTACTTGTTAGATCTATCTGTTGTTAGCTCATTGAAAAATTAAAAGCAATTTAAAATAACTATCTCAACTGTTGAAAGACTTGAAAATGTTATACAGAGTATACAAAAGATGTCCTTGGGAAGCTATTAAAATATATATCATTGAAATCGCATTATAGTTAACCATTTATTATCCTCCTTCGATTTTGCCCCATCCAGATCATGGTAAAATCATAAAATCCGTAAATGCCGAGTCTGCTGACTCTGCGGAAAAGGTCACATCAGTTGTCATTGAGGAGATCGATGTCCTGCCCAAGAGTGAACCCATTCGCAATTTGGAAATTGTGCGAACCATGCAATACGGTAAGTGCAAGTGGATGTGAACCTGAATGTGCACCTGCCACCCACCAGGTGGTGGTGGTGGTGAGGGCGTCACATTGAATGAGACTCAATTAAAAATACGTGTAACGAGCTCACATTGTAAAATGCATTCGCAGATCAACCGAAAGATGGCAGCTACGACGATGGCAAATTAATCATTGTCACAGATAGTCAAGTGATAGCCATACAACTGCATCGATGTCACAACGATAAAATCACCAGCTGCAGGTAAGACCAATAACTCCCAAACTAGAGCTGGACTCGTGTTTTATTTAACTGAAATGATCATAAACCAGAAAATGTGTGACTCAACACGACCAACAAATACAAAGAAATTACCATATTTATTGAAATTTTCGATTGTTTTTGTTGTGATAAGCATATTTATTTTAATCAGTTGGTTTTCGGCATTTTAGAAGCAAAGCTTTTTTATTTAAAAATATAAAACTGTAACCAGTAAAATAAATATGCAACTTTTTACAATAAAAAATTAAGTGATATGGAAATTCCTAGCATTATCGTTGGAAAGGAAACAACGTTTGACAAAAATGTATGATCATGTACAGTTTGTTCAAAATACCAATTTGTAATTCAAAATTGTATGGATTTTACGTTTATTTCCACGCAGTTTTTGATCTCCAAAGCTCTGGAATAAATTTCAAATTTCACCAGCAGAATATTTTGTTGATATAATCCTTGAACAAGTTCTTTTCAATCTGGAGCTATTTCAGATATCTGTCTCCTTATTTTTACGGAAATAAGAACTGCTTCTCCGTTCTGATTATGTCCAAATATTTTCCTCAAAGGTGAATCCAATAGTATAAATGCTGTCACCACCAATTGGCACCATAAACACACAAAATTGATTATACAATGCTGTTGGAAACAAATATAGGGCATTACTGAGACTCGAACCTGAAGCTTTGTATGTCAGCACCCTATCACAAACGACACCCTGCAAGCAAAAATGTTTTTTAATCGAATCTTATCGGAATTCAGAAATATTTGCAATGGTTTCGAATAATTTGATTGGAATCGGAAATGGTAAAGGACTTGAATTGTTTTAAGTTAGTCGTCTTTTTTCATGTAGGTTAAATCTGCTATCGAATATTTAGTCGCTTGTCGGAGTTTAGAAATGTTTCAAATGGTTTCAAATGGTTTAATTGGTATCGGAATAGGCAACAGGCTTTAAATAGTGTTAAATTGTTCGTGTTTTGTCATGTGGGTCAAAAAAATCGGGTATCGGTTCATCGGCTCGGGTCGCGTAGAAAACAATCGAGCACGCGCCCATCTCTAACCCGAACTAAATGAACAGAACTGAAATGTGAACAGATTGAAGCGAATGGTAGCAGACAACGGACTACAGACAATGGCATTTTTATTTCATGTAACAATTTGCGTGACTTTCATGCGTCGACTGTCAGGCAGACGGATAGACAGACGGGCAGTCAGGCAGACAGACCCTTCAGCTTCCAGCTTCACTTGCATTGCCTGTTGTCTGTCTGTCTGTCTGTCTGTCTGTCTGTCCTGCCGGCAATGGCCACTTGGCTGCTGCAATATGGCAGCACTTTATGCGCATTTATGGCGTTTTACATTTCACAATTTTGCAATATGCTTATATCCTGCACCCTCTCCACTTGCAGCGAGTGCGTCGCATTGCAGGATCCTTACTGTGCCTGGGATAAAATTGCTGGCAAGTGTCGCTCCCATGGGGCGCCACGCTGGCTGGAGGAGAACTATTTCTATCAGAATGTGGCAACGGGTCAGCATGCGGCCTGTCCCTCAGGTAAGTTAAATGGCCAGCTTTAGCTTGGCTGCCAGCCAAATTAATGCAAAATATGTACAACGGCTTTTGGCTCTGGCAGGCAAAATCAATTCAAAGGACGCCAACGTTGGTGAGCAGAAGGGTTTCCGCAATGACATGGACCTGCTGGATTCGCGCCGTCAGAGCAAGGATCAGGAAATCATTGACAACATTGATAAGAACTTTGAAGGTAAGTCGCAAATGGTTTTTCCTTCAGCATGTCGCAGTCTACTCCTTTGCATGCATTGTATCCATACTATCGTCCTTAACAGCTATCTTCTTTATTCATAAAAATACATATTTACCATATTCACCCGTCTGTTGTCATTTTTCAAATCACATTTTCAGTTAGCTCGCTTTGTTTTTTATTTTTTATGCTGCAGCCCCGTCAGGTGGCGCCCCCTATCCACCCGCTGGCCCTCCACTTCGCCCCTGTTTGCATATTGCCACTTTATGCTTTTCAATTTCAATCAACATTTATCCTGCACTTTACTCTAGTTGCTTTATTATATACTTAAATGTAGCTACGCAGTAAACGTATTTTTATTTTTGTTTTATTGCGTTATTGCTCTCATCATATCCTGCCATATTCTACTTATACTAACCTACTATTTATCTGCACTTCTCTATTATTGTTTCCTTTATAGCATTAAGGGCATAACGAGCTAAGCTGCTTACATTTTTAATGTGCGTTTCTATGTTCTTGAAGCAGATTACAAATTTGCAACAAACTCAAAAACATTTTCAGAAAAGTGATACAGATAATACAACCTCTGCAAATATTAAAATATATAAGATTCTTGTACAAATCAATTTGTAACAATTGAAAGCTTTTAAGCTAGGATAGTCCTGCATATATAAAAGACAGCCTTCAGTGTCAGATGACAACACTAGGTGAAATAGTGTTGATCAGTTGACAGAACTGTTGATTGCCAAGTATTCCAAATATTACACTTTAATTTAGCACAAGAATAAAGTTTCTTTGTTGTTTTTAGCCGATCTTTCCAATTGCTGCGTTTAAGACTAGACCAAATGTTATAAACGGACCTAAAATTGGGTTAAAACGTCAGAACATACTATCTTTATAGTAGTATTAGCTTCAATACATAGGACAAATTCTAAAAAACGAAAAAAACAAAACAAAAAGTTCTGTCTTTCTGAAAGGCCCTGTCTCATGGACTCAAATATTCTATTAAGCCAAATATTCAAAATTAGAAATTCATCAAATATGTTGTAAATATAATATATATTTATTTATATATATTTAATTTAATTTATCCGCAGAATGTTCAGTATATTTACCTTTGTTCCTTGAATGCTTATGCATTATCATCATTTATCATTTATAATTTATGCATTATATATCTAAACAATTCTCATTTATAATTTGCACTCACTTCCTATGTAATTTCAATCACTTTCATTCTCTAACAATTGAAGATTAAATACTCTATGTATATATTTATGTATTTATAATAAATTGTTGTTGTTCCTTGTATTAACTCGTTTTGTCGTTTCTTGTTTCATTTCATTTTTGATCTATCAACATTTCGTTGAAACACGCGCTAATTTGGGCGTTATTCGTTCTATTTTCGATGTTTGGATGTTTATTGATGTCGTTACAAAACGGATCTTATATGTATACGTAACCCTACTTGCAAATATGACCCTGACACAAAAATCATTATCGTTGTGGTTCGATGTTGTGGTGAATCTCTAAATTATACCAATAATTAACAATACGCAACCAATCAACTTTAATTATGCGTTCGACGATAACTCCTCTAATAAATATGACTATTCACTAATCGAAGGTCCCCAAATTTCCGCAGATATTATCAATGCACAGTATACGGTGGAAACTCTGGTAATGGCCGTGCTGGCCGGCTCTATATTCTCCCTGCTGGTGGGCTTCTTTACAGGCTACTTCTGTGGCCGACGTTGCCACAAGGATGAGGATGACAATTTGCCTTATCCGGATACGGAGTATGAATACTTTGAGCAGCGCCAGAATGTGAACAGGTGAGCAGCCGTTTGCTAAACATGAAGTATAACCAACTAACACAACTTTTGTCGCCACAGTTTTCCATCGTCCTGCCGCATACAGCAGGAGCCCAAGCTGCTGCCCCAGGTGGAGGAGGTGACGTATGCGGAACCGGTGCTGCTGCCACAGCCACCGCCGCAGAACAAGATGCACTCGCCCAAGAATACACTGCGCAAGCCTCCCATGCACCAGATGCACCAGGGCCCCAACTCGGAGACCCTCTTCCAATTCCAGCCGGACGGCTACAACACACAGCAAACATATCGCGGACGTGACAACTTTGGCACGTTGCGCTCGCATCAGGTGATGGTGAGTCCGTCCGCATTTGGGTTTCTAAATTGCTCCTTGAACACTTGACTAATCCTTTATCCTTGCAGGGCGACAACTACAGACGCGGCGATGGCTTTTCAACCACTCGCAGCGTCAAGAAGGTGAGTCCCTTTTTATTGTGCCTGATGTATTCATTTCAATAAATTGTTCATTTCCTTTGTTTATTGTATACTAATCTCTAATCGTAACCATTGAGCTCTTTTCGATGTTGTTGACATTTTGACATTTAGTGTACTAAAAAATAAAAATAAAAATAATAAGAATCCTTGTGGTGCGCTTGTATTTTGATTGAACTCTCACTCAATCGTCGATTGGTGTATTTCTTAGACTCACATTTCAACTTGTTGTACGTGTCTCCATCTGTGCGTGTGTGTGTGTGTGTGTATATATTATATATGTGTGTAGTTCCCTACTTAATCACTTATCGTATAATCATCCAAGTGTTCAGCTCTATACATCACCAACCATTTTCAAATCACCCTATAAATGTCATTTTATGTTTCACTTTTGCAATGCATTTAAATCACATTGTAGCTGCATGTTTCTTAAGTATTTTACTTGCCAGTTTTGCTTTCTTTATTTAATATTTAAACACATTATTTAAGCAAGCGCTTTCACGCAGTTAATATCATTTTATTTTGTAAATTTCATAACTATTCGATTAAGTATAATTTTTGATTATTTTTCTGCTTGGTTTTACTGAATTAAATAATAAATATATAAATAAAATTGTACAAATAATATTAAATTCATTTTGTAAACCCTTTTTTCTTGATAGTTTAATTTCTAAATAATATTTGTAATTTTAATTTTTTCTTTTTTTTTCTTTACATACTCATTTGGCAATGCATCTTACTCTTACAATAATCATTCACCATCATCCGCATAATACTCAGTATTAGTATATTTAGCAAAAATCATCAATTTGATATATTTGTGTGTATCTCTGTATCTATTCAATCTGGTTAAGCCCATTGTCCATTTGCATGTCCATGAATATAACCCGTTTCCATATTTACTCATGTACATTGTTCCATAAAACTGATTCTCTACTTAATAACTCTTGTCTGGGCTTTGTTAACTGTAAGTTGTCGCTGACGTTATAGAAATACACCAATCTTTCGAAACGGGGCGAGTGCCAATCTTTGCAGGCGTCTCTCTAAGCATTTTGTATAGTTAAATTTCTGCTCTTTCTGAACTAAGACACTTCTACCATTACTAACCTCTATTGCTGAACTATTCACACACTGAACACACTGTAAAGATGTCCTTAAAATAAATGAAACAACTGTCAAATGTGGACAGCAAGGAAGAAACATCAGAAAACCAAAATACAAAACTCTATCTATCTTTTCTTCTTCTTCCCTTTTTCATTAGGTTTACCTTTGAGACGGGAGTGGGGCGGCTGAAACCAGTCAGGGACTAATTACCCAAAATATGGTAAATACTTACGCATAACTAAAGCAAAATCAGTTAATTTTCTTTGTTTCTTTTCTTTTCGTTTTGTTTCCTCTTTTTTGTTTGGTTATATATATTTTTAATTTTTGATTTTCATTTATTTATCGATACGGCTGAAAAAATTTGCTCAATAGCTGCAATGTGGATACCCTCGATTTCAAGATCAACTGAAATTCGAAACTCAAAAGTAAATTTTGCAAATATTTTGCCTTCAAAATTTTATTAAGATATCTACAACTTCAGTTTGATCACCTTCGAATCTTCTTCATATTTACACCCAGCACAGTTAATCGAAAATTTGGTTCACCTCACGAGTTTACTGTAAATTACGTTTTGGAATGCCTTTTTTATTTGTGTACTTACTAGAGAGCGTACCGCGTACCCAAATATTATAGTATATTCAACTAATCTCAGACAAAATTATCGACCAGTCCACGACCAGCTCAGTTAGTCAGCCATCCCGCGCCCAACTCGACGCTTCGTTGCCAAACAATGGCAGGGTTCTGTTTACTTCTGTAATCGATTATCGAGCATCGAACTATCGATTATCGATTCATGTGTGCGTGCATCTCTGCGTGTGTGTGCTGTGTGTGCCTGTGATCCCCCCCAGTGCTTTACAACTATTGAAACCCACTCATCCACACTTGCATAGGTTGGCTTTTGAACTCTTCTTCTGCATGGGCGTCCAGAGATTTGCGTATTAGTATACCCGAAAATTGTTCCAAAATGATAATCTCCCTCCCTAGTCAAAGAATGTGTGTGCATTTGAACCTAGATACTTACATACGTACATATATTCACAATATGATAATGATTAATGTATTTGCAATAATCCCAATATACACATTTAATACAACAAGCCACAAAGAAACATAGAACTACTCGTAATATTTATTTGTAATGCTCTTCAATTTTCAGTTAATTGCTTGCTACTTAAAATACATTAAAAACGTGCTTAGGTTGACTTTAAAATGTTACACTGAAATCTGGCCAGTAATTAATATCTAACAATTTAAAGATCAGAATGTTCAAATCTAGCTGAAATACACAAAATTATTGTGAAGTCTGTCCGAGCTTATTTCATACTCAGGGCTGTGCTGAGACAAGAACTAAATATATTGTAGCTGAAATATTTGATATACACACAATTTGATTCCGATCTTTAAAGATAGTTTTAAAACCAAATTTAATTGCAAACAATTTGTATTATTTGTTTAACATTTCTCTTCAAGTACAGTACAACAATTTCGATTTTCGTTTATAAGTAATACAAATTAAAGAAAATATTTTTAAAAAAAATTATATCACCACTCCTAGGCTGTAAACAACACAAACACACGAAACAGAAGTCTTGGTCGCGCAAGAAGACAGCCGCCCCGTCATGGTATCGGTAAGTTTTTCTGTTCCATTAAATATTTTGATTTGAGATTGAAATTGAAACTGAAATTACTTGTGAAACACATACAAAGACGCACACAGACACTAAGGACCCCTCGATCAGCATCCAATGCTCCTCCATTTGAATTGTATTGTCCTTTATCTCTGTACCTCCCTCTCTCTCTCTCTCTCTCTGTATTTCTCTCACTATATCTCTATGTATTTGATATGAATTCGAACAACGAAACTGATATCTTATTTAAGTTAATGTTTGTGTTCTGGTTGTGTAATACAAATTGTATGATTTTTAGTTAAGACACTCATCTACGCACTTTTAAAAACAATATAATTTACTCGTGTTCTTAAAGTAATCCCTGATTTTAAGGTTATGTCTGTCTGATTGATATTAAAGATATATTTGAGTATATAACAATAAAAAGACACTCTCAAATTTGTTAAATAAACCCACTTAATCAATTCGACCAAAGCTTAAAATTCCTATAAGTTTTCTAAATAAAATAACAAATTTTGCATATTTAATTTTAATAAATTAAGAAAAGCATTGATTATGCTGAATAAATAATTTGCCTAAAAGGTTAAGTTATAAATTATAAAAAATTAAAACAAACATTTCCTTTCTAATAATTCATAAGAATCGTTTAATGCTAAAAATAGTCTCATCATACTTATTATTCGTATGAATACTTTCCAATTTCTTATACATAATTCATATATTGTTTTGTTTAATTAAGTTTATCAAAATATTGTTATTCGTTTATTGAAATCTTCTTTTGTATGTGTGTCTCTGTGTATGTGTGCGTGTCCGTATATTTGTGCATGTTGCAACAGACTCAATGTTGTCAAGAATATATCATTTAAAATAGATTTGAAATGCGACCATTTTAGTATACACATTAATAATATGTATATATATGTATTTATGTGTGTATCTATAGAATCTGGTATTTGTGTATACTACGTATTTGATATGTACCTCTCTCTCTCTCTATATATATATGTGTTGTTGCAACATGCCGTACGTACAACACAAGGTCTGTCTCTGCGTGTGCTTGTTTGTTGTGTCTGTATTGTATCTTTGAATAACTTTGCATAAGTGCTTAACACCTGGCTATTGAACTCGATTGACCTCTTTGGTTTCTGTTACGTTTCGATATTGCAGTAACTCAGCACCGTTCAAATAGCCCACAGCAGCAGCAGCAACAACAGCAGCCGCATTCCAGCTCCGGCTCATCGCCAGTAATGTCAAATAGCAGTTCCAGTCCAGCACCGCCATCCAGCAGCCCCAGTCCGCAGGAGAGCCCCAAGAACTGCAGTTACATTTACCGTGATTGATTGATATGTAACACCAAATCGATGCCACTCATCCAGGCGATGCACACGCCCATGCCCACGCCCACACAGCCAATGCATCAAGAACAACAACAGCTACAACGACAACATCAACACCAACAAGAACAGAGAGTTCTGCCCAGCAAGCAGTTAGCCAAGTCCATGCCCGTAACGCCCATACAGCCGCAGTCGCCCACAGATCCAACGGGCGCCCATTTCACGCCCATGCCACGTTCGCCCTCCTACGAGCTATATGAGGCGCGACCTGCACTCTTCCGGCATGCACACTCCGATGCCACATGCCACATGCAGCCCCATGACGACGATGACGATAACTTGGATGACGACGATGCGGAGGACACATCATCGCTGGCCATGATAACGCCGCCGCCGCCATATGACACTCCACAGCTGGCGTTGGCCACCTTAGGGGCCGCCTCGGCGCCGCCCTTGCCCCCACCACGTAAATTTCGCTTTGGCAACCGCGAGCTGTTCAGCATGAGCCCAGGCACGCCCAAGTCCAATGCCATAACGCCCACAAAGCTGAGCGCCGCTGCGGCGGCCATGTTTGCCACGCCCCAAATGGTGCACTTGAACCGGAAGTGGGCGCATCTCCAACGCAAGCGGCGACGGCGCAACAGCAGCAACGGCGACTCCAAGGAGCTGGACAAGCTCGTCCTGCAATCCGTCGATTGGGATGAGAATGAGATGTATTAGCGACTGCTGGGCACAGTATCCAACTCCAACTCAATTCCTTTCATTTACTCCTAAAGATATAACCTAAATATATAACCTACATAGCTCACGAATCGTATCGATAGTATGTGAAGTTTGTACTTTCTGTAAATTAAATTAGCCTGCGATACACATACACATACTCACACATATTTTATAGCCAACAAATTTGGAGTTAATATATTTCATTTTGCCAATTTTAGATGCGACTTTACATTACAATTGATAAATATGCAAATATAAAATACAATGAGCAAACTGGCCCATGGATAATGTATATATAGATATGGGTTGTCTAGGCATTGAGATAGTTGGATATCATTAGAATATCCCAACTTTGTTTTCAATTGATATTATTTCAAAATTAATTATATAAAGTCAATTGATTTTAACTTATTTTATATTGAATGCCTTAAATAATTTCATTATAAATTTCATTTTGGAATGACAGTAAAAGTAACTTATATTAAAATCAATTAACCTTAATCAGACGTGTTCTGAATTCCATTTTAAAATCAATTCTGCATAAATAGGTAAAGCACTGTTTTAGTAGCGTCTAAAAATTAAAAGAACCAACAAGAAAAGTAAGTTTTTCAATTATATTCTGCTCTAAAAAGTATGCTACAAACTTTTCTGTGGATTTAATTCGAAAGTGGAATTCGGAACAGGCCTGTACATGTATAACATTCAAATATTTCATTATTTTGCATTACTAATCAATTTCAACATTGTGTTATGCCATATTTATTGAACGTATTTCAATGTCTACTTTAAAGGACAACCCTCAAGGCAGATAAGTGCTGGAATGGCTGGTTGGCAGAACTGGGCTATTTTTCATGGTATACAAAAGATACTTACATAGTGCAGTTACAGTTGAGATATCTTTTTTGCTAATAAACGCATACTTATTGTACAATATATAGTATATGTACGTAAGTATGTGGATACATACTTATAGTATACGCATATTCGTGCATACACTCAACTAAACTTAGTCGCAATACAGTGAATAGTTTGCAATTTTGAAATTATTACAGATTTATGATATATCTACACGAACAACAGCAAGGAGAACAGCAATGAGAGTTATACACAAGATTTATAAATAGTTATACTATAGCCTATACATACTTATACCGAGAGCTGCTAATTATACGAGTATGCATATTTACGAGTAGATGCCATCATAATTCTGTTGCGAAACACAAACAAAAAACAAATAAACACTCGATAACTATGCGTAGAAAAGTAAAAATATTGTTAATTGACATACATATGTATTGTATTGTACACACATAGGAAACACACACAAATGGCAGATGGTATATTTTACATGGAACATACTCGTAAATTAGTGAACATGTAAATTTTTGAATGAAAAACGTTAGGGATTTCCAATGCAATTTGTAAATAATAATCATGAAATTGTGAGTTAAACAAAATCATACACTAAAATATTATACAAGACATACAATTTTTTGCATTTAAAAGGACAAACAAAAAAATAGTAAAAATATACAAAAGCAAAAGTTATGAAAAAACAAAAACAAAAACAAAAAAACAAGACAAAAAAAACGAAACGCTTATTACTGATTTACAAATAAGTAAAATACCAAAATAGTAAGAAACAAATTAGTACTAAAATATAAGAATACTATAATACTTACACCCAACAAAACAAACTAAGTACATACATGGATACTTTTGCTTTGTAATGTTTTTTCTATAAATATTTGATTTTGATTCTATGTACATGTATATAGAAACTGAATTGTGCATTTTACTTTAAGCTTAAATGGAACTGCCAACAGCTTAACTTTGATTACAAACTATAAAACGTTGCTTATAACTCCATTGAACCTACATAAATACTACATATAAGGCTATCAGTAGACTTTCTAAACAAACGATACCTATAAAATAGCAAACCGAATACCTAGGCATAGTTAACTCTGCTGATTTGTATAAAAGTTGGTAGTGCCCAGACTTAGCAGCTGTGCAGTCTTCATCGTTTCTTCTATAAATCTATAAATCAGATACGTATCCGTAGCTCATTTCGTGGGAATATTGGTCAATTTGATTTGCAGCCTTATGCCTTTTTGTACTTGTACTTCACTCTCGATTGCATGTGAGTACAATAATGCTTATAGCCAGCCGATCTACTATAATAATTGTACAAAATGTACAATAAATCAATGCAAATGTATAACAACTGTACATATGTGTGTGCGATATGTGCCATAAATAGAAATGGAATACGAGTAGACGCGATAAGAACAAATTTACTACATTGACATACATACTATAAACCTTGATCTTATTCAGTTTTATCAGCTTTATTTGCTAAGAATTAAACGCAAAAATCAAATTTGTGATTTAGTACAGAGTTTGAAAAAGATACACAACATTTTGTTCAATTCAAGCCAAATTTATATAAAAGCAATGTTAAATGTAGCTTTAATTGGCTTTCCATATTGAATAATTCAGTGAAGGAACTGTGAGCAAAGTCCCCAGTGTATATAGAATTCAGTAAACCTTAAAAGCACACAATAAATCTAAATTTACTAAATACCATAAGATGAATCTGTAGAGTTTGACGTTTTCTTATTTTGTGTTGTAAAGAAACTGAAATTTCTTATAAAGTGATCGATCAAAAATAGTGAAAAGCATAACGTAACATTAGCTATAGAGACTTTACGATTATAATAGAATGTAACAAATCTTTGCAAATATTCAAGAGTAGGGCGTTGGCATCGCTAATGGAACACGTTTCTCTTTCATATAGTATAAGCCAGGGCAAAAAGATATTTTGTATAAAGCTTAAACAACCAGATTCAACTGAATTAAGATATAGGTAACAACAAAATATAAATATTAAATATAAACTGTAACTTTGCGTTAAATTGCATATAAGCAAAGCAAAATGAAAGCGTAGTAATATCTAAATCAAATCAAGTGTATAAAACGGTTGGGAGAAGATATACAGAAACACAAATAATTCTAGAATAAACAGTTATTCGATATATGCAATTCTGGAATAAAAAACACATTTGATTTTTTAACAAATATTACTTTGGCGCAATAAGTACACACACAAAAATTAATTGCATTTAGAGAGCCAAAGAAATATCTTAAGTTATCAAATTGATTTAAGTAATACATATTGTAGCAAAGTTTTTTATTTAATGCATTTATAATTTATATAAGCTCCAGCTTTACTTTGTTACTGTATATACGAAAATTTATACTTTTAAGTTTTATATTATTTAATTATACATATTTGGTTATAATAAATATAAATATAAATATATATACGATTATATATGCCTTGGAGTTATAAAATTCATAGTAGTATTTATTCTTCTTACTTCTGTGCGGGTCTAATATAATTTCAAATACTTTTGGGTTCTTCTTAATCAAAATCTTTCTTCTGTTGCTTTAATAACATCATTTTGGAAAATCAAGTTTCGAATACTTCAAAAGCAATACAAACACGTAAACATATTGAATAAGTAAACATTATATTACAGCTGAGACATACTTAGAATACAACAGCAACTACAACAACAACAACAACAACAACAAAGAAAATAAAGTGAAAGATCAAGAACATACAATTGAAGGAAGCGTAGAATATATAAACTAGCAACTCAACTAAAATCTAGAACTACATTTATAATTGCATACAAGTACATACTACATATACTTAAACTAAATCAGATAATTAACTTTTATACACTTTACATTTACATACCATATACATACATACATATGTATATACATACGTACATATGCTAATATGAGAAGTATTGTAATCTAGAATCAAGCTACAATTAAAAGGTTTTACAGAGTATGCCTACAGAACAGCAACAGCAACAACAGCAAGAACAGCAAAAATTATTAATTATACACACATAGATGAAGCATATATACATTCATACATACTTACAATTAAATACTTTAGCAGACAAATTGTCTCCAAATGCTTTTAAAACCACCAACAAATGGTAAATTAAATGAAAAAGTATTTTACTAGTGACCAGAAGAAAGGCAGCATTCATTTCTGAAATCTTTCTGCAAATGCAAAACTTGTGAGACAAATGCCATGAAGTACTAATCATAAACATAAACAAAATTAAATGAACAACAAAAGCAACTCAGAAACTTTTAGGAACGCAGAAAATCATAATTATAATGATGATGATGATGATGATGATGATGATGATGATGCATACTTTAAAGATAAACATAAGCTAAACAAGATTTTTAACTTTCTCCAGATAAGATGAAAATGATTATTAACTATGTATGTATGGAACAATTGTAGCGAGCGCGTATTGCAATTTAGCAACAAAATACTATAAAAACACGGCATTAACAAATTAGTGAGAAAACAAAACCTTAGAATGCGGACAAGCAAAAAAAAAATGAAAGAAAGAAAACAAAATGGTAATTAATATTATTAAAAAAAACACACTCAAGTTTTCATTTATCATTAAAACGATATATATTCAAGTGCTTCTTACATAAAATAAATACATACATATATATAAAATTACATATAGTATATTATTAACAGGCATTACATAAAGATAAACATAATGATAAATAAAGAAAAAAAAGACAAATACCTACTAATTAGATTTAAGCATTAAATTTACTATATTATTTATGAACACGGAAGCGAACTATTGTAGATTCAATGCCTAATCGTTTTAAATTAGAGTACGATTCCGAATCTGAACAAAATCTGGATCTGGATCTGGATCTGGATCTGGATCTGGATCTGGGTTCAGGCTCGACAGCCGGTCCGCGTGTCTGCGTGTGTCTGCAACACGAAGCGTTTGGTTTTTTAATTTGTAAGTAGCCTGCTATTAACTTGCAACGTAATCAATGCATTTTACTTAAGAGCCTGCAACAAATTCAACACTTGCGGAAAAATCAATTTATATAATTATGTTAAGATTTTATAACGCAACAAATTTACAGTACATTAAAACATGCATACATAAATATATATGAGACTTTTGTAAATACTTGACATACAAAAACATTGAAAATGATCAAATAAATAACCTTTTCATTCGAAGAAAAACACAACACAAAATCGATTTTCTTTATATTTTGGCCATCAAAAACCCAAACACACGCACACCCCTCTACACACACACACACACACACACTACAAATATACAGTCCACAATTAGTTCTCAGTCTGACACTGTAAAGTTGAAAGATCTGCAGAAATACAAACATTGAATACATTTAAGCTACAAGTATGTTATGCATTCTTTAGCGGTTGAAAATATATAAGGTAAATTTAAATTTGAAATTAAATTTAAATTTAAATTTAAATTGTTGAATATGTAGCGCAAAAGCAAAATGAGTAAGCCATAAAATATACGAGTATATATGAATAATATTTAACCAAATAAGTTACGAAAGTTAGACAGAAACAAGAACGGTACTTCCAAGCAACTATAAAGCTAAACAGACACAAAACTTACTTACTCGAGAATCCCCATTATGTTACACATTCAATCCCAAATGCAACATATTTGTATAATACATATTATATAGTGAGTATATAGAATGATCACCTCTTGATTGCTCAATGTGGAGAGCCAGTTCGATCCGGCTCACCGTTTGGGAATCGAGATTAGAATTGATCAGAAAGGATTTTATTCAAGTTAATGCACTTCAGTTGTGCAAGCGTCTTACAATTGGGAAGATCACCGGTTTTTCGATTTGGAAAATATGAGATCTGGCGAATCATATAATGTTGTCTCAAACCCGCCCGTCAAAAGTAGCAAGCAGCACTTTGAACGGACTTCTTCTTAGTTTAACCAAACGCTTCAAACCAATAAAAATAAATATATACTTAATAATAATAAAAGGAAACTTACAAAACAATTTCATAAAATTAATTAACAAAAACAAATGTTAGTAAAAAGACTGAGCTACAAATAAAAATAAATAAAACATTTATTAACATGGGGTATCTTTGAAAAATATTTTGAATTACGAGTACATGTACTATATCATTTTTAGTATAAAGATACAAACAAAACAAATTTCCAAACGGTTTTTACTCAGTTTCAAAATGGGCAACCTAGTTTAGTTAACTTGATTGCACATTATAATCATAATTTAATTAAATAGTATATCTCTATTGTAAGAAGCTAATGTAATTATTTGTTGAAATGCAATTATTTGTTAAGAAGTTCCTAAACGAAATGCATTTAAGTGTTAAATCAGCAAAACGAATATTAATCACTGTTGTACGATAGATTTGTCCAATTACAGATAATGGAACTTCTGCATTTGTTTATTGTCGATTTTATTTCAAATACTTGTAATAATATGTGTATTTATGCATAAATTATAACACTTACGCACAACTTACGTCATTTAAGATACTTAAATCGATTGAAGAAAACGCATTTACGGTTTACAACATGTAACTGCAAATGGCGAAAATAAGTCACGATATGTTTGTACCCTTATATACGTAAAGCCGTTGAGATTTTGAGAAGTGTAATTATTTCTTAGACTATGATTTGGACGACTTTCTTTGAGCTGCCGTCAGCCGACGCGTAAGCCATAATCAAGATCAATGAAGCAAATACCTAAATATATATACACAACACATATATACATACATACATACATACATACATACTACATACAATTGCTTTTAGCTTTCCTAGAACTCTGATTTAAATACATAGCTACAAAAATACTTATGTATGTATATGAAGAACAGCGAGTCTTGAATTGTAATCTCAAACAAAATGCAATCTGACCCAGGCTAACAAATGTCAAAGCAGATTTGTTGAAATAATCAAACCGGCACGAATGACAATTTAAAGAGGTACTAATTGAAATGGTTGAAGCATTTCCAAATACTTAATTAATGCAATAGATGGAGGGAGAACAGCGCATTCAAGTGTTAAATTCAAAAGCAACACAACAAATTTAACAAATAATATTATTAACAATTATTATATTGTACTATTATAACTGAAATATTTAGATGAAATGAAGATTCTTAATTATAACATTATTATAGAAACATACTGAAACAACAAAAGAAAAATGAAACGAAAACGATTAATAAATGAAAATATAGAGAATATTATATTATGAAACAAAATGAGATTTCTCAAATCGTTTTTACTTTTTCGGATACCTTTTCCTCTGTATCACATTCGCATTGCATAAGTAAGTATTCAAAAAGTATACGTAATGTGCATGTGAGTATTTAAATACAATATAGCTGAAAATATAATTGGTTTTTAAGTGGGAGATCGTGCAATTATCATAGCATAATCATACTAGTCAAGCCTAGCTTGGAGTACCCTGGGTCCAGTTGGGAAATATTGTAGCTTTAATTTCTCAAATCTCAAACGCTATCAGTGGAATTAGCTAAGACGACATCCTCATAGCCACATTCACGGATGCTACAAATTTCAGATTAAAATTGCATTACATAATTGAGAAAATAAAATAAAATAAACCTCACAATGTAAAATAAACTAAATACACATTGTTCTTTGACTTTTAATCGGAATAGAGTTGGCTCGGTTATTTGTTCATTTATTTCTAGCCATTTACCCACCGATATAGGAGGTGCTTGTGATCCGAGCGCACTACGTCCATTCAAAATCTGCAACAATAAGGCCGAATGGGAGTTATTTTTCTGAAAATGATACTCCTTTTGTGGACATTGAAAATTTTGTTGTATACTCTTAGCTATTGTCCTTAAACTAAATGATCTTGGCGCATTTTATTAGCTATAACTCGGCTCAACCTTGAAGGATTTTGAAAGGACACATATTTTCTTACTCGTTCGAATGAGGACTATCGATTGGCATCAAGGCGTTTCAGGACCCTACCGAAAAAAGAACTTCAAATTTTTGCAAGGTTGCTCAAAAAAAAGGATACAAATTCACAAAATCGCCTGTATCTCGGTCATTTCAAGGACGATTTTAATGTCCCTTGCTTTCATCCTGCCGAAGTCGAAGATATAACGATAAGGACGAAGGTCCTTGAAGGAGCTGAGAAAATTGGCCAAATCTCAGCCGTATCCTGAAGGTTCCTGGTGAGTCCTGTGTCAGATAACTTGTCCCGACCAGGGCTACCAATTGGCCAAAAGACATTCGAATCGTCCTTGCAGTTTCTAACTTATCGAGTCGATGATTCTTAGATGGCCCCATTATCCTTGAATACCAATCTATAAAGGAGGTACTTGCAATCATAACGTAAAAAGTCCTTTAAAAATCTCCAATATAGCAAAATGGGAGTTATTTTCCTGAAAATGTTAATCTCCATGTAACTATCGAAAATTTGTGTTGCATACTTTTAGTTGCTAGGCTTTTTCATTTGGCTAACGCGGAATATGTATATCATTTGGCAGTATCAAAATGCCAGAAATCGTTAAATATAACAATTTATGATTAGTATATCAGTTTCTGATTAGTATAACAGTCACTGCATTTAACATTGCTCTGTTAATAACATAATGTTTACAGTAGGTGTGCATAACTGTTAACAAGATAATAACAGCCTGTTAACAGATGGTCAATAGAAAGTTAACAATGCGTTAAGAGCAACTTTACATAATGTACCAGAGAAATCGGCCCAAACATGCTGTTCAAATTAACAGAATTTGCTGGTAAGCATCTGTTATAATGCTGGTAATTCTGTCAGCCTG
Source organism: Hirtodrosophila confusa (assembly GCA_035043065.1). Lineage (NCBI taxonomy): Eukaryota > Metazoa > Arthropoda > Insecta > Diptera > Drosophilidae > Hirtodrosophila > Hirtodrosophila confusa. Next base: position 5,739,058 of record JAWNNI010000038.1, on the reverse strand, counting down.
CTGTTAGCATTCTGTTAATAACAGAGTAATGATAAATTCAGAAACTGTTAAACTAATCAAACTGTTATACTATTTAGCGACCATCTATACGAGTTTACATTTAACCTATGGTCAAAAATGCAATTATCTTGAAAAATGTTTATGGTAGTTCCTATATTTCACTATATCTTGCCTATAATAAGTGTATAAAATATAAGAATAACAACAAAGTGCCGGTCTTTGCACTGTCACTCAAATTGCACGACCTTAGTAAAAATTTGCGTGCTCGCGCCTTTGTTCATAGGTTCTAATGTCAGAAAGCGCTCCCAGGAGACTTTCTTCAACTGGCGTGCCAAATTGACAAAAATACGAATAAATTTATAATTTATATACATATATACATATATTTGATATAAGTCATGCCATTTTCATTCCGAATTGTTTTCTTATTTATTTCTTCGTTTTCGAATAAAATAGCAATTTGTTTTGTTTATTGAAGTTTATTCAAGGCTGAAACAGGAATCTCTTTCAGCCGGACTTCGATATTCAGAATAGATTTCAGAATTTGGATATCGAATGATTTAAACGGAAACGGAAATGAACGCATCAAACAAAAAAGATGAATTGGCGGTTTTTATGCAACAGAAAGTTGATAGCAACCTGCCTGTTGCCATATAAATATATTGACACGATAGACTTCCGACTTAAACTAATTTGAAACTGATTTCAAGTGAGATTCTTTAATATCATGTACAAAATAAAATTTTGCAGTGGACTATGCATATTTTGCTTGAGACTATTTTATAGAATTACAAATATGTTTATGTAGTATAACATATTTGAATAGATTAATACCAGAAATAAGCTATCGCACAGCTAATGCCGATAACCCCAAACCAACTGTTCCAGACTTAGACCCAGTGTTAGTGGCACTTGCACCACTTTCGAGATAGAGACAACGAAGACGACGACGACGTTGGAACGGCAAATGTGGATCATTGTAGCAACAAAACTGTCATCGAAACGAGATTAAAGCTAGAACTACTTAGAACAACATCGAGTGCCTCTGTGTGTGAGTATATATTGATGAGACGAGCATTGAGCGATTAAGTTTGAACTTTTGATTTCCCAGTGGCTGCCACCATTCGAAAATCAGTTTTACTTTAGCCACAAAGTAGTCCACAACATGCAGCTGCCTACTAGAAGCGGCTGGCTGCTCTGGCCTTTGATTCTGCTAATTCTGGGCTTGTGCCATGGCCAACAGTCAGTTGATTTTGATGATGTGTTTGATGAGAACGAGAAGGATGCTTGGATGGCCGGTGTCTTTACGCCGGTACCACTAAAGCCGGCGCCGTGGCAGGCGGAAGTTCCGACCACGCCCACCCCAATGTCCAGTGGCGGCCTTCAAGTGCCCGGCGTTGGCGAGCTGCATGGCCTGCGCGGCTACAAGACGATCAAGAACCGACCCATCGATGCCTATCTGGGCGTGCGATACGCGCAAGTAAGCAGCGGCCTGGGACGCTTCCAGCAGGCCAGACCGGTGTCCTACCAGCCCCACATCAATGCCACCCATCAGAGTGCAAACTGCGCACAGTTTCCAGAACTGCAGCGCTTGCAGGAGGCAGAGGCGCGTGGTGAGAATGTAGACGACTGTTTGACCTTGAATATCTACGCACCCGCCGGCGCCCGCGATCTTCCCGTCCTGGTATTTGTGCACGGTGAGATGCTGTTCGATGGCGGCGCCGAGGAGGCTCAGCCCGACTATGTGCTGGAACACGATGTTGTTCTGGTCTCCATCAACTATCGACTGGCGCCATTTGGCTTTCTCAGTGCGCTGAGCGATCAGCTGCCCGGCAATGTGGCGTTGTCGGATCTGCAGCTGGCACTGGAATGGCTGCAACGTAACATTCGATACTTTGGAGGCGCACCCAGCCAGGTGACCCTAATCGGCCAGGCAGGTGGTGCCACTCTGGCCCATGCGCTCAGCCTGAGTCCACGTACGCAGCAGCTCTTTCAGCAGCTCATCCTGCAGTCGGGCACGGTTCTGAATCCCTACCTAATCGACGAGAGGCCGCTGGAGACGCTTGCCACCTTTGCCCAGCTCGCACGCTGCCCCCACGCGGGCCGCAATTTGAACCCCCTCTACGAGTGCCTGCGCCGCCTGCGCACCTCCCAACTTGTGGGCATCTTCGAGCAGATGCTGCAGCAGAACGAGCCTCGCGGTCTCAGCTTCCTGGGCGGCTTTAAGCTAGTGGTGGGCGATCGGCTCGGCTATCTGCCAGAGCATCCTGCCGCCCTGGTGGCCAGTAACAGCATCAACAACAGGACAAAACCCCTTATTGTGGGCGCCACCAAGGACGCAAGTGCCTTCATTTTGTCACGTAAGTGTTTAAGTCCACCAAAAATCCTATTTGTCAATTAATCTCCAACTTTAAATTTTGAGACATCTCAAAAGGATCTCAGATATTGTTACTTATAAATAAGTTTAATTTTGTTCCTTTAGGTTTTTACGATCAGATTCAAGCAATTCCATTGAACAACATCAGCGACTATATCAATGTGGTTTTGCGCCATACAGCACCGCCTCAGCACCATCAAATTTGGCACGATTGGGCAATCCGAGAGATCTTTACGCCGGATCAGGTCCGACTTATCGATGCTCGCAGCGTATCCCAGGGACTCCTCGAGCTCAGCAATCTAATATTGTATCGTGCTCCTGTTATTCACTCGATACGGTTATCATACAGGAAGAGCCCAACATATCTGTACACCTTTGACTATCGCGGGGAACATCATCGCTTTGGGCATTTGAGGAGCCCCTTGCCATTCGGAGTGGACGCATCCCTCAGCGATGATAGTGTTTATCTGTTCCCCTACCCAGAGGAGGCTAGTAATCTGAATCCTGAGGATAAGTCGTTAGCCCGTGCTCTAGTTGCTATGTGGGTGAACTTTGCCCAAAATGGCATACCGAATCCCATTTCAAACGTTTGGCCTAAGGCAACTTCTGAGTACGGCCCATTTTTACGCTTTACCAACTCCAGGCAGAGTATTTTGGAACTGGATCAGCACTTTGGCGAAGGCATTAACGTACCTAATCTGTATGCCCAGTATTTTAATACTACCAACACTACTTCAGCCACTACAACAACAACAACAACAACAAGACGCCCATATCCGAATATACAGAGACAACCTAACAGACTACCTAACAGACAACCACAACAGCAACCCCAAGTCTTTACTGATTTTAACACAAAAACTGCAGAGCACAGATGGCAACAGCAATATCAAGAATACCAAGAACGAGAGCTTAAGCGACGTGCTGAACAGGAGCGAGAACAACAACAGCGAGAGAAACTACTGCGCGAAGAAGAGGAACGAAAACGAGAGCAGCAACAACGAGCGGAGGAGCTGGAGCGAGAGCAACAACAACGAGCGCAATTTGAACATGAGCAAAGACAACGAGAGCAGCAACAGCGTGAGCAAGAATCAAGACAACTGCAAGACAATAACGATCAACAAGCGCGAGAACAGGAGCAGCGTGAGCACGACATGAGACAACAGCAAGAACGAGAGAAACAGCAACTAGAGCAACAAGCTCGAGAGCAACAAGAGCGAGGCCAATGGCAACCAGAAATGACAGAAGAAGAGCACCATCGTCAGCAACAACAACGTGAACAGCAAGAGCGGGAACAGCAAGAGCGATCACAGGAAGAACTTGACCAAGTGGCAAGAGATCAACAAGAACGAGAACAGCAACGACGAGAGCAGCTAGAACGAGAGCAACAAGAGCGAGAGCAGCAACCACACCGATCAGAATCTGAAGATCCCTCATATGAAGATTATCTCAAGCAGCAACATGAGCAACAGCAACGTGAACAGCTAGAGCGAGAACAGCAAGAGCGAGACCAAGAGGCAAGAGAGCAACAAGAAAGAGAGCAGCAACAACGAGAGCAGCTAGAACGAGAGCAACAAGAGAGAGAGCAGCAACCACACCGATCAGAATCTGAAGATCCTTCATATGAAGATTATCTCAAGCAGCAACAAGAGCAACAGCAACGTGAACAGCTAGAGCGGGAACATCAAGAGCGATCACAAGAAGAACGAGACCAAGAGGCAAAAGAGCAACAAGAACGAGAGCAGCAAACACGTGAGCAGCTAGGACGAGAGCAACAAGAGCGGGAACAGCAACCTCAATATTCGGAATCTGAAGGTCTCCCAAATCCAAGTGACTATCCCACTTACGAAGATTATCTCCTCGCGTACGAACAATGGGTAAAAGAACAGGCTAGTCGCAACGATCCAGAAACCTATGAAAGCTCAGAGCAAGAATCACCAGCTGAAAATGAAAATGATCTTCGCAGTCAACAATATACCAATGATCAAAACTATCCACAACGCCTTAAGCTTATGCGTAGACATCAGCGGACTAGGCTTTAGAAATTATAACCATAGTTAAATATCTATACCATCTATTATCTAATCTATAGCCTTGTTTATGCACACATCTTAATCATTTGTTTAATAAATATCAAATAACTCTATTAAGTAGTCCGCTGAGCCCTCTTAAAAACGTATCTTGTTGCGATTTGGACGCTTCACAAGACTCTTCCGCATCTCTGATTTTTTGAGATTGTTCGTAACAGCTGCCACCTGCTTCTTCCGATGCACCTGCGCCTTTCCCTGGACTTTCTGGCGAGCACGGTTTCGCAAATAGTATATTTCGCGTATGAGGCTTTGCCCCTGATCCTCATCTCGAACTGTAGCTGAAAACTCATTAAAGTAGTTCCCGCCAATGGTGAGCGTCTCGTCGATCTTCATGTAAGGTCCGTAGAGTGTTGTCATGGGCGGCCAGTACCCAGCTCGATACGAGCCCAATGGATTGCCGGTAATTACAAAATTTGTCCACAGATCAATCATGCGGTGTGCCATTGCCTCATCGGGAGGACTTAATCGCTTGACGTGATCGGGATAGGGAAAAAGATAGAGTGCCTCATCGGTCAGTGATACGCCTGCCTTAAATGGACTCTGCATGTTTGTCTCCTCGTCCATTTCACGGTAGCGATTGAACTCTCCCGCATAGTCAAAGGAATAGAGGAACGTATTGTCCGGGTTGTGTTTGTTGTTCATGTTAAGCGCCAGCAGCACGGGCAGCTTGTGGTTCAGGGTGCCTGCTACCTGTAAGATCCAACATATAATCCTTAGGTAACTACATATGTATTAGATTCCTACTCACATCAATAAGCCTTGGTATCAGGGTGTTGAAAGTTCCGTTCTCGAGTAACTGGCGGTTGAAAAAGTCATGGGTGATGAAGCTGGTCAGCAACATGGTTTTATCGGTGCCCACCACCTGACGTATAACATGGTCGATATAGTTGTAGGTGTCGTACTCATCATCTGGTATCTTGCCCTCAAAGTCATTCTCTACTATCTCGTTTAACACACGTGTGCCCGCATTCTTGGGACATCCTCCCATAGCAGGATAAGAATAGTTGGACTCAAGCATTAGATCATAGGGATGCTTGGGCAACACACCGCTAGGTCCGCCGATTGTGAACTGTATGCCGCCGGTGTGACCAATGCCCAGATCCGATTTCTCAAGCTAGCAATAAGAAATGGCATTATTTGACTAGATCTGCAAATCCACAAGTTCACTTACCGCATGTTCCATAAAGGCATTCAGTAGCTCCAGTGCACTTAGCTCCATTAGGCAGTTGTTCAGATCACGCACGGTTACCATCTGGCAGTCCGCTTTCTGGGCAATCTCCTGCGCGTGCTTACGAGGATTGTCTTCTAGGAAAATAGGCATGATGGCCGAGCCAGAATGATAGATGACTTGACTGAAGAGTCCACGTTGCACCATTGGCGATAATGTTAGCAAATGTGCTATGGCTGCACCACCCACTTGCCCCGCCACCGTCACGCGATTCGCATCACCACCAAAGTACTTGATAAAGTGCTTTATAAACTGTAGGGCCAAAAATATGTCGAGGAAGCCTGCATTGCCGGGTATCTCGTCAGTTTTGGTTGACAAAAACCCAAACGGACCAAGACGGTACTGCGGTGTTACCAACACCACATCCTTTTCCAGTAGATAGTCGGGTGGTGCTTCCGAGTTGCTACCTTCATAAAGATATTCTCCGTGTATGTAGACCAACACTGGAAGCTTTGCAGTCACATTCGGTGTTGTTATACTCATTGTTAGGCAATCTTCAATGTCCAGTACGTCGTCCAGCTTGAGCAGTGACTCCATCGAAACGACGGACGGACAGCCAACTTTCTCGGCTGTCGCATCCATCACATCTTCCCATGGTTCTATGGGTCGCGGTGGCTTTGATGTTCGTGAAATGAGAAAAGAAACAGGGTTAGTGACACAAATCGGCTTTAAGAACAAATATATTTCCGAAATGAGTGCACGAGCTGATTTCCAATGAATTGATTTGAGTCTTTTAGGAAAAATTTATGCTTCTAGCCGTTTACAGCTCAAGCTCTGCGCACATACATATTCTCATAATCGTCACTCAGATATTAAATGATATCTGTTATAGTAAAAAATACCTAGTTGTTTTAGTAACTTGTAAGAGGTATTTAGCATGGGTAGATATACCTAAACTGGTTTTCATTTCTTGAGAATAGCAAAAGAGCTAACCCATCGACCAGCTATAAGCACGTAACGAGCCTGCTGTCGTTCGATTTCATATGCATTAATAATTACAAGATATAATTAATTAATCGTAATATTATAGGAATCCTACGATATTTACCTTAAAACGATATTGTCCAGTTGGTGGTTCTGCGTATCTAACGTCCACAAACTGCAACACTTCGCGTTTCGTCCAAGCAGTCTCAAGAGTTTTACCCCGAATAGCACCCAATTTAGGCAGCTCTACAATTATATCCTTCTCGTCTTCATATTGTTTGCCACGCACTCGTCCCTCTACGCAAAGGGCGCACAGTAAAGCGGCTAGGACCACAGTCCCAATTTTCATTGTTAAGTCTCGAAACCCTCGAAGCCCTCGAAACCCTTAATTATAATTAAGGGACCCAGACGAAATGCGACAACACTCGAATGCGTACGAAACTCAACTGATCTTTGCGAAATGGTGCCGAATAGATTTTAGTGCGATTGGTTTTGCTTAGCCAGAGAAAAAGTTTCACCGAGCTTGTATATATCATCGACAGATCGAGACGATTAATACTGGGTAGAATACGAAGCAGAAAATATAAGATAAAAGCAAAATGTGCACCTACGATGTCCCATGGCTTTAAAGTGTTTAAATAACACTATCCTGCAACATCTTACATCCCGAGCCAACGATTAACTATTCAATGTAGTTAGTCGTCTAATCCCAAGCTGAAAGAATCAATCTGAAAGACAAATTAACTTTTAAGAATCTACTTCATACCTTTTTTGTCAATGATTATTATAATGAGAACGGCGACTTAAAAAATATAAGTTCACAGTTAAGATCCCAATATTTAGATAAATCTGGTAAAAATAAAAATCTTTAAGAAAAACAGACTTCTTTTAAGCTATTCAGTACTAAGAATAACAGTAAGATTAAATTTTAATTAAAACAATAGAAAAATTCGATAAAAATCTATTAAGCTCGATTGATTGATTTGGTTATTATATAATGTATTAAAAATTATTATTAAATATACAAAACTAACTTTCCTAAAATCGTAAAGAAAACACAAATTTATATAAATAATCTTTGAAAGTTGTTAATAGTAGTTGTTTTCCTTTCTACAATAACAAAGCACAGTTACTGTCTGTTCGAGATGATAGAAATTGTTTTAATCTGTTGAGTAGTGTAGTTAATTATGGGTTTCGGTTGCTCGGGCTTCTTCCGCGGTGATGCTAAAAGTAAAAGGGAAATGCCGTGAAGAGGTCGCTTCCAATCATAAGCTGAACCAATTTGGCCCAGCTGATCTTTAATTTGGTTACAACTCTCAGCCCGCATTGGTGCTAGGGATTTGTCTGAATAATTAATATTTGTTGGCAAATAACATGTGGATTGAGCATTGGCATTGATGACTATGGCTATGTTTATATTTCTCACGATGAAAGTCGGCTGCGCATCGGATTGGTTGGGTTCAATTATACTCCCGGAGCTGCGGGCCAAGTATTTGTGCATTTGAATTTTAAATTAAAATCGCACATTCGATTCTACATATGTATGTGCTGCTACTGGTTTTTGGACTTAATATTGATTTGCGCGCATAAAAATTAATCATTCAAAACTGCGGGTGAAAGCATTAACAATGCTCCACGGATCCCAAATAGAAATGGCAAAGCAGGGCGTCCGCCTTTAAGCTTAAGAATGTTGGCTAGGTCGCCAGGTCAACGACCTATGTGCAAAATATTCTAACAAACCCAAATGATTATGTTATCACATACAGCTATGATATTTTAACATAAATTATAGTAGAGACACAAACCTTAAAAACAAGCAAGTCACATTTTCTTGCATTGTTAACAATTTGAAATAGTATCTTAAAACGAATTTTCTGTTTTACTCTCTATACCCTGTAAAGTATATATATTCTTGATCAGTATCAATAGCCGAATCGATTTGGCCATGACCGTCTGACAGCCAGTCCGTCTGTCCGGATGAACGCGTCGATCTAAGCAACTATAAGAGCTAGAGACACCAAATTTGGAATGTAGGTTCGTGTATAGCGAGCGGAGGTCAAGTTTATTTTGGGTCCGAGATATTCCCCCTCAAAACCCCGCTATTCAATGAAACCCATTTTACAGTAACAATTTTCAAGATATTGCTTTGGGAATAGGCATGTATAATACTTCGGTCACTCTAATCTACTGTCCAAATTTTAAGTCGATCGGATAATAAACACGGAAGTTATTCACGAAAGAAGATTCAGTGCTGCAGCTCTTGCGCCGTCGATTGTGTGTGTGCGTATTGATTATGTGTAAGTGTACGAAGATGCGATTGGAAATTTTTGACCCGGATACAGGAAGTTTTTTAGTCGGGTACACTCGATTAAAGGATTCTTACTTGTTAAATAATTATATTCTTAAAGATTAGCCGCGTGTTCGAATTGAGTCAGTTGATGATTTGGGTATCCTTTTAGATCCCAAGCCTAAGTTTGACAAACATATCTTTTCCACCGCTAATCGTGCCTTTGGTGTCCTGGGTTTCATTAAGCGTTGGTCTATAGAATTTAACGATCCCTACTCTTAATACTTCTCTTGTTCGACCTATTCTTGAATATGGGTCTTGTATTTGATATCCCCAATACAAGGTTCATCAGGATAGAATAGAATCGATACAAATACAATTTATGCTCTTTACCCCCGGAGTCTTAACTGGAATCCTAATACTCGATTGCCTTCTTATCGTAGTAGACTTTTACTAATAAATCTTCCTTCTTTTTCTGATCGTAGAACCATGCTTGGTGTATTTTCTAACACAAACTAATCAATGGGGAAATTGATTCTTCTGAGTTAATCAGCCAAATTAGTTTTGCAGCTCCGATTAGAAATTCTAGAAACTTTATTTGGTTGGGCGGGACAAGCCCGTGCTTGGTGTTGTTGGGCCACTTTAATGTGCTGCCCGTATTAGTACATCAACGTCCATCAAATATAAATATGACAACCTCGCTATAACTCAAAAACTCTTTAACTTACTGCATTTTCAGACTCACCGTAAAATGAGATTCTATAATATCTTTTTATAAGTACATAAAAAAAAAATAATTTTAAGGCTTTGTTTGAAACTATTAGTTTACTAACTTCTGAGATTCGTTAACATTCGTTGTAGAGGTTTCATATCCGGAAACTCACAGATAAAACGTTGCCATTTAAAGCAATTATACAGATTCATACCATACAGCTTTTGTTCATCATTGTACAAAAGATCACCACAGCGTTCAATTAGTGGTTTTTGGCTGGGCTGACCTGGAAACCACTTGATATATGCGGGCTTTAATCCAGTGGACACCGCCTGATGAGTGCCCCTGACGCTAAGGTCATTCAGACCTACCCAATAAGATTTTTCGTCTAAATGGGATATAAGAATCTTATAGTGAGTACTATTATGAAAATCAACCAGATATCCGCCGAAATAAATACATCTTTCTACAGCTGCAAACCAGTTTAGATGAACAAGAGTTTCAACGTAATAACGCTTGTCTCCAATTACTTGAAATGGCTTATTAAGACCCATCAAGTTCCAGTCCTCTATCCGAGCTTTAAGAGCCTATAAGTAGAGCGTAGTGTTTATTTAAAACATTTAGCTACAACGATTTGATACTTACCTGGCTATTTATCAAAAATATTTGCACAGCAATAGCCATTAATAGCAAAATAATATAGTTCTTCATTTTCATAGTAATGTATTTCAATCTGAACAGCTGCTAAACCAAGTTTTCATTGTACTTCTAGCTTGACAGAAAGATATATGTTATACAATATGACTAATGAAGTGGGAAATTAAATAGTCTTGCTTCATACAAATTATACAAAATTGCCGCAAGAAATCGAATTTACTAAGTAGTTTCAACCAGGGTTAAACTGTACATTTGAAATTATTCATATAAAATTCTATATATTTTTAAATACGTGTACTAAATATACCTTTTCATGCGGTATCTCTACTAATTTAATAATCATTTCCAGACTAGATGTGTAACACAATTAACTTTATTATATGGCTTAAAACTGTTAGTTTACAAATTTTTGAGATTCGTTAACATTTTTTGTAGAGGTTTCTTATCCGAAAACTCACAGATAAATCGTTGCCATTCAAAGCAATGATGCAGATTCATACCATACTTATTTGATTTGTACAGAAGATCCCCACAGCGATATTCTGTATATTTTTCTCTTGGTTCACCTGGATACCACTTAAGATATGCGGGCACCACGCCAGTGGACACCGACTGATAAATTCCCATATTGCTAAGGTCGTTGAGGGCTATCCAATAAGATTTTTCGTCCAAATGGGATACAATAGTATTATAGTGGGTATTATTTTGAAAATCAACAAGATGACCGCCGAAATAAATACATCTTTCTAAAGCTCCAAACCAGTTTAGATAAACAAGAGTTTCAACGTAATAACGCTTGTCTCCAACTAATCGAAATGGCTTACTTAGGCCCATCATGTTCCAGTCCTCTCTCCCAGCTCTAAAAGCCTATAAATAGAGTGTAGTGTTTATTAAAAACAATTAGCTACTACGATTGGTTATTTACCTGGCTGTTTACCAAAAATATTTTCACAGAGAAAGCCATTAATAGCAAAATAATATAGTTCTTCATTTTCAAAGTAATGTATTTCAATCTGAACAGCTGCTAAGCCAAATTTTCATTGTACTTCTAGCTTGACAGAAATATTCATGTTATACAATATGACTAATGAAGTGGGAAATTAAATAGTCTTGCTTCATACAAATTATACAAAATTGCCGCAAGAAATCGAATCTACTAAGTAGATTCAACCAGGGTTAAACTATACATTTGAAAATCTTTATAGAATTGCGGAAATGAGATTCTATATATTTTTAAATACGTGTACTAAATATACCTTTTCATGCGGTATCTCTACTAAATTAATAATCATTTCCAGACTAGATGTGTACCACAATTCACTTTATTATATGGTTTAAAACTGTGAGTTTACAAATTTTTGAGGTTGGTTAACATTCGTTGCAGAGGTTTCTTATCCGTAAACTCACAGATAAATCGTTGCCATTTAAAGCAATGATGCAGATTCATACCATACTTATTTGATTTGTATTGAAGATCCCCACAGCGATATTCTATATCTTTTTCACTTGGTTCACCTGGATACCACTTAAGATATGCGGGCACCACGCCAGTGGACACCGACTGATAAATTCCCATATTGCTAAGGTCGTTGAAGGCTATCCAATAAGATTTTTCGTCCAAATGGGATACAAGAATATTAAAGTGGGTATTATTTTGAAAATCAACAAGATGACCACCGAAATTAGTACATCTTTCTAAAGCTCCAAACCAGTTTAGATAAACAAGAGTTTCAACGTAATAACGCTTGTCTCCAACTAATTGAAATGGCTTACTTAGGCCCATCATGTTCCAGTCCTCACTCCCAGCTTTAAGAGCCTATAAATAGAGTGTAGTGTTTATTTAAAACATTTAGCTACTACGATTGGTTATTTACCTGACTGTTTATCAAAAATATTTTCACAGCAAAAGCCATTAACAGAAAAATGGTATAGCTCTTCATTTTCAAAGCAATGTTTTTCAATCTGAACAGCTACTGCAACTAAACCAAATTTTCATAGATCTTTATGCTTGACTATAAAAATACAAAATATATATGTATATATAACTATACAAAATTGCCGCAAAAAAATCGAATTATCTTAGCCGGGGCTAAAATGTAGTAGTAGTATATAGTATAACGTACCAAGTGGGTCTATTTCGGATCCAAAGCCATGTCACCCGAGAACTCTGATTTGACATCCGTGCATTTGATGAGGAGAACAGTAATCTGAGGTTGGACAATTTGACTGATAGGATTCTGATATTTTAGAAATTAAATTTGAGACTATACTTAACAACATTTTGTGGGAAAGTCAATTTTGTACAGAGAAAATTGCAAAAATCAAATGGAAAAGATATGAAAATTATTCATGTTTAAAACTGGAAGTTTCTCAATATACCCAAAAAAAAAAATTATTAATGCGTTCTGAAATAATAGGCTGATTTAATATATTCTTTAAAGCTACATACATATGGAATACTTTTTAAGCTAAATATTATGAATAACAAAAATTCTGTATAGTAGTACATAATTTATGTTAAACTGGCCATGTCGGGTTATTAGAAACGGTTCTCAGAAATGCGAGGAGCCCAAAAGCAACATTTATTGGCATTTAATAAATACAAACGCCATTAATAGTTAAATTTGTATCTTGTCAGTTGGCTTTTCCTCAAACTCACACACAAAATAATCCTTAGACTCGCAGGACACCGCTCTCATGGCGTGCCAACCATTCTCATAACGTAATTGAACGCACTGGGCACTTTTCTGCACGTTGCTGTTTTCCTTCCTGCCATGATAGTTTGTATAACTTGGAAGGAGCCCGGTGGCGACCGAAAGTGCCATGCCGCTGAGGTAATTGACGGCAATCCAATAACTATCTTTGTAGTCTAAATTGGATCCTAACTCCCTTAACTGTCTTTTAGTTCGTAAATTAACCAGGTAGCCACTGAATTCAATACAACTGTGTGCAGCTCCAAACCAATTTGTCTTTTTTTTTGATAATACGTAATAATGATTAGATCCAGGTATTTGAAAAAATCGTCCTGAGAGCCCTAGAGCTGGTTTAAAAGGTTTTCTTGCCGGCTATTAGGTCGATAAATTAATTTAAAATTCTTATTTATTGGAAAGTTTTGCTACTCACCACAGGTCCTCCCAAGGATTTATGCACAGTAAAGACTATTAACACCAATATTAAATATTTATCCATTTATAAAACGATGTTTCTCAATGTGACTTGTTACTAAAACTAATGATTATAATATACGGATGGACAAAATTATTCGCTATGCAAATATTTGATACGGTCGAAAATAAAAGTATTGTTATTATTACTCAAGCGTTTTGAAAATTATTGCATACAAATGAAATGCAAAAATACCGATATCTATATATGTATATCAATTTTAATTAAGGGGACTAGGGAGTATTGGTGGAGATATTTCTTATTGACGCTGTAATTCAAAATATATGTTTGTTTTGTCTACAGAAAATTAATTATGTAAAAAATATAAAAACAACGTTGTCAGCTAATGTCTATATTTGTTGCTTTAGATAAAAAATATATATTTATAGTTTATCCGATATGAGGCAATTATATCTGCCTGGTATATATTTTTGCTCGTCTGGTTTACATAAGATAAAATTAACTAAAATCAATTCAAATAAAGCTCTTTATTATTTGTTCCCGAAGGGAAGAAGAGTATATTGGGTTTGCGAAATGTCCGCCTGTCCGTATTGTATTGATTATCGAATAGCGGGGGAACGGGGGGAGATATCTCAAATCTAAAATAAACTTGACCTGCTCCCGCTATACACAAACCTACATTCCAAATTTGGTGTCTCTAGCTCTTATAGTTGCTGAGATCCTTGCGTTCATACATACGGAGATCCTTGCGTTCATACATACAGACAGACGGACATGTCCAAATCGGAATCTCTTTTGATACTGATCAAGAATATATATACTTCATAGGGTCGGAGATGTCTCCTTCTGCCTGTTACATACATTTGCACAGATTTAGTACCCCCTTTTTACCCATTTTATGGGTACAGGGAGTAATTAAGTTTTGTGTAAAATTTAATTCCTGCTAGGGTATATAGCTTCGGCACTCCGAAGATAGCCGTCCTTTCTTGTTTGTTTTAACATTTATTTTGTTTTAAATTATTTGCCACACCTCCCTCGTATATTTTTTGACGTAAATGTTATTATTTTTAAGCAAAAATTGTCTATATCTATAGAATTCTATGGCGTAACTGTCTCGGACCCGGTTCTTTGGGAAATCAACGTCCACGGGCAAAAAAACTGCTGTATGCAACAAAAAATTGTATGAAAGAGTGTTACCCGATTATGAAAAATCTACCCCACCCGTTACCACGGACGGTAAATGGTAAAGAAGCGCGAGTAAAGCCGCGAGTATATCATGTTACTTCAAAAATTTCGGGTAAAAAGACCCTGCACAATTTGTATTTTTACGAAAACATTAAATGAATATAATAATACGAATGCTTCTTATTCATTAGATGACTCACAGATAAAATATAGCGGGGATGCGCATTTGAAATCATTCATATGCATGGGTTTACCGAGTAGGTGAACGCAATGCTCGTTGGCTTCGGCGTTGTTTGGTTCCCTCACATTCCAATTAAGGAACCGAGCCTTAAGGCCTGTAGTTAGCGAAAGAAAATCGCCCTCACTGCTAAGATCATTGATATCTATCCAGTAGGCGCCATCGGAGTCCAATTGGGCGTCTAGTGCATCCAGCTCATGTTGGTTGTTTAGACTAGCCAGATGGCCACCGAACTCAATGCACTTGTGCGCAGCTCCAAACCAATTAAGCTTTAGTTTATCTTCAATGTAATAATACTTGGAACCAACTTTCTGAAACGGTTTTCTCAGACTGTTCTTCTGTATGTCGATCAAGTTAGCTTGCTCCTTCAATTTCTGCTTGGTTTCCTCGATTGCGTTCTCATAACTGGTAGCCTTTTCCTGTTGTTTCCCAATCTGACTCTCGATTTGATCGAGCCTGGATTGTGTATTTGCCAGTTTGTTCGTATTACATTCCTCCCAACGTCTCTGCATGATGGCTATATGCTCCAATATTGGCTTTAACACCTTGAAGCAGTATGCATCGCAACTGTTCTCAAAGTTCCCCAAGTGACTTTCTTCTTGCTGCAAAGTAGTTAGTTAAGTTAATTTTTGACCTATTTTCCAATCACACGACATACCGCATTGCCCAAGCATTCCATCAAAGCAATTATTAAAAGCCCAGATATTAAATGTTTCATCTTTAGTGCACAATTAAAAAACTTCAGTTTGAGCTGCAATTTTAAACAAAGCTTACAATGAACTGAGCTTGATTGAAATATAATCATACGAAAATAGTGATTTACTTAGTACAGTGGAGTCTTGTATAGAACGAATTTAAATTCCAAAAATTAAGCACAGATTTGTTAAGTGATTCTATATTTTTAGAAATTTTGTAAATAAATAGATTTGATATATATTTGAAATCTGTGTACGTTAATATATATGTATAAATGTAAATATACGTATCGAAAGTACAAATAAAATCGGTATTTTCAAGCAACCGCGCTATAGCAAGTACGAGTATAAAATACAACAGATGACAGACTGAAATTGATTTATATGCATATATTTTATAATAAATATTTACTCGAATGCATTCGAATGTTTAAGAATGAAGGGTGCTTTGGGGTGTTGAAGATTAAATACTCTTCAGACTTGCTAAGCAAATGTCTTTATGGGCAGCTGCTTTATAAGTATAGTGATCCAATATTTCTAAGAAATGTTGAACTGTCAATAGGTATAAGCGTAATGGTATAGTTATTCAATCGGCATTTTGCTATAAATAAAATATTTATATTAATTCCAAGCAATTAGAGCAAGTTACTCGTCGTCTTGATCAAAAAATATACGTATTATCTGAATTGGCCTTTAGTATATACTATATACATCTACACTTATGCATATACATACAATATGAAAACAAATACATATGAATATATATGTAAGTAGTTCAGTACTACAGTGCAGTACATTATCATTTCCGCTGTGCATATTTATATAGTATAATATTCATTCACGATTAATGAAGCTTATAAAGCTTGCGAGAGCTGGGAGCAGAGATTACCAAAAACTCATCGCGCTTAAAACTTTTTCAATATCTTGTATTCTTTTTTTAACACCCGTACAGTTGATCCGTTAATTAACCTATTCATTAAACTAACTCACATTCGATAACTGTCAATTACCGGGCTTATGTTGTACGTGCCGATTTCTTTGCAATGAAGACCAAATTTTGACCACGCGCCTCATTGTCTGCGGTGTCTTCGTTTTCCTCCTCCTGGTCTTCGTCCTCCTCATCTTCAGAATCAGATTCATCCAGTTGCTCCTGCTTTTTGATAGCATCGCGTAAAACAGCCTCCAACTCATAGTAATCATCATTGACCAGATTGTAGCCCTGCTTCACCTCTTGCACCGCAATACTGTACTCGTCCAAATAATTGTTGCCAAACGTCACAGTGCGTCCGATGTGCATGTAGGGTCCTGTCTCATCGCTCATCGCTGGCCAGACGGGCAGACCCTCTGCCTGGGGCACTCCGCTAGCTGCGAATGAGGTCCAAAGGGCCACCATTCGCTTGGCTATCTTGACGTCGCGGTTCGAGTTGATCATATTGAGGCGCGGCCAGGGGAATAGGTACAGATTCTCGTCGGTCAGACTCACGCCCATGTCGAAGGGCACATCGATGGCCTCATCCTCGCGGGTGGCATAGCGGTTCAGCTCGCCCTCATAGTCAAATGTGTACAAGTAGGTGCTGTTAGGCAACTTCTTGGCGTTGGCCTGCAGCACCAGAAGCACAGGATTCTTGAGCGCAATCGTGCTACACAGCTGAGCAGAGAAAACGCAATTAGTTAACAAGTTTCACACTAATTACAATTTCTGCTTATTTACAGCACTACTTACATCAATGAGACCTGGTGTAAGGCGCTTGAAGCTGCCGTTCTTGATGTCCGCTTCGGTGAAGATATACTCTTCCGCGAACTCCCGCCAAGAGCTGGTGGGATCGGCACCATTAATCTGTTCAATAATCGTGTCAATGTACTTTGGTCCGGTCATCCTGGCATCCGAGGTGGTCTCGTTAAAGCTGTCCACAAATATGTCTGAAATGCGAAAGTTATTAATGGACTTTAGCGGTTAAAATATTTCCCAAGACTCCTCTTTTAGATTAATCACGTAATGAAGTATTGAAGAATCGACCGCTTACCTCTCATCATAAAGGTGCCGCCGTGCTTAACACTGCCTCCCAAGGTGGGATAGGCCTGGAACTTTTCGGCGGCGAGCAGTCGACCCGGATGCTCCGGCAGTATGCCTGATGGCCCACCGATGACCAGTTGGACGCCTCCGTAGGCGCCAGCGCTAAGTGAAGGCTTTTTCTCGCCATGCACACTGAAGGCAACCAGCAGCATGGTGGCATTCATGCGATTCAGGCATTTGTGCATTGAATCCATTTTGGTCAGCTGCTTGCAGCCGGCAATGCGGGCAATGTCCTTGGTGGCCGTCAGGGGGGCATCCGTGATGAAGGCCGGCGAAAGCGCACTGCCCGACTGATAGATAACGCGATGGAACAGACCCGCCGGTACGGCCGGGCTTAGTGTAAGGACATTGACCAGCGCCGATCCTCCCACCTGACCAAACAGTGTCACGCGCTGTGGATCGCCGCCAAAGGATTCAATGTGCTCCTGTAGCCACTTAAGGGCCAGAATGAGGTCACTGACGGCCGCATTTCCGGGCATCTCCTCGCTCAGAGTGGAAAGGAAACCAAAGGGACCAAGACGATAGCGCACCGATACCAATACCACATCGTGCTCCAGTAGAAAACCAGGTGCCGCTTCCACAGTGTCGCCGTCATAGAAGAAGTCACCATGGACATACACCATGACAGGAGCTAGATTCCCTTCCAGCTAAGTATAATTATAATTAAATAGGATAGATTCAGCCAAGACTAGTAATTAACCTACCGATTTTGTGCTGACTGTCAGGCGCAGACAATCCTCTACATCGATGCCGTTCTCCTCCAGCTTGGCAAATTTCACCATATTCTGTATAGAGGGGCAGCCGGCATGATGACGATGGGCCTGGAGAATGCCCTTCCAAGGCGACGCCGGTTCCGCCGACTAACCAGGGAAGATAATAAGTAATAAGAATGAAATAGAATTAGCCTTAGTAAACTTTAAGTATGTCAACATTATTATATAATCTACAGTATTATAATATAGAATCTACGAATCAGAATAATGAGTTTTATAAGCTTTTAGACACTGTGTATGTAGGATAGAGCATTCTTGAAGCAAAAGGATTTGTTTTAAATTCCTTTAAGCTGTTATACAACTGAATTCAGACGATGAAGTTTGCATCTTGAAATTTCTTCATTGAGTTTAGTGTGTAGAAACTTCATCGTCTACTAAATCCATTACAAGACGATATACTTAATTAATTAGTAATTAATATTGCTTATTTTATAGTTATTTTAATATTTTTTTGATTGCACGTAAATTATAATGGGGATTAAAATCCAATTTTAGAATTATTTAACAAATAAAGTTAACTATTGTTTAGAATTTTTAAAAGAGAATTTTACGATATCATAAGATATCAGAAGTATCTCAAAATTAAAGAAACTTTTTGCCGATGGAAAACTGATATAAAATAGTATTATATATATAAGAATACTACTAATCCAATTCCTATATATATATTCCTCAATACAAAATCTTTTGAGGATAGTGCTTAAGAATTTAGGAGTATTTGCTTGAAATAATTCTCACCTTAAAACGCTCAGCCTTGCCGTAGGGAACATCTAGGAACTGCATGATGGTCTTGCCCGTCCAGTCAGTGACCGTGGTGCGACCCCGTATCTTGCCCAGCGTGGGCAGCGTTGTGGTAAACACCTTGGAGCTGGGCGTATTCTGCGGCGGCTTTTGTGGCTTCGGCTTTTGGGGTCTCTGTGCCTGCTGCGGCTTTGGGCGCTTGTGTGGAGAAGCTCCATTGGCGCCTGGCTTGGGCCGCTGCTGCTGCTGTTGTTTCTTATGCTTCTGTGCCGAGGCGCTGCTGATCACAGTCAGCGCTAGGATTGCCACGAAGAGCAGCAATACAATGCTGCGTAGTTTTGCCATGATCTGACCCGATCCCGATGCGTGTCCAAGTTCAACTGTTAGCCAGCTTGCTTGGCTGGTCAAAAAGAAGACTTTCACGGCATAATTAAGTATCTCTTAACCGGGCACCTGGCGGCGGTTCTATTTTAGACGAGTGCCCCAGTGAATTGGGGTCAAGTTGTCGTCAACGATTCGCTTCAAGTTCTCTTAATCCGCTCAATCGAATCGATCGATTTTTGCGATCAATGCTTTCGTATGTAAATATTTAACAACCTGAATTTAAACCATAGCCCGTTTGCTTTCCATGTGGATTGCCGTAGCCCTAAGGGGCGTAGGTTGAGAGCCTCTTGCAAAGATTTTACTCGGTTTTGAAAGTAAATCATTCCTACAAACCTATTTTTTGACCCCTTTAGCTGCTCACTCTCAGATATGCATAACTAAATACGAGTATGTAAATTAAGTCAGTATTCGCAAGTCAATTTGATTATCTATAATATAAGCCAGATTCATTATAAACTACCAGAATATACAATAAAGATAAGGAATGATGAAACAACTTTCCCAAGTTATCTGAGGTCAAAACCAAACTCTGCCCGGCATAGCGAAGAATTACTAGTTGAAGGGATTTTGAAGCAGTAATAGGACCTTATAAATAAACCTACTAATATACATTTGCATTACATTTGTTAATACTTTATTAATAAATTAAACAATCATTTTAAATTATAATTAGATATTAAAATGCATTAGTCTAGATTTCATATATATATATATATGAGTACGATGGTTTTCACTAGCTTATAAACGCACAAAAAACAATGGCATTGAAATGCGCACAAAATTCTGTTTCTTCTTCAGAGGATTCGCATTGCGAAGCTGAAAGAATTTGAGACTATTTTATGAATTTTTGTTGCGGCAATGCAGAAAAGTGAACACGAGCAGCAGCAGATGATCAATATATATATATGATGAACACCTGACAGTGGGTGAATGAGTGTGTACGTGTGTGTGTGTGTGTGTGTGTGAACGCCCCCGCTATTGCGGAGAGCGCCAGTTTATATGTAATACAAGCGCACAACCGATTTTGTGATGAGTGTTTCGTTGTCATAGAAACTGGTTTGAATTGTCACATTGCCATTTAAGACTTTCGCTGGCATCATTTGGGACTCGGGGGCCGCCTCGATGGTACTCTGCCAGGTGTTGGTTGTGTTTGCGCCTACAAAGCCCATCTCGAAGAACCACTCCTCCATGATGCGTCCCTTGAAGAGCACTTTCTGGTCGAGCCGGAAGTTTTCCATAGCTTCGATGGTGCTGAAGTTGATCTCACGCGATACGGCCCGCATGTCAAGTATTTTGACGGGGACGCGCGCCTCGTGCTCTACGTCTGGAGCCGAGAAATCCTTGTTCTCCTGCCAGATCACCTTGCCGGTGTCCGCATCGCGCAGTATCATGTAGTTGATTTGGAAACCCTTTTGGATTTTATCGCCCGCGCTGAGGTCATCGGAACCCATTACTAAGTCACTATCGGTATCACAACCAGGGAGCTATTTGTTTTCGTTAAATTAGCCCACTTGCTTCTAGTGCAGCTCCAGAATATATTTTTGGAAATAAATCAATGTTTATTTTTAATACTAAAATATATATATACCAGCTGTGCCAGCTGCAGCACAATCGATAACTATGACGGTAGTATCGATAGTTCTTATCACTAGCGTTCAGTGTTGCAAGGCACTTTTGGAAGTATCGTACAGTTGCAGCAATATATCGATAAGAAGAAGACCGCTGTGCTCGTTTTTAACAAGCTACATTTTTTAATTCTTGGTTCATTCTGTGTTAACTCTAAGCTATACGTCGGCTTAAAGCAATATTTGATATTTGACGGGTTTTCACCATTTCACTATGAATTGCATCACCAAACTCCAATATATTGGTTTTGTAACGATAGCTTAACGGCCGCTGTTAATAACAGTTCAGCAAATGTTAAGTTTCCGCGAATGTATCAAGATAATTTACACACGGTCACACTGCTCAAAACATTCCCAAAAATGATTATTTATGGCGTTTACATCGTGAGCAAGTCCGGCGGCCTTATATTCAATCTGGACAATAATGTGCCACGGATAGAGCACGAGAAGACATTCACATACCCGCTGGACTTGGTGCTTGACTACGATCCCAAGAAGGTCTCTGTGGCGTTTAACCGCAAGGATGGCATCAACGGTAGGCGTTCACTTTGTTTTTCACTCACTTGACTCATTATCACAATTGTTTTGCAGTGGGTCATGTGCTGGTCGCCGTCAATGGCGTACCAGTCAACGGTGCCACGCTGGAGGATGGACGGGAGGTGAAAAGCACACTGGAGTCGGCTGACAACTTTCCTATAAATCTAAAGTTCAGCCGTCCCAAAATGACCACAAACGAGAAAATCTTTCTTGCAAGCATGTTCTATCCACTGTTTGCCATTGCCAGCCAACTCAGCCCGGAGCCAAAGAGTTCCGGCATCGAGCTGCTTGAAGCGGACACCTTCACGTTGCACTGCTTTCAAACGCTCACTGGCGTTAAGTTCATTGTGATCTCGGAAACGGGCCTGAACGGCATGGATTTGTTGCTGCGGAAAGTCTATGAGTTGTACTCGGACTATGTGCTCAAAAATCCATTTTATTCGCTGGAGATGCCCATACGCTGCGAATTGTTTGATAATAAGCTACAGGAGCTGCTGTTACAGGTGGAGAAGACGGGGATAAACAATATTGATAAATAAAAAATATACATTGTTAAATATACACATACTGTTGCGGTATTATTTCCATTTCTATCACACCCTCTAAACAAGTCAGGAAATGTATTCATGTTTGTAACACGATATGTAAATATATTTAATTCGATAGGTTTTTCAAGTTAATTATTTTGTAATAGAAATGTTCATATTTATTTTCTTTTCATTCAAAAGTAAATTGCTTAAATCGACTAATATGTAACACTATAGTTATATTTATTTAAAAAAGAAATGATTAATACTGAAATCACGATCCGAATTTATAATAATTTTAGAGTATGTTCGCTTGGCATATATAATGCAGTAAGCTTTCACATTTTTCAGCATTCAGAGCACCTTTCACAATTTCCACACAATTGTCCTTATCAGTCTTATTGTAGGGCTGTCCCGCCGTCCATCTGTTATAAGGCATGGCCCTTCCGGTTGTGAGCGACATAAAGCTCATATCTTCGGCCAGACAATTTGAGGATGTCCAGTAGCCATCCGAGGGGGTTAGGGCCGCAATCAAGTCCATTTCGATACTGCTCTCAACGTTGAGCAAATGTCCTCCCATCTTGCGACAGTTATTAACAGCCTGATACCAGTTCACCTTCAGAGAGGACTCAATACGGTACAACTTGTTGCCAATTCGAAGTGGAAAGCTGTTGCAACTGCTAACACAAGTTTCCATCTCATTCGGTTGGGCAAAAACTTGAGCTGAAAACAAATATGAATAAATAAATAAAATATGATTAGTTAAGGCCGGAGTTTCGATCGGCTTAGAGCTACTTACGTGTATCACTCGACAGAACAAACTGCCACAGTTGCAGAGAAAATAATAGAAAGGCTAGTTTAACACCCATTTTGCTAGCTCGACCAGTACTGATGATTATTTAGCACAATTTTTGTATTTATAGGGTTGGTCGATGTGTGAATTATCAATCAATAAGATAGGAGAACAAATTAGTCACAAAAAAGTAGTTCCTAAGTATATATTGGCTAATAAAGGTCATAATTTATACCCAGGAATGGGAAACACTGTCTGAAAATCTATATCTTATCAGGTTGTGTACTTCACCTAGATGGCTCAAATACTCTTACAATTTTGAAAACCACTGTCAACGAGGTTTACAAATTGGATTTAGCTCTTTTCTGAGAAATTAACCATATTAATCATTCGCATCAATACGAAATATATTATTAATCTATGATATAATATAATATTTACTTAGGATAGTACTAATTCAAAACTAAGGTACCCAATTATAAATTGTACAATATATTTGCTTACGAAATTTGTAAATAAACTCCTTAATTAAATCAACAATGTTTTAGATTCGGTGTCAATTAGAACAGATCCTTAAACAGAAATTGTTCTGTACCGATGTGCAAATGGTTACTAAGCAAAACAATTTCACCTGTTTGGGTAAAGAACCGTTTTGCTTGTGCTATGAGTAAATTGCAATTTCGACTGCTTTAACTAATCATTCTTTTGATAACGCTTAAACATATTACCTAGACTTTGCGAGTATAAATATGAAGAGCATTCCCAACCAGCCATTAGTACTGGTAAATACGGCAAAATGGCGAGTAAACTTGGATTTCTATTATTTTTCCTACAATTGTGGCACTTTGGAATGCCAAATCAGACGTGTAAGTGATTAAAAAGAACTTTTTGATCGAATTCTTAAGAATGTGAAACATTTTAATTGTAGTTATGAGTGTAATGCCATTTGTTATCGGTGAAAGCAAATTTTCACATCAATTTGGTAACAAATTTTACCATGTTGAGGCCAATTCGAACGCAAACTGGTATCAGGCAGCGCAGAATTGCCGACAACTCGGAGGACATTTGCTGAACATTGAGAGCAGTAAGGAAATGGATGCGATCTTGTCCATATTACCATCGGAGAGTTACTGGATATCCGGAAATAGTTTGGCAGGCAACAGGGAGTGGAAATCTATTGCCACTGGAAGGGCCATGCCTTATTTAAGATGGCTTCCCGGGGAGCCCAACAACGCGGACGATAATGAGTATTGCGTTGAATTGAGGGGATCAGGTTTTAATGACGCGGATTGTTCATGGGCATTATTCTACATATGCGAAGCAAAAATAATATAAATATTGTGAGAAATATGCTATTCATTAGATTATCAAACGATTTGTATCGAATTTGGTTGACCTAGTTTCTAGAGTACGGATAGAAATATTCCGTTCATACGGAGAGACAGGCAGATAGACGGACACTGCATAATCCCAATATGCTCTTATTTCCATTAAATTTTATAAATAAAGTACAAAAAAATGTGGTGAAACTCTAACCAATTACGTTTTAAATAGACATAGTATTATTTCTACAATAATAATAACATTTAATAATTATAATAATAAATTAAATATTTATTAATGCCATAGTTTTAATCTGTGTCACATTGGGCGAATATCTTTTCTGAATTAACCATCCAAATACGTTTGTTCCAATTAAGCACTTTATTTATAACAAGTAACAATGCTCTAGTCGAGCATACCCGACTACAAGACTTTCTGTACCCAGGCATAACATTTTTAAGCACATCGATTTTTCAAAATTTGGTGTCTCTAGCTCTTATAGTTGATGAGATCGACGCGTTCTATAACCTACGAAAATGTTAACAATTGAAGACCAGTGCAGAGCAGTGTTTTTTATCCGATAGTTAGTTATCACCAATTTTCTGGAGCGAGTAGAGTTAAAATATTTAAAATAATCTTGATTTGATTATTGAAGAACACACTCAAAACACAAGATTAGTTAATCTGGTTACTGATCGTTATTAAGCATATATAATTAAGCTTTAGTCTGGTCGACAATGCCTTCTGTCTGATACATACTTAGTTTTACTCCTTTTACCGTGTGAAATGTAATACAAAACATTAGTTACATTTACATCATATTTATTTATAAAGGAACTTATGGATATCCACACCTTGACAAGCCGAGTACCATAATTTTAAAGTATATTTCCTTGGCAAACATAATGCAGTAATTTTTCACATTTTGCAGCATTCAGAGCACCTTTCACAATTTCGACACATTCGTCCATTTCATTCTTATTGTTGGGCTGTCCCGCCGTCCATCTGTTATAAGGCATGGCCCTTCCGGTTGTGAGCGACATAAAGTTCATATCTTCGGCCAGACAATTTGAGGATGTCCAGTAGCCATCCGAGGGGGTTAGGGCCACAATCAAGTCCATTTCGATACTGCTCTCAACGTTGAGCAAATGTCCTCCCATCTTGCGACAGTTATTAACAGCCTGATACCAGTTTACCTTCAGCGAGGACTCAATGAGGTACAACTTGCTGCCAATTCGAATTGGAAAATTATTGCAACTGCTAACACAAGTTTCCATCTCATTCGGTTGGGCAAAAACTTGAGCTAAAAACAAATATGAATATGATAAGTAAAGGCTGGAGTTTCGATCGATTTAGAGCTATTCACGTGTTTCACTCGACAGGACAAACTGCCATAGTTGCAGAGAAAACAATAGAAAGACTAGTTTAACACCCATTTTGTTAGCTCGACCAGTACTGATGATTATTAAGTACAATTTTTGTATTTATAGGCTTGGTGGACGTGTGAAATTATCAATGAATAAGATAAGAGTGCAAATTGCTCATAATAAACGCTGGTATTAACTACCAATGTATGTATTGCGTTGGTAAGGTAATAAATTGTACACAGGAACGGGAAGTAATTTCCAATAATAAAGAACCTCTACTATCTGAATTGATACCTTTTTGTTCTAAATATAATTTGGGTTTATTAGGGCTATAAATTGTGAACAGCAACGGAAGTAACTTTCTATAACAACAGCTATTATCTAAATGGCTACCCACTTGTAAAGGTCCATTAAGGTCAGTGATTACTATTTTAATCTGTATTTACTGATTTAAAATAGTATCAAAGTGATGTAAGAAAGCAAGTACTGTACCCTATTCCCTCTCCGTGTTAGTTCAAATCACGCATAATCTCAAATTAAACCTATTTGTATTCTTAAAGGTTTTGTTTTTAGACGCGGGTCTTAGTAGGAGTTTAATTCAGCCTATTCTATTAATCGATACACAAATCTCGTCAGATCATAAATATGTTGACCACTTTCTAAGTGGTTAACCATATATTTTAAGTTATCAACCAAGCGTGTACTTTACCCAAAATAATCATTCTCATCAAATATATATGACGGTAATCTGGTACAATAGTTTAGTTAAGAAATGTGTATCGCACTGAAGGAGAGATTTCCGACCAAACAAAGTATATATATTCATTTTTAGCATCAATATCCGAGTTATAAAAGTTAATTATACTCGGCTTGAGCAAAAAAATTAAAAAGATTCATTGGGCTTGTGAAATGTTCGTCTGTCCGTCTGTATGAACGCAAGTTTTTTCCACACCCTTTAAGCTATGGCAACCAAACTTGGTACACATATTGCTCTATACCCTGAGTTTATAAAGTGTCAAGGTCTACCACCCCCAACCCCACCCCATCCCCTGCAATTTGGCGGCAAAAAAGGCAAGGCTTCAATTAAATCCACCAATTTATATGGGTATCGAATTTAAAACCAATAAAGTTGATACTCTCAGAAAAATCTAGAATTGAACATTTAATTAATATGTATATGCTTAAAGTAATGTATTTTTCAGAGCCCCTCAAATCAGGTATGGCCAGTGTGCTAACTTGCGGCATACAAGGCTCCGGATTCAAATCCAAGATCTACCTTATACATATATAACACTTATACATATACCTATCAACGATATCAACGTCATTAGATATGCCAAATCTTTGCCTATTGTCGATAAATACTGTATACGTTCAAAAGAAAAACGCATCGTACAAAAAATACTTTGCTAAAATTCAAAATTCGTATACTAGTATTAGAGTGAAGACCAACTGAAGTTTGACATAGGTTTATTTCTCTTAAATTATTTTTGCTTCGCAAATATACATTTATTTAGATTTACAAGCTTCGTTATTTACTATCTGTCTGTCTTCCGTATGATCACAATTTTTGTTTGACACTCTTGCAGCTAGAACAACCAAATTTGATACACATGCTGGCAAATACCAACGTTTAATAATTCAATTAAAGCAACGTTCTCACTAGTTATACCCTAGCAGAGGGTATTATAATTTTGTCTCGAAATGTGTAATGTAATAACTGAAGGAGAAGTTTCCAACAAAGTATATATATTATAAATCAGCATGAATAGCCGAGTCGATATAGCGATGTGCGTCAGTCCGTCTGTTTCTATGCGAACTAGTCTCTCAGATTTAAAGCTATCGTAATGAAACTTGGCACAGACTCTTCTTTTGCTGCAGGCATTACATATGTCGGTACCGACCGAATCACTCACGGACCACTATAACATATAGCTGCCATAGGAATTGTCTGTCGGCAACTATGTTTTTGTACGAAAAACTTTTTTGTTTATAAAGTTATCGTTCTCATACAGAGTCTCTAGAAAGATTATACAATCCGACTAAATTTGGTGAAAATCGGACCACTATATCACTATATCAAACTTATTGCTTATACAAATTTTTTATTCAAACAAAGTGAGAGTTTTATTATAATTCAAATAGTTTCCTATAATTTGAACAAAATTGGACCACATGGCTCCCATATGAGCAATCAGACATAAGTTTTGTATAAAAATTAATTCCTGCTAGGGTATATAGCTTCGGAACTCCAAAAATAGTCGTCCTTTCTTGGTTTATACTATTTTTGCCTCGCATATGTAAGAAAGTTTCCCAAAACACTTCATATCGTTAAGTACACCTGATCCCCACATTTCAACGCAAAATTCATTATTGTTCGCGTTGTTGGGCTCATTGTTAGCCCATCTTAAATAAGGCATGAACCTTCCAGTGGCTATCGAAATCCACTCCCAGTTGCCTGCTAAACGATTTGCGGATAACCAGTGGCGCTGCTTTGGTAATATGGCCAAGAGTGCATCCTGTTCCTCACTGCTCTCAATGTTCCACAAATGTCCTCCCAGTCGTCGGCAATTGTGGGCTGCCTCATACCAGGTTGCTTTTGAATTAGCCTCAACATGGTACAATTTGTTGCCAAATTGATGTGAAAATTTGCTTTCACCGATAACAAATGGCATCACACTCATAACTAAAAGTAAACACAGAAGTTATTTAAGCTAGAATATCCTTCAATCAACTTACTTGTATGGTTTGACTCATTTAATTGGGTCTGATTTGGCATTCCAAAGTGCCACAATTGTAGGAATAATAATAGAAACCCGAATTTACTCGCCATTTTGCCGTCTTACCCAGTTCTAATGGCAGTTTAAACATTCTCCTCATATTTATACTCCCAAATTGCTCAGCAAAGTATGTGTGACGTTATCAAAAGAAAGATTATTATCGTAATTAATTGAGCGGAAACAAATTTTTAATCTTTATTAACTTGAAAAACAATTAATAGCAATTATGTCAAATACTTAGAGATTAAAGATTCCTCACGTTTTTATACTGCAAGGGCAGAGGATAATATTTTTTTTTAACTATATATGTAACGCATTGAAGAATACGTTTTCGACCCCCGAGTTGATCTATCCCTACCAAACTCACAAAATTAAGCATTCATTATGATTTGTAAAGGTTGAATAGGAATATATATACACAAATAGAAACAATTTATTATCTGTAAAATTTACACATTTCATAATCATAATACACAGACACTTGTACCATGTATGTTAATCTTGATAAATCAGCGGCCAATTTACAAAGTGAAAATCTGTATAACAATTATAATCGTTCAAAGCTTAAGTTCATCCAAAGGCTTTCACTTCAACGCAATGCTTATTGTTACCATGTTTATTAGGTTCTCCAGACCCACACACGAGAAAGGTCGGCTTATGACCAGTCGTTAACGAAATATATTCACCCCCTTTACTGATATCACTGATATCTACCCAAAAGTTGTGCGGCCTAAATATCTCGCTTAATGCATCCAACACCTCCTGACTTTTTACACTGACCAGATCCACTTATGCCCAGCGGCAAACCAATTAAGCCGATTATCTTTCTCGATATATGTAGTATTTAGATCTAATTTTTTCTAAGCAAACATTGCTTTTCCAGCCACGAAGCGTGCTCCAACAAAGACTTCACAATTTTAAAGCAGTAAGCACCACAACTATTCTCCAGTTATCTCGACTCCTCGTAAATCTGTTATTAAGTACGCACTTTATATATATATATTAATCTTTTAGTTGAGATTTCTGCACCGCCCTGCCCTCTTGCACTGCCTGGGCAAAGATTAGAAGACCAATTAAATAATTAATATACTCACAATTTAATATTTATTTATTATATGCAAAACTAAAACTCAAAAATGTTGATCAAAGTAGCGAGATAATGATTTTATTTCGAGTATTTGTATTACCATCTCAAAACTGCGGCGTCGAATCAATGCATAGAAATTTCTTCGAGGTAAAAGGAAAATTTAAAATATAAAAAATTGAAAATAGCCTAAGCTTCTAGCAAAAATCATTTTAATGTTCTAATCGATTTGAATATGCGCTGGCAGTGCTGCATTTCTACAGATTTTATTTAAGCAGTAATCGGCTTTCATTTGTAAAATCATAATCACCAATAATATGGGATTTATTTATATATTCTATATAAATATTATATATTCTATATAAATAAATCCCATATTATTGGTGAGCGCCTTCCTTTTCTGTTTTGTTGACAAGAACTTATTTTTCCCTTGTACCAGAATATCTTACAACGTACTGAGGTTGATCCATTCCTGTTGATCTGTTCATTTTAAATTTTAAATAAATATATACAATGTTTATATGTTTTATGAATAAGTATATATTTATAGTTTATATATTCTTTTCAGTTTACTGCTAAAGCATTACAAAATTCTTGTTTAAGCTACGAGTTATACATAACACCTATTGGCATACTTAGAAAAGTAAACGTATTTATATTCGCACTAAATATGTATGTACAAAATTTGAATATATGTACATACTCGTATATAATTATATATATATATATATATATTTCTCAAAATGCTAAAACGCACGTTCCATATACAGACAATTCGATCTCCTTCCTGCTTATTTATTTATTGCATGTAAGTCTAAAGAAATACAATATGAATAGTGCGTAGGCATTCGATAATGAATGTTAATAAGTATGATTAAATTACTCAGATATAGTACATATAATTGTGAAATTGATAGGTTTCATTAGCGACATACACGTACAGTTTATTAATAATATTGCAATAAGTTTTGGGACTCTCATTTCCACATACACATAATTTGTTGAGCTATTACAACTGCGCCCCATCAAATTCCAATAGGTACTCTTAATAATTTCGGAAAATATCAGATTTGAGATAAACAGACAATTGATGAAACAAAATTAGCCACATCGTTTTTCTTTTTGGTTTACAAGAGGAGCCACAGTTCAATTAACCTTGGAAATGCGTATCACAGATACACAAAGATTCCAAAGCTGATCTGGCTACAATTGACTATTGAGAAAGCAAAGCAATTACAATAAAATTGATTATTAAATAAACATTTGTATTTTTATATAGGTAATTGTATATGTTTGCTCTTTTCATATTGGCAGGAACACTTTGTGGTTGGTTCGTTTCTAACCGATCAAATTAACAAAACACAATACAAAATGCACTTATTTAACATTTTGAAATATGTTACAAAACTCTATTCAGTCGTTGGCCTCTTAGCACTTGCTTATTCAGATTTTTGGTTGACTTGCACTATAAAGTTTAGCATTATCTAATGAAACATTGAAATTGAGCTTAAACTCTATCAATTTTACTTATTTTCTGGGCATATTTCCATATGTGAAATGCATGTTTGTATTGTCAATGTTAATTTTCTAGTCTTTTACACCATATTTGATTTTTTTTTGTTTCTTCGATGTTTGAAATAAAGTTTTCGAAAGGCCTTTGTGTATCATTCTTTTTTATACATATATATATATAATTGTTTATAATAATTGCCAAGCAAAATTATTTAGCAGGCGGCTGGGATATGTTTCATAGCACTAAAGATACGGGCCATAGTAAACTATACGGGGCGGGGTTTGAGGGCAACTCTCAGATGCTAATGCTAAGTTGAAGACATATTTGTAGACTTATCGTAACATAATTTGCACTAATTGAAAATTGTATTTCTTTTATTTGCTGCATTTTTAGTTTTTGTTTAGAATTTTTTGTGTTTTTGTATGCTTAATGTAAATAAATTATATCACAACAATAGAGACAAAGTTTGGGTATGTGTGTGTGTGTGTGTGTGTGTGTGAGAGAGAGTGTGTATGCGTGTATGTGGGTGTGGGTGTGTCCGGCTGCTTTGGAGCATCGAGTTTTAAACAAAGGCAAACGGAACGGGCTGCACGCAGAATACAAAATATAATTAAATAAACATGCGACACTTATATACAAGACGTTTGGGCTTAGTACAACATTAAAGAGCACATATACACACACATGTACATGCACACACACACACACTGAACGAGATTGTTGCAGATACAGCCACACACCCGCACACACTGGCACACACACACACACAGGCGCAGCAATGTTCCACTGAGATCCAATACAAGAGTGACGCCCATTGGGCCCGTCTAGCGCTCATTTAATACTAGCTCTTGCTGAGCGCTTTCTTTTTCCTTTGTACCAGAATATCGTAGAACGGATTGTGGCTGATGGACTGCGTCAGGCGCTTGATCCATTCCTGTTGATCCTCCTCCGTAGCGGCAGACATGCGATACACCGTATGCTTGCCCTCCACCACCTGCAAATTGGGGAAATCAAATTTAGTAAAGGATACAATGTGTCATTTATTGGGGGACTCACCTTTCCCTCGGAATCAGTCTTGCATGCCTTGATGATATCGGCGCCACCTGTGGCAAACAGCTCGAAGCAGTGCGGTTTACTGCGATCCTGAATCTCGCGCACCGATATATTCTCCAGCGGTATAATGCCACGGGGCTCCTTATCCGTGGTATATTCGAAATAGTACAGGCAATTGTCGTTCAATATGAACCAGCGCCTCTTCCACGATTTATATCTGTTTGGTGTGAGAATTGCATTTGAAAACAACTTTCTGTGAATTTATAGAGTTGTGTGCTTAGCTCACCTGCCGCCCTGTTTCCAGAGCCAGCCCTCTTTGTCTGGATTGAAGAAGGTGTGCATCAGATCGTTGCCATCGTCTTGGGGTATTTTGAAGGGTTCTGTGCGAATGGACTCGTACAGCGATTCGAGCAGGCCACGGGGCAAATCGCCGCCGTTGTTAATTCCCCGATTCATTGAAATGAATTGCTCAACGGTGGGTTTGTCTTTGACCTAAAGAAACGAGAACACATAATATGAAACTTTAATTATAACACATACGTCATGAATAACTCTACCACAATTTCCAACATTTGAACAAAGAAATAGAAGATTACTAATTAATGAAGAATTTGTAATGCTGCTGATATCACTTTCAAGATGGCCACAAGCCAATTAGTTGCCACTCAGCAATTTGAAATCGTGTGAAATACTTTAGACTTGACCTATTTATAGCCCCATGCACAACAATTTTGTAATTGCCCCAACGCACAGCTGGGGAAATGTGGAAATGGGGAAATGCGGAAATGCGTCGTGTGGACCGTCGATAATTGCTGGCTGACAGGCGACAGAGAATTCAATTCCGCAGTTGTAGGACGGTTTTGGCCACGCGTCGCACATTTTGCGATATCTTTCGGTTTTGGCACACAGACACACCAACAACTTCCTGTCGCTCCCAGGCACTTCCGGTTCACAAAACCATGACAGTGCATTGTAATTCGGTGCCAAAAAAACCAACAAAATAAAAAACCAATTTAAAAAACAAACAGACATTTATTGGCTCATTTGCGAAATTGAGAAACAAGCCGAAAATTAATTTGGGGCACTCAAGGCCAAAAGATTAAAAGCTTAACTGCTTGAAATAATTAAAATTAGCGGGTTAATTGTAATCTCTCTATTTGCAAATACAGTGTACGCTCAAAAGAGCGAAAATCGTTTTTGATATATTGATGAAATTTTCTTAAAAATACTTATACAAATTCATTTAAAAGTGTGAACACTTTCGGTTGCTTTTGAATAGATTTATAGAGCGTTACTTCACCTACAAAAGTATCTTAAGTATTCTTTCTAAACACAATATCGCTCATCTCTAACGTACGCTTGCAATTGAGTGTGACCGCGTTCTATCCTACACTTGGTATTTAATCGATATATTTGTATTGTTGCATGCAGTTGGTATTTATTCGATACATTTAGTTGGCATTTAATCAATAAAGCATTAAGCAACGTGTCGTGAATACCCCAATGTAATTAATCATTTCAGCCATAGACTAACCTCTCGTCTCACTTTATAGAGTTATAAGTTATCAGCAATCAGTCAGTCACTCAGTCAGTCAGGTTAAAGAATTTTATATATATAGCAGACAATTGAAATAAGTTTCACTTACCGATGGATTGTGCAGCGATGTATTGAGCATAATAATAGCAAAGCTGAGCACATAGCAGGTATCCGTGTTGGTGAAGATATCCGGATTGAGCTGACAGTAGCGCTGTGCGAAGCACTCCATCATGCGATCGATCTTTTGGGCCTCGCCAGGCAACCGAAAGGACCACAGGAATTGCCTATGCGATTAAATGCCATATAGTAAATTAGTTAATGTTGGAAGGGGGAGGGAGCTTGTTTTGGGACCTACCTCAGGGCCTGTACCAGTATCAGATTGGTGAAATCATGCAGGGCCACAAATGCCTTTAGCACATCCTCGTTGAAATCGTTTTTCTCGCCGAGGTAATCGCCTGGAAAGTGAAACAGAAATGAGCATGAAAATTTATGTTATGCGCTATGAGTTTTAATTGAATTTTCCTCAGTGGCGTTGTGCACAATTTAAGAGGCGGCCAATGTTGCAAACTTAATTTACCTATGGCGGTTTTGTTCAGTCCTTCGCCCTTGTAAAGGAAATGCGCCACATCCTGCGGATCGTGACGCAACAGTCGATTCTCTACGAGATACTCAATGCCTGCAAATATACAACAACAAAAATTAAATTAGTCAAAGATTTAATATAAAAGATACCACAATTTACAATTTAGGCTAACCCTCAAAACCAGATTAGAACGCACCCGGAAATTCCAGCCGAGTCAACCCAAATGCAGCCCAAACAATACATAATCTCTCCATATATGTGCATGTCTTTTATGTATCGTCGGCGACCCGCAACATAAACCACACCAATCTCAATAATACAAAAAAAAATAATAATAAGAATAAGGAGCGGCTGTAATGGCGAGACATCGATGTCATTATTTGCCAATCAAAGCGCGGAGGGCCCCGAGGCTCAGCAATTTGCGATAAAAGCCGGAAATCAAGCAAAACACACACAACATGAAATGGAGCTCAGGGAAAATAAAGTAAATGCATTAAGAGCAAACAACAAATGGCGCGGAATGTGCGACGAGCCTCAACAGATTTGGCAATCGCGTGAGACTTGTCTGATTCAAGGGTAGATAGAAATTACCATATAGTAACAAGAGTTACCATATTACAAATATTGTTATTTAATGGAATACCAAACCACAAAGGTAGAACTATAGAAACAGACATATCAAAGCTATTTATTAAATAAATTGTAAGCAAATGAAAACGCTCACTTAAAACGAACTGTTTCCTCAAAGAGTTCACTTATGTTAGGGGATTGTTGTTTAATTATTGTCCGCAACGGATCTATAAATAAATCTATATTAATTTTTGCATAATTGTAATTGTCTGTGTGCTTCTGTTTTTGTTCATTTTAAATGTTAATGCCCATTTGAATACAACTCCTTTGAGCTCTTTATGCTGAAAACAGTCTGTTATGTTACAGAGTTTTATGTAGCATTGCCCATATCTAGATATAATAATTTCTCAATTTATTGAAAAATATATTTATTTATGAATTAGATAAAACTCTTGAAAAGAACAAATTCCGAGCATCATCTAAGCTTACATTATATATAGTAATTATAAAAGGAATTACACTACTAATATAGGGGATATAATATGTATAATATGCGAGATATTATAAATTTTAATAATTAATAATAAATTAATATAAGAATGATAAAATAGTGATATATCATACACTCAGCTCTGTTTCCATCCCAAAGTACTTTTCATTTCGATATTTTCGACTTTGTTGTCCCGTTTTTTGAATAAAATATCAAAAAAATGATCTTGAGTTAAATTGCAAAAAACTTTCAAGCTAAACCGATCTAACAACTGCTAAGAATTTAAATTCAGAATGTATTCGTTGAAATCGAAAATGGGAAATAACACAAAATGTATTTATAAGTATAGGAAAAATAAAAGTACAGAATTTCGCATTATAACTGTGCCCATATTATCTACATATATTAAATTTATTCAATCCATAAAACCAGAGTTCAGAAACTATTTGAGAAAAAGTAATTCCGTATTTTGCATTAATTCTTTTTAACAATAGAATGTAGGTACATCGCCAACAAGTTGAGCGTAATCTTCTTCAGTATTTATATTCTTGTTTGTTTTTTCCTTTCTGTCGCAGACACATTGGCTTTTCAGATTGAAGCTTTCCTAGTTTGTTGTGGCAAATGGGAATCCATATAAAGAACATTGACAACGACAGCAACAACAACATTGGCAATAATAATGCGAAATGGCAACGATAATGACAAAGGAGTCGCCTGGAGGAGCCATCAGGCAGAGGCCGAGGCAGAGGCAGAAACTTTTTGCGTGTTGTCGCGGGCGTCACACGCGATTAGCATCAGCAAGTTGGCAGTGCCACACAACCCCCAACCACCCGCCCCACACCATTCCCAGACAACGTTTCTGTGCGTTATAGATGTGACATTTGTGAGCTATTAATTTAAGTGTGTGTGCGTGCGAGTGTGTGTGTGTGTGTGGTGTGGTGTGGCGTGTGTGCTTTGAGTGTGCCTCGATGTTGATAATCGCCCGATAAAGCGACAAATGACGCTGCCCTGTACAAAATCCGCAGACAGCCGCCACCGCCCCACCGCCCAACCACCCAACCGCCGCCAGGGACCTTTCCAGTTTTTAATAAGCGACGCGTTGTCGGCTCGTTTCCGAACTAAACTCGAATCCCTATTGTTATCGGGGCGGTCGCTGACTCCTCCACCCATCGGGCCATTTGCAACAAATACTTGAATGTGGATTAGCATTTTTATTGTGTCCGGAATCGAATGCAGGATGCGCCCTGTTGTTCCCTAACGTGGCCCAATTTTGACTTGTCAACGTTAATTTATGGCACAGACATCGATGAAAATATTTGATTGCCTCTTAAATAAGGAGGGGAATGCGCCCGCTTGCCGGGGCAAAGATCTTGGGATGTTTGCTGTGGAAACATGTTGAATATTTGGGTCACGTGGGATCACATCGGAAATAAATATACAAGTGTTTACCTATTCTTATAATAGTACAACTTTTCTAAAAGTGGCATTCTCTGGCATTCTTATAATAGTACTACCTTTCTAAAAGTGTCGTTATAAAGAGTGAAAACAATCTATATTCTATTATTTTCTCGTCTATTCTTATAATTGCACAACTTTCCTTAAAGTGTTGTTATAGCGAATGATAGCTCTATATGTTCTACTATTTTCTCTTCTATTCTTATAATAGTAGAACTTTCCTCAAAGTATTGTTTTAGAAAATAGAGAATAATAACAATCTATGAAAAACTTACGTTTTTCCTTTTAAAACTGTACAATAAATATAATCATAAATTTTACCTATGGTAAAAATTTATCCCTTTTCATTTTTAATATAAACTTCTAAAGTTTTGTTATAGAGCATATTTCTAATCTAGCATTGCGATAATATATGTTTTTGTTTAAAAAACATTCAGTAATTTTAGCTACTATTGTAAGGGGTTTTCAGTCCTTGTTTTTCAATATAATCTATTAGTATTCAATAAAAAAACAAGTAAGAATGCTATAGTCGAGTATACCCGACTACGAAACTCCCTGTACCCAGGTCAAAAATTTCCGATCGCATCTTCGTTAACTTACACATACATACACAGATACGCACACGCACGAGCCACAGCGCAAGCCAGGCATTTTAAGTTGTGACTGTGCTTCTTCTTCCCCTTGCTGCAGCACTGAATCTTCTTTCGTGAATAACTTAGGTGTTTATTATCCGATCGACTGAAATTTGGACAGTAGATTAAGAGGGACTAAAGTACTGGACATGCCAAATCTTAAAGCTATATCTTGAAAATTGTAACTGTAAAACGGTTTTTATCGAATAGCGGGGGAACGGGGGGAGATATCTCAAATCTAAAATAAACTTGACCTGCTCCCGCTATACACGAACCTACATTCCAAATTTGGTGTCTCTAGCTCTTATAGTTGCTGAGATCCTTGCGTTCATACATACGGACAGACAGACGGACAGACGGACGGACGGACAGACGGACAGACGGACAGACGGACAGACGGACAGACGGACAGACAGACGGACATGGCCAAATCGAAATCTCTTTTGATACTGATCAAGAATATATATACTTTATAGGGTCGGAGATGTCTCCTTCTGCCTGTTACATACTTTTGCACAAATCCAATACCCCCTTTTTACCCATTTTATGGGTACAGGAGTAAAAATCTCCTTCGTAGTCTTTCATTTGTTATAACCTTGTCAAAACTGAACCAATATAGATTCAGATTGATTCTTGTGTCTTGTGTGATTGATTTATCATGTAAATGTTATTTATGAAAAAAATATATAATTTTTGTTATAAAATACTAATATTTTAGTAAAATGTAATACCTCAAATTTGATTTCCAATTGTTTTCTCACCACAAAAAAAGCATGAAGCGCTACTTTAAGACCTTTTCTAATGCTAGCGAAGTATTCGTTTTTGGCTTATCAATTATAGGAATTAATAAAAAGAAAATTCCTTAAGAATGAAGAGAACATATCAATGCGAGTAACTTTCAGCTGTCCGTAACTATTCCGCCCGCATATTTGGCCTTCTCCGACTGTCAGTCAGCACGCTACCCTTCACAGATCTCAGATATACGGCGACATTGACATTTCCATTAAATTAAACGCCCGGGCACTCGTCGGATCCACACTGCACGTACTACGGATGTCAACGAACTGTCAAATTTGTCGGCGCTTTAAGATAGTGCCGGGAAGAGTTCTCCGCATGCCACCCATGAGGAGTTCCAGGGGCGGCTGCAATGTGTTGACATCGCGTGGCATTCGCTGCATCTCATTTCGGGCTCATTACGTTATTAAATTAACGTCGAAATTATTATCCTCGTACTGCTGTGCCCCCCGTTCCATCCACATATCTGTCTCCCCAAGCCACCCAATTATGACAGCGTAAATTTGCATGGCAATTTTTCATTTTGGCGCCGTCACGATTCAAGTCTTCATGGAGCGTCAAATCTCTGTCTTGTCTTTCATCAAGAGCAGCTCAATTATAAAGCATTTCATTTCATTTAATTTGTTATCGTCGTCATTGAAATTTCATTTAAATCATGCGCACATTTACATCATTATTATTATTTTTTTCCCCTGATTTCCTTGATGATTAAAAAATTGAAAATTGATAACTCGGTTGGGCCTTCCTCATTGAAGATGCAAAAGTATTGGCATGAAGAGCCTTCTTTTAATTGCATTCACATTTTTGAACATATTTACAGCTTTGCATAAGAAAATATATTTTCGGATTACAAAACTAAATTTCTAAATACGAATTTTGAATAACAAATGCTGGAGATTTTATTAAGTGTGGATTATTTTTTGAACATAATTAAAATAAAAACAAATATATATATGGAAATATATAATATATACAATATATAATCAGCATGAATAGCCGAGTCAATATAGTGATGTCCGTCAGTCCGTCTGTTTCTATGCGAACTAGTCTCTCAGATTTAAAGCTATCGTGATGAAACTTGGCACAGTCCCTTTTTTTGCTGCAGGCAGAACATATGTCGGAACCGACCGGATCACTCACGGACCACTATAACATATAGCTGCCATAGGAATTGTCTGTCGGCAACTATGTTTTTGTACGAAAAACTTTTTTGTTTATAAAGTTATCGTTCTCATACAGAGTCTCTAGAAAGATTATACAATCCGACTAAATTTGGTCAAAATCGGACCACTATATCACTATATCAAACTTTTTGTTTATACATATATTTCATCCAAACTTAGTGAGAGTTTTATTATACTTCAAACAGTTTCCTATAATTTGATCAAAATCGGAAAAATAAATTCCTGATAGGGTATATAGCTTCGGCACTCGAAGATAGCCGTCCTTTCTTGTTTTTATTATAATGTACACTTCGTTAAAAAAAAAACAAATTAACATTCAAATACTTCTGCTAGCCTAAAAATAAAACTTTTACTGCTACTGTCAAAGTCAATCTTAATGTCAATTGAAGCCCTCAGTCTGGTTTAACTGCAGGTAGTACGTGATATCTGGCTTAAATATACATAATAGTAGCTGCGTGCATATATTTTTCACGCATCGTAAACATTTAAATTGTTATTTTCAAACAGTTATTGCTGGACGCTATATAAACATGGGTAATTTAGAAGATGTTTTTTGCAAATGATTTTTTTTAACCTCGTCACTTAACTGGTTAAACAATTAAAATATTTGAATAGATGGAAATGATTCTGTCGCCTTGAAGAGCTCATATCGATAAAGAGCTGTTGTCAGATTAACGAGTTAAATGCTTAAAGTATCGATTAAATACTAAGCGCATGCGGAGAATTCGATATTTTCAGCATATGCGAGTGCGGTCACACTAAAGCAAGGCAGCTGCGTAAAAAATAAATAAATATCAGCTTGTCTCAAAAGTGAGAAATCAATTGCTATCTGTTCTCAAAATGATTTAAATTGAATGAACTCATGTCCTTTGCAGTGACAGAACCAAAGCGGCGCCGAAGGGAAACGGAATGCAAGAGATGGAGCGATGAGGAGACGCGCACAGTCCTTGAATACATGGAGCTGCATGGCAACATTGAGGTAAATATTTTGGTCTGGCTTCATTTGACGCTCTACTCGATAAACATAAACAATACAGAAACCAACGGCCCGGGTTTATTACAACAAACTTATTAAAGAAACCGGCATCAACTGTGCGTGGCATTCGCTAAAATGCAAAGTTCGATACCTGAGGATGACCCTGGTGAGGGCCAATGAAACCAGCAGCTTAACGGGTGCCAATCTAGATGATAAGGATGCAGCTCGCCTAATGCAAGGTAAATAGTAAGGAGCAGCTGCATGGCAGACATGCTTCCGAAAACAGCTATGGTAATCTGATCTAAACAGAAATCGGAATCAACCAGTAGAGTAGAAAGTAATCAACTTAATTTTATAAACAACAAATATTGTATTATACAGAAACTGAATCTTCAACCAAAAGTTCCCGTTAAAGCTATAAGAATATTTGATCAAGTTTTATCAAATAAACTATTGGGTTTTGTTATTTATACTTAATCCCAACTTTTCACCGATTGTTACCAAAGATATTTATAAAAATTCTAGAACAACGATCAACGGTTCTGTATAATGATCCGCTCAAATATCGCTTTATCAACTCAGCATATCGCACTGATCACGAAGCTAAACTTCTGATCAAACGCATCTAACACATTATAATTGATATTTTCGGTTTACTCAATAAAAGCATAAGAAGAATGTTACTATTATCTCAATTTGTAGTAGAAAATATACTTATGTTTCATTTAGAATTTATAAGATAGTTCTACCTTATTTAATAAATATTTATTTTCTTTCATCTCTATGGTTTAAATGTATTCCTAGATGAAGTAAAAAGGCAAATATGTCCATACTATGACCAGCTGACAAACATATTCAGTAATGCCAGAGAGGGCCAACAAGTGGACTTCAAGCCCCTTGAGGTGATCGACAATGCCGTGGATGGCATCGACTGTGAGGTATCTGTGAGCCACAGTGATATGGGCAGCTTTATTTTAGAGTCATCCGGCTCGGAGTCTGAGGCAAGTCCGGCACACAAAGGCAAAATTCGCATGAATAAGACAACACGTAAAAAGGGCAATACGGCAATGGATAAAATAGCCCGCCTGGAAGCTGAAAGAATCGAAGTTCGCGGGAAGCAGCAACAACTGGAGATGGACAAATTACAGTGGACAAAACATATGGAAGAAAGTAAACTGCAATTGGAGATGGAAAAGTTCGAATGGGCGAAGGTGGTTGAGGAGCGAAGATTGTTATTGGAGGAGAAGAAACTCAGTTTGGAAGAAAAGAGACTAGACAATGAATATGCATTGCGTAAACTTGAACTAGAGCTTAAACATAATACTAACAATTGAATAAACGACAACTTTTTAGTGAATTTCGTATATGGGAAATCTTTCCAAAAATGAAGAAAGGCTTAAGATATTTATATTTCTTGAGTTGATCTGAATATACTTAAACATATTTGATTGGTTTGTTCGGTCTTGAATATCAAGTAAACCCCATTATAGATTTGAATTGAAACTCACCTTTCTTGGGATCCATGTTGAACTTTTTGCGCCCAATCGACATCTGTTTATCCTTATTGGAATGCTTGTCTTCTGGCACATCCAGCGCCTCCATTTCCGAAACGACCTCGCACAGCTCATCTTTGATTTGCTATAATTAAAACAATAAAGAAAACATTTTTAAATGAAATTGAGAGTTGAACTTTCACAGCATTTGTATGCGCCAGCTGTAACTTTAGCGATGCCTGAGTACATACAAATGCTCAGGTATAAATAGATAAATATGTGAAATGAATTGCAGTTGTATAATTTGCGGAAATGAGGCGACAATTGTTGCTAAAAATACTTATGAAAACTGTTTACGGAATGCAAACGTTGAACCGTTAAACAACGAACGCAAATAATTCACATTCGCATTCGCATTCGCATTCACACTCGACACTCACAAAGTGCGAATCATTTGCATCTTTCCAGTGGCGATTGGCGCCAAACGGACGAACGAATTGGATTCACTTGAAACGACGATTTTGTGATTCGTTTCAAGTGCTAAAAATACAAATGTCTAGAGATTCATAGCGAATTTGATTTAATTGAATCATATGAGCATGGAAAACACGAGTACCTGACACCGTATGGGTCCATTCTTGGGGTCATTCAGAGCATAGACAACAGACAATTGTGAGTACTACTCGCCGTCTATTCATGCTGTAATAAGTATTCAAAGAGGCGTGACAAATTTGTCAAACATACAATTGAAGTGACAACGAACGAACGAACGAACGAACGAACGAGGCCGCTCACAAGTTGTAAATGTATCTGTAGCACATTTGAGATACAGATACAGTTGCTGCACTCAAGTGTCTAGTTATTTGTCAGTCTGTTGACGCTTGACTGGCAACGGCCACGAGACCGGAACATATCAATTGCCCCAACATTGCCCCCGCTCTGCGCCCATATGACCTTCTGACTCATTTGCTCAGCCTATATGCAAATCGACTGAGAAATGCCAATTAAAAGCCTGGAGAAAAACAATTGACAACAACAGAAGCAAAAGCAGAAATAACATTTTGTTAGTCGCCAGAAGAACATTCTGATTCGTTGTCAAGTTTAAAGTTATGCGATGAGCTCATTCCAATGGAACTCCTCAACGTGGTGACCCCCAAGCATTTGCTAATTTTAGATCGTTTCGAGGGACTTTTGTGTGAGGCGGGGAAGGTTTTTATAACGAATTCGCTGAGGGATTTCCATGGGTCGTTGACGTGTGAAGTTGTTCCAATTCACCGTGACATTCAGGAATTTAAATCCCGAAGCGTGTCACAAAATACAAATCAAATAATTTAAAAGCTGCTCAAAAATCGGGCAAGCAACCATTTCTAAGAATAACATGATGAACATAAAGTCATCAATAGTTGAATAAAATGGAAATACGATGTACACATGGTTTCCTTTTGAATGTAATTTGTTTTGATTGTAATTTATTGTGCGGTCATCGGCAATTGGCAAAGCATAAATTGCAACATTGATTATACAATGACATTGGATACAAATATAAACTATAAATTGTAACTCACGACTGGGATTCGAACATGAAGGCTATGCCCTGACAAGACACATGATTTTGAAATTAAAACATTAACCTACGATCAAAAGTTTTATGTTTTCTTTATTTACTTGACAGTTTTATAGCTTTTCTTTCAACTTTCGACTCCTTTCACACGCTTAAAAAACTGAACATATTCCACGCTGCTTCCGTTGGGCATAAAAAAAACTATAAACTATAAAAACAATAACAAACCATTCAATTAGTGAGCTCTGAGCTATGTTAATTTTTAAATTTCCAATGGGTTAAACGATCAGCAGGAGCCCTTAAATTACTCGCATAACCGCAGGCTATAAAACTAGAAGAAAAGCATTTAGGAAACCCTAGAAAATGATATAAAACAAAAGAAAATAGTTGATGGGCAGCGTATAGAGAGACAGACCAGAGGGCAACAAGTTCTGTGACGGCATCGCTGATCAAAGAGCAACAGGTGGACAAGGGTTATTCATAGTGAAGCAGCACCCGTAAAGCTAATGAACGTCAAGCTTAAAAATAACTCGGAATAACGACAGGTAAACGGCGTGGTCGAAGGTGTGGGAACACGGCACGAGGAAGTCTCATGAACAGAATCAATCAAGAAACCTGTTTCAATGCAATGCAAATCGATTGAAACACACATGAAACAAAGGTGAGCTTGAAGCAATTCAAAGCATACTGCTTAACAAAATTAATTAAATCTAACAATCAAATTATTAACGCAGATAATTAGCTTTCTAGCATAAATGATGCTGCTTTCAATTAACTGAGTAATTCAAGGTATTCGCAATATAATTAAACATGTATTCTATGGGATAAATCGATTATGATCAATGATTTGGAAGGTAATACACTGGCTCTTTGATAGTTAAAAGTAAATCAGTACAAGAAAATACAATAGAGGACATTAGAAAGACTCATTTTCTCGGGAGATAATAAGGTATCGGGAAGGTGTCGGGGGCATTTTAAGTTTAACTAAAGTTCAGAACGAGCGAATACAACTTAGAGACTACGTTGCAAGTACATATATAAATTATTCTACGTATTTCGAAAAGTTCCCCCTGTATCTGTTATACTACGTATAACAAAAATTTTCCACTGTATCTACTATACTACGTATAACGAAAAGTTCTCCCTGTATATGTTATACT
Source organism: Hirtodrosophila confusa (assembly GCA_035043065.1). Lineage (NCBI taxonomy): Eukaryota > Metazoa > Arthropoda > Insecta > Diptera > Drosophilidae > Hirtodrosophila > Hirtodrosophila confusa. The sequence continues at coordinate 5,694,529 of JAWNNI010000038.1, read as the reverse complement.
ACGTATAAAAAGTTTCCACTATATCTGCAATACTACGTATCTGATTGTGAATTCAATCCGGATCGAAGGCAAGTACATATATAAATTATACTACGTATTTCGAAAAGTTCCCCCTGTATCTGTTATACTACGTATACAACATTTTTCTACTGTATCTGCTATACTATGTATTCCGAAAAGTTCCCCCTTTATCTGTTATACTACGCACAAAAAGTTTCCACTGTATCTGTTATACTACGTCTAACGAAAAGTTTCCCCTGTATCTGTTATACTACGTATACAAGTTTCCACTATATCTGCTATACTACGTCTAACGAAAAGTTCCCCCTGAATCTGTTATACTTCGTATTATAAAATGTTTCCACTGTATCTGTTATACTACGTTTGACAAAAAGTTCCCACTGTATCTGCTATGCTAAGTATAACGAAAAGTTCCCTCTTTATAGCAAACTATGCTACGTATCCGATTGCATGGCTCATACCTGCGGTCGCCTCAGTATGACGACATTGCTCTGCTCGGCATTGTTGCGATTTCGCTCGATGAGCGTTCGACAACTTTCGCACAGATTGGCCACTTGTTGGTTGTTGTTGTTGTTGCTGCTGTTGTTGTTATTATTGTTGTTGTTGTTTAGATGTTTGCTGCTGTTGTTGTTGTCCGCAATGCTGCTGCTGTTGTTGTGATGGCTGAGGGAGTTGCGCTCGGATTCGCTCTGCGAATTGGAGCTGTCATCAATGAAGCGCAAATCGCCCGCCTCAGGTGTCAGCGGGGAGCTGAGCACCGAGCTGGGCGTTAACGTCTGCTCCTCGCCAGCCTCTGTTTCCGTTTCCGGTTCACGCTCCCGTTCCAGCTCCAATGCTGCATTATCGGTGCCAGCCTCCGCAACGTCCAACATGCAGCCGAGCGAGTTGGAGCGCGATTTACGAGGCGCCTGCGGCAGTCGCCTGGAGATGATCTCGCCACGCTCGTTCAGCAGCAGCTCCACGGGCCGGGAGGTGATCAGCGTGCGCGTTGTGGTTGTGGTGGTTGTGTGGGTCAGCTCCGAGCGCTTGTTGTACAGCTGTGTGTGTGGCTCTGCGCAGGGCAGACGCAGCACCTCCACCTTGCGGCTGACATCGCTGCAGCTGACCGTCTCCGTGCTCAGCGTGGGACTGGCTGGCGGCGGGCTCTCCGCTCGCAGCGAGGTTATCTTGTAGGTGGCCACGCTGGTGAAGGGCGAGAGCGAGGGCGAGCGGGGTGAACGAGGCGTTGACAAGGCCGACGGTGGCGTTGGCGGCGTTGGCGACGTCTTCACTTGCAGCTTGGGCGAATCCTTCTTGACTGCCATGCTCAGCAAGCTGCAGCAACAGCGCGCACAGACGCCGCTACTGAGCGTGCTGCTACTGCTGTTGCTACCGCTGCTGCTGGCATTGCCCAGCAGTCGGCGGCAATCCTCCTCAACCTTTGGCGCTGTTATATAAAAGGTGCTGCTGCTGCGGCTGTCGGGTATTAGGCCGCTAGCTGGCGGCGTTGTGCCACCAACGGTGGCAACACCGCTGGTCAAATCAAAGCAGCTGCGCTGCAACTGCTGCTTGCTGCCAAAGCTGCCACCGCTGCGGCCGCCAAGCGAGCCGACGCTGCTCTTCTTGCTCTTCGGCTGGCGGCGCAGCGAGCTGAACCAGTTGCTGATGCTGGGACGCTTCTGGTTCAGGGACGTCGTCGTCGTCGTCATCGCTGCCAATTGTTCACTTCCTTTCTCAGTCTTTTATGGGCCTTTAATGCCGCTACCCGAAACGGGTTCTGTGGTTTCTTTGTTTTTATTATCGTCTTCACTTTGTATCTTTTTGTAATTATTTTGGCTTCTTCATGGCGCGCTTCTGAAAATTGTAGAGTTTCGGTTTGGTTGGGAACACTCTCTTAAGGGCGTCTCCCAGCAATTTACAAGTACAAAGGCGCGTTTGAGTTTGAGAAATGTTATACCATAAATTCATTAACTAATTATTATGATGCCTACAAAGTGCCGCGCGCTGACGACAGGAAGTGTCAGACAGGACACAACCTTCTCAAAATTGTCAAATTGAATTTGTCGTCGGCTCTGGCACAACATTTTTCGGGTTTCCTAAAGGTGCGTTCACACCATCGCACATTTACGTGCAACATTGCACGATGACTAACAATTCTCGGACGTTTCGTGTGTTCTCTGACCAGTGTTGCATAATTTACCTTAATATATACAGGTAGTGACCTAAAACTGGACGGAATTTGAATTTTAAAAAATTAAAAATATCGCCAAATTTATTGCGCATTAGATTGAACGCAAAATAATATTTGCGCGCGAGATTCATATTCAAAAATGTTGCACATAAATATAAGATAGTGTGAACGGAACTTAATTGAATTGAGAACCGCAGACACAAAACAAATTACGCTAATGGCGTACAGGTTAAGAAGGTGCTGGCATTTGTTAATCCCAGCGACAGGATGACAAGGACAACGACACTTTCTCATGTAAGCAAGTGTGCGTGTGTGTGTATGATTTGTAGCAGGCACTTTACAGTTTTGCAGGACACTGGCAAAGCAACACATTCCCTTTGTCCTGGCGCTGATTTATTGCGTTTCTTTTTATTTCATTCTGCTCTCTAATGTTTGCTCGTTCAACGGAAGGAAGTCTGGACGATAAAGCTTGCGAATTGTTTTGGGACAGGCAGCTCTAATTGGAGGCATGTTGGCCATGTGGGCACAATCTCCACAGCAAATAATGGATGTAGCATCGGATTAAGTCGGGTTAGCCGACTAAATTCACTGATGCATATGCAAAATGTTGCCAAGACATTTTTTGAAGCTTATTATGATTTATGGCGCGTGTACAGAAGTTACGTAGAGTTGTCGCTGATGTGAGTACATATGTATAACTATGCAAGCTTATGCAATGTAAACGGAATAACAACTATGTATATGTATACTAAAACACTGAAAGAAATTTCCTAAACATTACAGACTTCCTCAAAAAAATCAAAAACCAAATTACGTAGGATTGTCGTCTAAGCGACAAAAATGTGAACATTGTGTGAACAAAAAATTTACACGAAATTGTAAATCGTAAACTATAAAATTATAAATTACATAAATTATAAATTGCAGTGGGAATAAAACGAGTGGAAAGGCAATGAAATTTGCGTACAAAAACACACAAAAAAAAAGTTAATGTTTCAAACGTTTCTTAAATAATCAAAACACCTAACTTGTTTAACGAAAAAAAAGTTTATTCTACGTAAGTATTTCACTTAAATCAAATTGTAAATAACAAATATGAAATGAATATCAGAGCAGGAGAAAGGAAAAAGAAAAAGAAAGGAAAGAAACGAGTGGAAACGGGATGAAAAACTTCATATTAAAACTTAAGGACACATGAAAATCTAAAACAATCAAAAATAATACTTCTTACAATGAACTTTATTTGAATACTAGCTGGTAAAACCCCAGCTTTGCCCGGCGAATTATTTAGACTAAAATACAGTTTGTTGAATTTAACTACTTTTTACTTCATACTTTGTAAGAAATACACAAAAATAACACACAACGATTTTTCCGCCCGTGGGGTTAGATTTTCCAAAAACTTGGAGCACTGCGCGTATTAAGTCTTTGTGTGGAGCCTTGAAAGTGAGTTTGGAGCCAATCGCATGAAAATTAAAAATGTCGTATTACAGACAATTTTCCGACAATGCGGATGAATTTTGCAAAATTGGTAAGACACGTTTTGAATTATTTAAACGGCTTTGAAAATGAGTTTCAACAAGATCGGACTAAAATTGGAGTTTCGCCCATACAACTTTGATACCACCATTTTCCGCACTTGGGGGTGGATTATCCAAAATCTGTGAAATTTGTCTCAAAAGAAATTTTGTATAGATCTTGGAAAATGAGTTTGAAGCCGATTGGTTGGTACACAAAAAAGTTTCATACAACAGTTTTCAGCGATTTTCCAGGCTTGTGGGTGGAGTTTTCCAAAAGCCCGTCTTTGTGTGCATATTCATCAGAGATGGAACTTATTGTGCAAATTTCACCATTCTAGCTCTTACGGTTTGGGCTGTGCTGTGCGATGATGGCCAACCAGTCAGTCACCAATCAGGACAAACTGTTTTATAAACACACATTCTATAGATTGTAGTTTAGATTTGCATTTAAGCAACCCTTTTATATTCTTAGAGTTTATATTTTAAGATCTAGATTATTTTCACAATTTTCTACATAATCTTGGCTCTCTTGTTGCCTATTAAACCAAACTATTTATTGTTTATGTGCTACAACATAAACTTCTCAACTCTCCAGAGCTGCATTCGAAGCTGTGACTTTGGCAAGCTTAGGGTACGGGGGTTCCCAGTGGGAATTAACACGTCGACAACATCAACATCAATTTACCTGCCACGCCCACGCAAAGTGGCATTAGCAAGTTTAAATTACAAGTAACTCGGAGCTCGGCCTTCAACCTTTTGCATCCTTTAGTGGGAACGTGATTGGATTGCTTAAGCAACAACAATCAAATGAATTTCAATCTTTAGAAATATACCTCACCCTCAATCAGATTTATTCTCTGTGTATATGTATGTACTATATATATATATATATACATGCCACATTAAAAGGCGCGGCGGCGTCATTGACCAAGTAAAAATGAGAAAAATATAAAAAAGAACACTGAGCAAAGACAAACAGAAGGCAGCTCAGGTGAATGCCGCAAAGGCATTAACAGAGAGCAAAATGAAATTTGTAAACAAACTATCAATCAAACAAATGAGCAGAATAAACACAGGCAACAGACAGAGAAAGACTGACATAAAAGGTATGCTGAGATAGAAGCTTCTCAGATACAACAGCTAACAGATACAAGTCGACAGCGTCAAGTGGCCAAAACAAAGCAAGTCTGAGATTGCTACCTGTGAAAATTTCAATTTAGAAAACTACAAGTACACTCAGAGAAATAACGACGTTCTGTAAATTGGAAATTGGTCTAGATCCAGAATCCGGTATAAAAGAACATCACGGCATCAAATTTCAGAAAATTAACGGTGAAAACTATTATATTGGACATCATCGTCGAGTAACTTGGATGGGAGCTTTTCTCAGATGTCGTTATCTCGACTCCCATATGATCCAGATAACAAACAAGGAGCAGTTCGAATCGATAGTGGAGAAGTTAGATAGCCGAAGAAAATATTGGACGGACATTAATGATCTTGACAATTTCAACGAATATGTCTCGTTTACCAAAGGTCGTCCGCAAGAATATTTCAAATGGAAAAATGGTGAAGAAAAGCACATCGAAGAGCATTGCGTTGAGTTAAGTAGTAGTTCCAGTGAAGGCACAGAAGAATTCTATATGAATGGCAATAATTGCAATAGCCAAAATTATTTTATTTGTCAATTGTAATATACAATATTAATAATGTTAGTCACTTCTAAGCAATGGTTTTTATACAAAAACCCCTAATAAATGTCCATTTTATAATAATACCTTGACTTTTTATGCGAAAATTCCAAATTAATTTAAAATTTCCTGCGAAAATTTCCGGATTTTCCTGGATTGATTTGTCTTACTTGAAAAGCTACCCCGTACACGCTTTTCATTCTACATTTTCGCTAGAATTAAATTTGTAAACAAAACAAATCATACTAAGGCATTATTTTTACATGACAAAAAAAATAACTTCGATTAATTGTATTTTTTAAGTAATGTGCAAAAATTGAATTATTAAAATAGTTTTTGGTGTTTTATTTTTCGATCATTATTTGCTAGGATCAATTTTTTGATCTGAATAAAATATTTCTGCTTTAGTTTTATATATCGATTTAAAAATTACAACTTCTGTTTTTCTGAATCTTAAAGGGATGGTAAGCATTTGGTACTTTGGTCATTCCAGAAGGCATTTCTCTGAGTGTACGAGCACTGAAAAATGTTACAGTGCAAGCAACTGAGCACCGCCTTTAACCCTTGCCGAATCGAAATCCAATTAGACAATCAGACACATAAACAATGGCCAAATACTCGTAAAGGGAAAACAAAACTGAAAGTCCCCAGCTGCCGGCAATGAAGACCTTGTCTGGAGACAGAGCTCCAATTTGGATTCTGGTTTAGACTTGGATACAGACTCGGAAACGGATCCGTTGCCCATTTCTATTTCCGCAGACTTTCATTTTCGTCAGCAGAATGCAATTAAATGCAAACTTAACTCAGCACATTTGCGACTGTTGTTCCTTTTGTGCGACGCTTTTGTCTGCGGCTCAGGCACACAGACAGAATGTATCTCAATTTGTGCGTGTGTGTGTGTGTGTGTGTTTCTATCTGTGAGTAAGCAGTATATTAGGTATAGCATGTATTTACGAGTGTGGCACCGGCTGGGTCATTGCTCGTTGTTGGCAAGTCTAGAAGTCGCATTTGCCCCGGGAAAGTGTGAAAAATTTCTTTGCTTTCGTCGAGCATTTTCCTTGGTCGGCTCCCATTGATTAGATTTATATTCTCGCTGTCAGCGCGTGAAAATACGTCAATACTTTAAGTAGGAGGTAAGTGTGGCTTTTCACTTTTGTAGTTTGTAAGCGCCTTAAAAAGTTTATGAGTCTCTATTCTTTCATCACGAAGATTGTTTTCTGAGTGTTGGAAGGGGAGTCGACATCCAATTAAAACTAAAATTATTGAATATTTTTAATTTAATTTAGGAATTTAGCACTACAAATATTTTAAAAGGTTTTAGTAGTATTTCTGTGTCCGTTCAAATTATTCAGAATGGAAAGTGTTAGGTATTCTGTATTTGAGCAATAAAATTTTAACCACCTCTCCACATAATTTAGCACAAACTATATATCTCTCACACCTAGCTAGAGTCACCAAATTTGATATGAAAACTACTTGAAAGATCCTTGAAAGATTTGACAACCAATTTTCTTACCAACCCCACTTGCGCCTCTCCAAATTAGCAACAAAAAAAGAATCAGAACATGTTAAGGATGAAAAGTGTGACGCTAAAACATATTAAAAAGAGAGATAACTAATTTCCACTTTAAAATCTAAGCCATGCTTTTAATGTGGAATTGAATCGAAAGTGGAATTCAGAACAGCTTTGAAGCTATTATTGATATTTCCGGATATTTCCGATAAGTTATTAAAGCTAAATTGTAGCAGTGTCGACTCCTACTTCCTAGCACACCTAGCCTGTTAGCATGTTTCTTAACAGACGGTGTCCCGTGAGTGCTCCTACCAGCGCATAGATACGTAAACTCTCCTGTGTATGATTAAGGCTGTTGTGCGCTTCAGATTGAGTTGAGATTTCCAACGTACGTAGGTACATATTTTAGTTAACCAGCAGCTTAGACAAATAGTTAACTCTAACGGCTTTTGCTTTTATATTTATACTCTGTTCCCGAAGGGTAAAAGAGTATATTTTTTCCACACACTTGAAGCTAGAGCAACCAAATGTGGTACACATGTTTGTGTATACCCTAAATTTATGAAGTGTCGAGATCAACCCCCCACCCCCACGCCCTCCCCCGCAATTTGGGGAAAACCTGTATCTTCCACATTTTTAAAGCTATAGTCACCAAATTTGGCATACGGACTAATGTTGACTCCCTGGACAAATCTGCATCAAACAATGTTTGACTTCCCCACCCCCGCCACCGCAAATTAGAAAAATCTATATCTCCCACACCTGTACAGATAGAGTCATTAAATTTGACATACAGACTACTGTTTTCTTCGCGTCTCTTTGAGAAGCCACAAATAGGCTAATTATACCGGACTGAGAACAGAGTATTCTGCTGTCGGATACGTCCGACTGCAACGTTCTTACTTGTTTTTGTATGCTCCTAGTGCATAATATAAAAGATGACCAATAATTATTTTACAAGACAAACAAATGGCGAACTGAACGCCAGTACTTTGGTGGAAAGGCAGCTTTATAGGACCAGATGTTGCCACAAGGGAGCTCGTTCCATATTGTGTCATTTACACACACACATACATATATACTCGTATATGTGTATGTATCTACAGATATGGATATTGCTCATTAGGTTGATGGCTGCCCAGGCAGCATCCAAAATTTGTTTATTATTATTTATTTATTCAACTTGTTTGCCAGCCAGACAGTCGGCTAATTTCAGACTGACAAACTGACCGCACGCCATTTATGTGATGAGAAAACATCCAAAAACTGCCAGAAACTTTTCATTCCAGCCAACAGACGCTAGAAAGCTCAATATGTAAATGGCTAACAAACACAAAGGCAGCGCCAAATTTGCATCAATCTTGATATAGAAAAATGACGCAACTAAACGAAAATCGAAACAAATATATCCATAGACAACCATATCCTACATATGGCAAGTTAAGTCACTGTAAAATGTTTTTTGTTTTATATGGCATTTTAGATTTCACCATCGCGTTTAAATTTAAAAAAAAAATTATTTTTTGGGCGGGGAATTCTTTTGGATTGGACAAGTCATCAGCATTAGCAAAAAAAACACACTAAACGATTTAAAAGATTTTTGTTGATTGTTTTTAAAAATGTGAAGAGTGAAGATTTCGTTGTTTTAAATAAACGCATAAGCTTATAACACTTATGTAGAGTTTATAAATATACAATGTTTAGGCTACAAGGTCATAAGAAAATGAAAAGACTGTCTATTTGAATAAAATACCTAAATACCCCTCGGGCGGAAAAATGTTGTATGAAACTTGAAACTTTTATGAAAGGGTCGTGTTGCCTGATTTTGAAAAATCTACTCCTACTCGTTACCACTGGGCTTAAGGTTTAATATGTGAGAGTAAGTTTGAGTTAGATCGGTATCTAAGTTCTTTATACCCTATTCAAAAAATCACAAGACACGGGTGGGAAAATAGTTGTAAGTTATTTTTGCTTTTTTCTTACGTTCTCATCCATGCAACAACAATGTGCCACAATCTGCATCAAAATTTGGACCCGCACCCCTCCCCCGCAAAGGAGCAAAATCTATATCTCCCACACCTGTACGGGTAGAGTCACCAAATTTGGCATACAGACTACTGTTTTTTCGCGTCTCTTTCCGAACCCACAAATAACCAAATTATATAGGACTGGGAACATAGTATTCTGCAGTCGGGTGCGTCCGAATGCAACGTTCTTACTTGTTTCATATTCATAAAGCTCATAAGATTTCTAGAAGTTCTTCCAGCGTCACTCACTGTGATCATTATACGGCTATTTTTTGGTTAGCTGGAACCTGGTTCGGTTCGGAGTAGGAAAAAAGCTGTTTCGTTTTAAAGTCGGTTTTTATTCTCGATTTAAGCCAGTCAAAAGCTTTAGAATTAAACGTGTAATTTCTTGAAAATATTTACCGATTTCCTGTAGTTTCATAACTCTGTTAGTTAACGAAATTAAAATGTATAAATTGAAATGAATATTTTTGAAAAATTTATTGCACTTTTGACGTGTTTTATCACATTAACATTTTAAGTAAAAATAGAAAATGTGCAAATTGCATTTATTATGGATAACAACATGTGTTGGGCTACAGACTGCGTCTCCCAAACTCACTGAACCATTAAAACACCAAGTTCGTTGGCCCAGTTTGCCCAACAGGCGACAACAAACAATGGCCAAAACGAAAACAACAACAACGAGAAGCGTAAAAACGAAAAAGTCGCCGACAGAATGTCTATTTAAATGTGTTTTTAATTAAATGCCTTTTGTTGTGGGCTCAAGAACTATTTGGGAAAGACAAAAGCATGTGGAACAGAGCCCGGCCAGCTAATAGTAGCTAATGCGGGCATAGAACCATCAAGGTAGTGCAGGTACCTGCCGTATCTTTATCCATTGCTCAAAATGTATCTCGACTACGTGCTGACCAATTTCAGTATAAATAAACGTTAGTATTTTGGCTGGCATTTCCCACACAGCTCATTAGAAATGCCGCATCGCATTCTGAAATGACTTAGTACGAATACGAGCATGTATTTTCGAATATAATTACACAGATACGCGCATTTTGTAGATACACACTAAGAAAACAAAAAATGTGTGTACAAATATGTATGTACTTTTCAGTTTCTGTGGAATTTCTATTGTATACTATAAAATGGCAGTTACACGCCTTTTGCATATTAAACAACAAGAACAACAACAACAACAACAACAACAACACACATCACTCAGATACATTAGCAAATGGGCTGTATCTGTATCCGTCAGATAGCAGCACACGGGTGCCATGGGTGAGTTTTATGGCGCCCGGCTTCGTCATTGAGACAGCAACAGGTGCACAGACTCCTATAGCCAGAAAAAGCAACTCTCAGCCCACCTGTCTTATTTAAGAGTATGTATATTGTACTTAGTACTCGTATGTACTGTACTCGTAAGTAGAAGTTTTCATGGCTCGTTATTGATTGGTCCCATCCGTTTCTGTATCTGTGTGTATCCGCTGCCTGGCATCAATTGCGCCAATTGTCCAAGTCATTTAGCCCAATTGCCTTTGGCAAATGGTCAAGAAACGCCGCTTATTCATGTTACTTAAGGACAGATATTGTACCTTCCAAAAGGGGACAGGAAATCAACTTGAGTTGTGTATGATACAAATTATTTGGCGATAAAGCTTACGAATTGGATTACTTTAAGTTGACAACTGATCTCTACAGATTGTCAGACTTTTCGTAAGGATAATAATTGTTATATCGCTTATCTGTTCTGTGAAAAATGTAATCCCTTAATCCATTTCCATTTCTTGAGTTCTTTTCATTCGGAATTGTTTGAAATTCTGTTTTAGTAATGCTTTAGAGATTCAAATAATTTTACTGCTGCAATACGAGCATGACAATCTTAACTGAATTTAAAAATCAAATTTCTAAATTAATAAATCAATTTCTATCTAACCTGCAAGTTTGGTTTATCGATAACTAGAGAAACATTTCATTATGCCATCTTATATTTTTCAGCAAAGTGTTTTAATTGATTTTTTACGGCAGTTACAATAATACTTACATGTAATCAAAGTCATGCCATTTATTATTTTCAATCGTATATTCTTGTGAAGCTTCATATATAATTCGTTATATCTTCAGTATCGACCCAGATTGGTACTGCTTTCAAAATGAAACAATAGTTCATTTTACTTTTAATACTGGCTGTGACTGGATCCCCCCATAATTTGGTAGGTACCTCAGCACAATTCATAAAAACATTAAATAAAACTTCTCTTTAAAAGGATACGGCATCAAAACCAACTGCGATTCAAATGTCTGATGAAGGAAATCATGAGTTTATATTAATGGATTATCCAGAGGAACACTCCGATTTTAAGTTTAATCTACGTAGGAAACGCTATCTTTTTAAAGAAGATCAATTGATAACTTGGTTTGGAGCTGCAGCAAAATGTCATTCGTTAAACGCGCATTTGCTTCATCTGGAATCTGAGGCTGAATTTATTGCAATACTACCACATCTAAAGAATGAAAGTAGTTACTGGACAGACATAAATGATCTCAACAAGCAGACGAAATTTTACTCTATAACCTCTGGCAAGATGGCACCTTTTCTAAAATGGGGCGAAAATGAACCAAATAACGAGAATGGCAATGAACATTGCGTAGAGATACGAGACTATTCGGAAGGTATGCGCATGAATGATAGAACTTGTGATTCATTAAATAACTATATTTGTGAGCTGTCAGAATAACTTTATTATACATTAAAACTGGTACTCTTGCAAAGTAATTCTCAAAAATGTCACCATTAAAATCATTGATATAAATAGTTTCTGCTGGAAATCAAACCGTAACAACAGTAAGTTCTACAAAGCGGTGACTAATTCACAGATTTTGGAATATTGTTCCCACAAGTGCGGAAATTCGCTGACAACTAATTATATGAAATTGTTTTGTGTATCATCCGATTGACTTAAAGTTCAATTTTAAAGATCATTCTTTTATGTGGGATGGGAAAATATCTAGGATATATTGTAAGATATAGCATATACATATACCTATAGTATGGTAAAATGAATGGAAAACAGAAATATGAATCTTATTTTGTTTTCATGTGAATAAATAAGAAGGTGAGTTCAACCCTGAAGAAGTTATATAAATTTTATGTAGGCTTTCGATTCTAATAAGTTTGTAGAAAAGTTCGTCAAAATTCTTCATCGAAATTTAGCCGCCTTTTCATAACACAAACCGTATAAAACTTGTGTCAATTAAACCTCAAACTTCAGCTTTTTAGAAATAAAGCAAAATTTAATTGGGCTTATATTATTTGCTGCCATTGATTAGTTACATATAGGTCTGATAGTCCAATGTTAAGAAGTGTGGCCAATATGAATCAAAGTGTGGATCATCAATTGATGATGGAAAGCCTTAGTACTATCGCCAAATGTCTGACGAGACGGAGGAAGATTATAATTATGATTATGATTATTATAATGATTATGATTACGATCAACTTATGGGCGAGAATTTGATAGAGATGGTTATATTCCAAAAGAAAATATAATATAACATCACGTCATCAAATTTCAGAAAATTAACGGTGAAAACTATTATATTGGACATCATCGTCGAGTAACTTGGATGGGAGCTTTTCTCAGATGTCGTTATCTCGACTCCCATATGATCCAGATAACAAACAAGGAGCAGTTCGAATCGATAGTGGAGAAGTTAGATAGCCGAAGAAAATATTGGACGGACATTAATGATCTTGACAATTTCAACGAATATGTCTCGTTTACCAAAGGTCGTCCGCAAGAATATTTCAAATGGAAAAATGGTGAAGAAAAGCACATCGAAGAGCATTGCGTTGAGTTAAGTAGTAGTTCCAGTGAAGGCACAGAAGAATTCTATATGCATGGCAATAATTGCAATAGCCAAAATTATTTTATTTGTCAATTGTAATATACAATATTAATAATGTTAGTCACTTCTAAGCAATGGTTTTTATACAAAAACCCCTAATAAATTGCATGTCCATTTTATAATAAACTTTATGTAATAAACTTGTCGCTCATCAAATTTGATCGAAATGTCTCTAATCAAATTTCACGGCCTTTTCATAACACAAAGCGTATTTAATTATAACAATTACACATGCGAATAATTTTGTTGTGCTCGGTTTAATATACACTTTAGTTTCAGTAGGAAAAGAGAATTACATTGAGAAACTAGATCTTGGAAATGAAGCAATATTTGAAACGGTTTATACTATTTGCTGCCATTGGATCCTTTGTGAATTCGGTAAGTGTTACTCGCTAATTGGTGAATATATACATACATATTCTATTTGAAATGAATTCAATGAATTAATAGAATGAGCGCTGCTATAAACATTGTGAAAAATATTGCGCCAAGTCATATAAGCCAATGTTTAGGAGTATGGCCAACATGGAAAAACAATGGAACCCATGTGTCAATGCCAAGTACAGGAATCGACCATTAAGAAGAACTGAGGACAACGATGGAGTTGAAGAAGAAATGGACAAACACAGCATAAATGGCGCAACTTTTAAGCGACTTAACGGAAAATACTATTTTATTGAACAACGTCGTCGGCTGACTTGGATGGGTGCTTACTTGAGATGTCGCCAGCTGAGGTCCTATCTGATCGACGTAACAAGCAAGGACGAGTTCGATGCGGTAGTGGGGCACCTTATCAAGAAAAGACATTATTGGACGGACATCAATGATCTTGACCGTCAATCCGAATATTACTCGTTTACAACTGGTTTCAAGCAAGAATATTTCAATTGGCATGAAGGTGAACCAAATAACCTTGATAATAAGGAAAATTGCGTTGAGATACGTTACCGAAGCAAAAAACTACTTATGAACGACAATAATTGCAATAATACAAATTTTTTCATTTGTAAAAGGCCCCATATGGAGGATATTGATACTCCCGTATTGCATTAATTAATTGCATGTATTTGTTTTATGTTTTACTATGAAAGTAAAGAAAACTTTCTTATCTTTATGGAGCCTTTTTTGAGAATCTGAAAAAAGCACAAATCAATTGCAATTGAAATCGAAAAAGTTGCATATTCAGATCAATTGTTTTTAAATGTTGGATTACTTTTGCTTATCTTTTGGAAAGTTTCAGAATTCCGCTGTCGTAGATATTCTAGTTCCTATGGGCAGTTAACTGGGGGAGGTGCTATTTCACAGCCTCAACGGAATCGAATATTTTACCATTCAAGGAATTTTTCAGAGAGCGAAACAAGTGATATTCTAATGGTGCACGGTGGATATTCTATCGTTTTCCAATTCAGCTCAAAAATTTTTCCGAGTGACCAGAGATGTGTGTTTTCGTGGAAGATGACACCCTTTCGATTGGCTAGTCCGGGACTAGGGATGCTTCTGATGCTTTTGATATCTTTGTCAAATTTGGATTGCTGACGACAGTACACATCCGAGTTAATGGTCTTATGCACCAACTCAAAGCGGACCTTTGAAATACGCCCAAACAGTCAGCGCTACTTTCCTTTGGAATGAGGTGAATTTCCCTAAATTTATGTGGTACCCAAATATTGAGCTTCTTAACGTACCCTAGCTTCTTTAGTTGCCTATCTATTGCTGTATGTGGCATGCTAAGCTGCTCTGAAAACCCCTCTCATGTTGAATAACCGCGATTTCCATTAAATATTGACTTGATTTCGACGTCATCAACCTCTAATGGTCGGCCAGTAGGTAGTTGCGTTTTGAACCTCAAAATTTCCGGAACGAAATTATTACCATTATCTCCGTATACGCCACAAAAATGTAGCCGGGCTTTGGATGCGTTCTTAAATTTCCGATGTCCATGTCTAATTTGTTGCCGAGCTTACAAATGTAATCGAATTATGGTCACCTTTTTATCCATAGAAGCTAAAACTTCAAGCTTTCCAATGATAGCAAGAGGTATGAGCTCCTTCGCCTATTCCTTGTATAAATGTAGTCTAAAGTTATCTATCGATAAAGTCAGAAATGACTTTTCGTTCAATCCAATAATAAAGTTCCTTGAAAACTAGCCAATAGAATTCAAGTTGGGCAATAACAAATTAAGAAATATAAAATAAAAAGCTAATTTGAAAATTTGGAACCAAATGTTTTTGATATTTTAGCTCTTGACCTTTGTCACCGAAGTCGAACTATTTGTGTGGCCTTACGACAGATATGAACTCATGTCCCTCATTAGCATTGAACAAATTTGTTTATAAATACATCGAGTAAACAGGTTGACGCAGATATTTGGGATGGGTGTTGAGATTTATTTACCATATCAAGATAGCGATCATTTAAATGCTGATCTTAAGCCACCAAGCTGTGAGACCAGTTTAAATAAAATACCGAATCGCTAAAAGACGCAGTTCTGGTCGAAAGTATAAACAAAATGCTGACATAAACATTTTTTCTAAGAATTAGCAATGGGGCATTTCGAGAGCGTAGTTTCCTTTCATTTTGGAATTTGATGTGATTAGCCAAAAGCCAAGACTTAGCCGCAGAGAGATAAAACCTAAATTTGTTTCAGCACAATTAAATTTCTCGCTTTGTGTTTTGTATGGCTGATAAAGTCAAGCGGATGTTAGATATATATATATATGTATATATTACATATACTATATATATTTATCAGTTACTTGAATGTTCAGAGGATGCAGCTGCGACCTTAACAAGACGTTGACATTTGAACATATAAATAAATGTATATACTCGTATATAACCACAAGATAAACGCAGAGAATCTACTTAATAATGTGAAGCAGAAAGCCAAAACGCAGTTCAAAAGCCGCCTTGGATACGAGGGTTGTTCGTAAAGTAGTGAACTACTTGGTATTAGAGTCATCTTTTACTTGATGCTTTGCTAAAATATGTGTATTTAATTATTTAAATAGCAACATTTATTGTATTCATTCTTTCTCCTTGCGCAGGATAAAAAACCGATAGATTCATGTTCGATATCTTAAGTTAATTAAAGGTACAACTCTAATAGAAGTTATATAAATATCGTAAACTATAAATCTCGTACGAAAAACTATCGAAATTATTAAATTCGAAGTAAATATTCGGTAGAGCTGCTTTATATAAAGACAGCTCCAAATTTCACAACTTTAGTCTTAAAACACGCGGAATAAATCAAGGATTCGATTCGGTGGGGAGGTTGACTTTTTTGCCGAAATAATGAAATAATTACAAAAAAAAACAAACGAGTTATGTTTTTAGTCTCTAATATACTTTAAATCTTAAAAATTAATCGTTTTAGCAATACTTTTAATACTTTTTAAATTTCGTTGATGTATGAATGTTGTTTTCTTAAAAAAAATAAAAAAATATAAATATATTGTCAGCCAATATGAAAGGATAACAAAAGTTAACAAAAATTTTAAATCATTGAAATATGAAAAATCGTTGCAGAAAACTGTGGACAAATCAAATAAGATATTAAATATTCCGTTGAAACAACTGACATCTTCTAAGAAAACCCACAAAGATCTAAAACAAAATGTCATAAAACTTTTCCTAGCTTGTTAAGCGACCCTTGTTTTGGGCGTAGCTGGTAGAACACTTTCCATTTTGCATTTGAGAGACAAAGGAAACAAACAGGGCCAAATGTCTTGGGCACAGACAGGACAGTGCCATATTCGAGTATGTATATAAGTACATTTAAATGTCTCCCGACTCTCAATATGAGTACTTTTTGGCCAACAAATTCCCCTCCTTGGAACGGCAGACGTGCCTTGTCTGCGACGTGATTTGAACACGCAAAAGATATCCGCACTGGGTTTTTGTCTCTATTCGCCACTTTTTCTTTCAGTTGAGTTATTTTCTTCTTTTTTTTTCTTTTACTATGTATTCTTATTTGTATTTTTATTTTTATTTGTATTTTTATTTTTCATATACACTTTTGGTTGTGGTCGTTTTTTGGTGCTCTTTTGTCTGACTCGTTGTCCGTCCGTTGTCTGTTATTTCCTAAATGTGTTTTGGCTGGGTCGTCAGACACGCGCATCTTTTGCTTACTTTTCTTGTTTATAAATTTGAGAATTTTATGGCTGCTTTGGCGCACAAACTGAACCAAACACCGAACACCCGTAACGACGTACCCCCGCCTTTTTTTCTTGCCTTTCCCATTTTCAAACTCAACATGTGCATGGAAAGTGAATTGTAGATACTTTTTCGTAGAGTCCTTGAAAATAGCTGTCAGCAGTCAGTTTCAACTTCGGGGCGTGTTAATAACCGCAATGCACTTTTAAGTTGTTTAAAATTACGTCGCAGATACTTTTGTATCTATGACTTTTGTTTAGTTTTACCTTCTTCTTCTTTGCACATTTCCCCATCTGACAGCTTGTTGAACTCGCTGTGGCAGTTGCATCTTGCGGCTCTACGTGTGAACCGATGCATTTGTATTTTTGGTACGCTTCCGACATATGTTTTGGATTTAAAAACTCATTTTGTGTGTCAATGATTATTTTGTGTCAAACGATGTGAACGACACATTTTCCATTTACCATTTTCCTTGTAATATTTCCATATTTATGCGAACCAAAACTAAAACATTTCTCCTTCACAGCATATCCATATAGATCTAGATTACATTTGGCTGCCAGTTGTCTGCTGAATTCCCATTTAACATGTCTCGTCTACATGTATCTATAAATATCTTATCATATTGCTAATATTATTGATTGCGGTAGCCAAACCATTGATAATACTGACATAAATGTGGCAGCTCAATTAAGTTAGTGCGATTAATATGTTTATAATGTTTGCTTGATGGGAAAAACACATTTGTTAAGTGCACTAGGAAAATACCAAAAATATCATAAATAACTGAAAACTCACAGAAATCTAGCAATAGTTTTGAAAACCTATCCGTTCAAGAAAATAAAATTTGTTTTCTCTTTTTATAGCTGTAATTAGAAGCCATTTAACAATTTTGTCACCAACAAATTAAATAGAATTTCTTTGATTTTTTTTTTGGCTTCAATGCTGTTGCCAAAATTCTCAAGGTCATTGAATTGTTCTCTGGCCAGTGCAATACTCTCATAGTTATGCACATGCTTATAACCAGAGATGACTCATTAGATACGTACTCTTGAAATACATTCCAATGTCGCCGCAGACCCAAAATGCCGACTGTTTAAATTAATAATAATAATAGCCAAAACGCGACAAGTTTCAAAACCAATGCCAAAAACAAAATTCTTTGAGAATTTCTCTTAATACCATTCAGAAATTGTCATTTTTGGTTTTCAAGAACACGACAAGTGGAAATTTTACTTTCGAGTTAATTAATGAACATCAATTATTTTCCTTTTGATATTCCATACATATATACACAATTCGCAGAAAATACAAATTTTTCAACGGTTTCGCTTTTATTTATTTTATTGACAGCCAAAAGTGTGGTAGCCAAAAAAGCAGCTAAAGTGAAAGAGGCTAAGGGCGGTGAAATTCAACAAGCCAGAAGAAAACAAACAAAATACGTAATGAGCCGGCGGCATGAGTTTCATATAAATACATACAAAAACTCACTCATAATACTATTTGGCAAAGCTATTCAAAACAAAGAAGCTAAATGCTTGACTATGAGATACTCTGTACACAGGGAAAACAAAGATTTTCATTTAAAAACCTTTAAGGTACGATTCTTCACACACTTGAGGCTTGTTTATCAATCCTACTTATTAATTATTTTATGGCAGCAGGTTGCAAAAAAAGTCAACAGTTATTAGGAGAAAAATTAAAAATACAAAAATTATAATAGGATGAAATAACGAAAAGTACTCAAAATTATATAAACAGACTGAACTAACATGAAGAATTGTTAGCAATAAACCTAATAGATACTAGCGGAGACAACAGGCAACTAAAAAGATATCATATACTAGATGTTCCTCATAGATTTTAAGGAAGATATAACTGTATATAGGATTCGTTCGCTGGAGCGAATCCTCAGACAGATCGCAAATAAAAGTAAACTTAAAACAATAACGTTTATTTATACGGAAAACTGGTATTATTTGTCTTCCGTTAACATTCCATAAAATTTCTATATTCTGAAGGAAGTATTCCGCATTTATGTAAGTTTGACCTTCTGCAAATTCAATTGAAATTGCTTTAAGCAAAGTATTCAGTACTGGAGAGCTGAGGGAAGCAGCAGCGTTCCGCTACCTGAATAGCTCTGCTTGCTTGCATTGCCGCATAACTGCTTGTTTCGTAGTCGTGCAAGACTCGACAAGAGCATTCTCATGTATTTTAAATTGGTTCTATATCATTGGGATGTTACTATATATGAGATATAGATTAAATAAAGCAGAGCGAACTTGACATCACACGCTGACTCTACACATTGTCAAGCAAGTAGTGGATTATCAAAATGCCTACAACTGTCACATACTATGTGTGTATATTATACTTTTATATATAGAAAGCAATACATGATAAATGACCACAAAAGACCCAATGTGTGGGAAATGAAATGCACAATAAAAACAAAGTGGCACACAAATTGTTTAGCACCCAGCTGAGTTGAAATTGTTTCCCACGTGCATTTAAACAGTTTCACCTAATTACGCTTTTGCATCTCACAAAAGATGCCTCGTGATGGTATGGGGGGCAACAGGAGGGTGGAAGACTAAAACACGCCAAACCAAATAATCAACCCAATCCAACCCAGTTCAGCCCCCACACATTTGGACAGGCCATAAAACGTGATGCCCCACGTTAATTTATGAGCTTTACATGACTAAATCGCACCGGTGTAACCCTCTACATATATATGTACGAATATCTGTATCTGTATCTGTAGCTGCAGCAGTATCTGTATCTGTGAATTGTGGATTCTAAGGCGTCACTGGATTAGTGCCACGTCTAAAGCAGCTAAGACATAAATTTGAAAAAATAAGAACAGCTAAACGGGGCACGAGTTGCACTTTTGGGCGCACATCTTCACAATAACGTCAAAAATACTTAATACTAAAATGTTAGGAATAAAGTCGCACGCTTTTTATATCCTGTGCCCATAAAATGGGTAATGCGGGATAATAAAACAGTGCGAAAGTAGCAGGCAGAAGGTATAAAGTATACCATATATTTTAGATAAGGAATGTATATCATACACAGGTAAGGTTTTTTTCCCAACCACACCCCCGAAAATCGATAAAAACTATTTATGGCCACAACCTTAAAGATATAGATTTGATTTTTGGCATACCTCATTCTAAAGTTACTTTTAATCTACTAAACAAATTTCATAACGATTGGTTAATAAATACTCAAGTTATTCAAGAAACTAATTTTGTGTAGGAAGATTTTCTTATTTGAAATTTCAGACCTGGTCACAGTGTGTCTTGTAGTGAGTATACCTGACCGGGTATACTTACTTATTTTGAATGCACTGCTTATTTTTAAAGAATGTTAAAAAGCTGAGTGCTTAAAGTGATGGGATTACCGTCAAGTTGAAGGCAACCCCTTTACTATATATCTTGTTTATCCCTAATGCATATTTGTGTTATGTGCTTAAATTTGAGTTTGTTTGCAGCTTGAGAGCATCCTTTATTCCAATTTACCTGTCTCATCTATTTTTTCATCAAGTGAAGCACATAAAATGCATTAAAAGCTATTGTTTTTGATGTTCCTGTGAGTTTGTTATAAATGGAAGTGATTGTAGTTTTGTTTTGAGTGGATGTTTAGGGTAATTCAGTTGGGAAGGGAAATAAATAGAAGTGATGTTACGTAAAGTGGATACAGTTGCAATTCTTTTAAAGTAAATTATTTCAAAAATGTATAAAATAAGCTGTCACGTCCGCAACAATCGGATGACCGCGTTACTTTTTACTCCCTGTACCCATAAAATGGGTAAAAAGGGGTATTACATCTGTGCAAATGTATGTAACAGACAGAAGGAGACATCTCCGACCCTATAAAGTATATATATCTTGATCAGTATCAAAAGAGATTTCGATTTGGCCATGTCCGTCTGTCTGTCCGTCTGTCCGTCTGTCCGTATGAACGCGTCGATCTCAGCAACTACAAGAGCTAGAGACACCAAATTTGAAACGTAGGTTCCTGTATAGCATACGCAGATCAAGTTTGTTTCATATTTCAGATATCTCCCCGTTCCCCGCAAATCGATTAAAACCGTTTTACAGTAACAATATTCAAGATATAGCTTTAAGATTTGGCATGTACAATACTTTAGTCTCTCTTAATCTACTGTCCAAATTTCAAGTCGATCGGATAATAAACACGGAAGTTATTCACGATAGAAGATTCAGTAATGCAGCGAGAGGGGGAAGAAGAAGCACATCCACTTTTGCCGCCTGTGTGCGTGCGTCTTTGTGTATGTGTGTGTGTATGGGTAAGTGGACTTAGATGTGATTGGATGTTTTAGACCTGGGTACAGGGAGTTTCGTAGTCGGGTATACTCGACTATAGCATTCTTACTTGTTAATGCTCTTAAATGCAATTTTATTATACCCAAATATTCCTATTTAATTTATAGTTTGTGCTTGTTTTTTGTGTACACTGCAAGCTTACAAAAAATAATGAAAACAAGTAAGAATGCTATAGTCGAGTATACCCGACTACGTAACTCCCTGTACCCAGGTCTAAAACATTCAATCACATCTACGTCCAACTTGCACATACATACACACATACACAAAGACGCACAGACACACTGGCGGCAAAAGCGACAGCGCAAGCGAGGCAATTTAATTGGTGGCTGTGCTTCTTCTTCCTCCTCTCGCTGCATCACTGAATCTTCTTTCGTGAATAACTTCCGTGTTTATTATCCGATCGACTTGAAATTTGGACAGTATATTAAGAGAGACTAAAGTATTGTACATGCCAAATCTTAAGGCTATATCTTGAAAATTGTTACTGTAAAACGGTTTTAATCGATTTGCGGGGAACGGGGGAGATATCTGAAATATGAAACAAACTTGATCTGCGTATGCTATACAGGAACCTACATTTCAAATTTGGTGTCTCTAGCTCTTGTAGTTGCTGAGATCGACGCGTTCATACGGACAGACGGACAGACAGACGGACATGGCCAAATCGAAATCTCTTTTGATACTGATCAAGAATATATATACTTTATAGGGTCGGAGATGTCTCCTTCTGTCTGTTACATACATTTGCACAGATGTAATACCCCTTTTTACCCATTTTATGGGTACAGGGAGTAAAAATCACATTAACCTTCCTTAATGACTTCCATTTTATGTAACGTCCGCAACGGCAATTTACACTATATTTTATTATATTATCGTTCTTACAACTAAAATACAATTCTTACAACTATGCAAGTAAATAGTAGACTTTTTGATCGTATGCCTAATGGGAAAGCCATTTGCAGCACTTTCAGTTGAAAGCCGCCAGCGAGTGAGGAAATCCTGCAGCTCCTTCTGTGCAAAGCAGCCACTTGACACAGAAAGGCGGCTAAAAGCCTTCAAGGCAAACAAATGAAAAATGGTATCGTGAAAGTACTATAGGCCCAACTGGGCAGACAAATAGTGAATATCTATGGAGTGAGTCAACGTCTACGATACGCTCAGCTGACTCATAGATTAAACAAAATGGGCAAAGGCGCGTCTAACATTCAATTGGGATATTTAGCCTCAATAAATTGTGCCTGAAATTGCTATTAAATTTATGCAGAATTTGTTGTAAACAATTGTTAAAGCGATTGTCAAACTCAACTCAAGCTATGCAAATTGTGAGTGTGTGTAAACAAGACGAGGTCAATGCAATCGCAGGGAATGCAAAGTCCAAGAAAACACAAATGAAGTAAAGAAAAAAGAAGAAAAAAACAAAGAAAGAGCCTTAAAGAGTGCAGAGATGAAGGCTAATTACGCGTGTCAAGTATCTGTAAGATACTTTTGCATAATTATCATTAGAATGCAAACGAGCTGGCTAAACTTTGCACAAGTGCCTACAAATGAGCAAATCAAACAAAGACTGGAAACAGTTAGATCAACAATAGAACAACTTGTTGCATTACCCACCGCATTGGGAGCCAGCCACATTTGTCATCCTGAGTTGAGTGGTGGCTTTTGTGCTGCACTGCCGCATTGCAGCTTAGATGGGAATGGCCTCAGATAGTATTAAATGCAACGCATTCATTTTTCGCAGCACTTCGAGTATCTGTAAGTTTGTTGTAAGCATGCGGTGGTGTGAGTCATCGCTGATATTTGCACTCATATTTATGACACACTCAGCCACTGGAACGAGAATGCAGTAGCCGTGCCTAGAAACAGAGACAGCCACTGCTACAGCCACAGCAACAGCCAGAGTATCTAGGCGGCATAAATCAACACTAGATAAAGAGAATCGCAACAAAAGACTAGATAAGTGACTGCATATAAAGATACAAGTATTAGCCCATCAACTGGGCCTGCATTCTAGTTGAATATATCAAACTAAGAGACACCCTACAGACAGTTTGGTGTCTAGCTCATAAAATAAAAGTATTATTATAATGTGGGGCAATAGATCTTGAGTGACCCTGTGAAAAGTAAAACAAATTGAAAACATACAATTCATTTCATTCATTTTTCTCAATGTCAGTCTGAAACTAAAATGAATTTCAATTCAAGCGCGACAAAATTATTCGCATTTTTATTCGGAATAAATTAAAACGATTTGTGTTATGAAAAGGCTGTCAAAATGCAATTAATGTAATTTCAATTAAGTTTGTAGAAAGGAAAACTTGCATTAATGCTAAGAATTGTTGTACAGATCTTTAAAAAATCATTTAAAGCCGATCGGATTGTTTCGGATGATTTGCGAATTTTCCGCACTTGTGGGTGGAATTTTCCAAAAATATACTTTTAAGGTGTGGCAACACTCTGCCCTATAAGGGGACAAATGTAGAAATCGGGAACTAATAGATGGGATATAAAGAATACTTTGGTTAGAAAGTTAAAAGCTGTTCACGAACTAATAGAATGCAGAATACAAATACTTTGGTTAGAAAGTTAAGAACTGTTCGCTTATATTTTGAATTAATGAAACTCAAGCTAAGCAAATAAAAATATAATAAGCAAAACAGATCAACAGTTATAACATTTCAAAGAAATATTAATATAAATAAAAAACTTTCCCAAGACTACAATATTGTTTATCACAAAATGAAAGTAAGACTCTGGCCTAAGAAACTGGGTAATCCAATTTAAAAGAACACAAAATATATGCAACATTCTAAAAAAAAATCAACGAATCACATTAAAGTAAAAACCCCATATTCTGTTTCAACATTTCTAATATCAATAACAATAAGTTTAACTGGGGAACTCCCTTGTTTTTGTTTTTGCTACTCTTTTTTCATAGTTATTGCAATTTAATTGCTTTATTCAATTTGCAAAAATCTGTGTAAGTGCCGAAAAACTTTAATACTAATGAAACAAAGTTGCAAAAAACAAAAGCACAATGTGCCAACGGTCAGAAAAACAACACTTAACCCAAAGTGTGTTTTGATCAAATACAAACAATTACAATTAATTAATTTAATGGCAACAAAAGCAAGTCACACATTGCCCGGCAGCAATAATAACAATGCAAAATAAATAACAAAGAAATTGACATCAACTGGAAAAAATGTATTTTAATTGCGCACAATGGAGAGCTGTCGTCGACGACTACTTCGATTTCTCGCTGCCTAGACAGACCGAGGGCTGATACCCAAGTCCAAGTCCATGTCGAGTCATTGATCTTCGTTTGGCCTGACAGAAGGCGACAGCAAATGGACACGCCCCAGACCAGACCCAGACGACAACTACAATTCCTAGCCCAAGTCTAAGAGTCATCAATGTGGCTCTGAACATCAAAATTAAAATCAAAACAAGTAAGAATGCTATAGTCGAGTATAAACGACTACGAAACTCCCTGTACCCAGGTCTAAAACATCCAATCACATCTAAGCACACACATACACAAAGACGCACGCACACAGGCGGCAAAAGTGGCTGTGCTTCTTCTTCCCCCTCTCGCTGCATTACTGAATCTTCTTTCGTGAATAACTTCCGTGTTTATTATCCGATCGACTTGAAATTTGGACAGTAGATTAAGAGAGACTAAAGTATTGTACATGCCAAATCTTAAAGCTATATCTTGATTTGTTACTGTAAAACGGTTTTAATCGATTTGCGGGGGAACGGGGGGAGATATCTGAAATATGAAACAAACTTGATCTGCGTATGCTATACAGGAACCTACATTCCAAATTTGGTGTCTCTAGCTATTATAGTTGCTGAGATCGACGCGTTCATCCGGACAGACAGACAGACGGACAGACGGACGGACAGACGGACAGACAGACGGACATGGCCAAATCGAAATCTCTTTTGATACTGATCAAGAATATATATACTTTATAGGGTCGGAGATGTCTCCTTCTGCCTGTTACATACTTTTGCACAAATCCAATACCCCCTTTTTACCCATTTTATGGGTACAGGGAGTAACAAGTAAGAACGTTGCAGTCGAAAGTTCTCGGTTGCGGAATACTCTGTTTCCAGTCTGCTTTCGTTTGCTAATTGATTGAAGACGGAAGTGCGCGTGGCAAAGGTGTTTTTAGTCAAAACTTTAAAGTGCTCATATGAAATTCAATGACTCCGGTTATAAGGGTGTCGGAGATTTTGCTCAATTGTGTGGGGAGTCGGTGGAATGGGAAATATTAGTTTGGTCACATCTGTCAAAAAGGTCAACAGTAGTCCGCATCTTAAATTTTGTGACCTTAGCTATATAAATAAGATAGATATGGCATTTTATCGAATTGGGGACTAGCGGGTAGGGCTTGGGATAGATCTGAACGGTTTATGTCTATAGTATATACCAATTAAATATGCGCAAACCCAATATACCCTTAATTCCAAAACATTCTGGCAGCAGAGTATAAAAAATCAACGTCACAAGGCAGACAGAAAGGTCGCAGGGAGTTCTTTTTCGCCCATTTCTTGATGATGATGTTGGGTTAAGGTCGACAAGCAAACCACAGCGCCACCCTTTTACGAGTAGTGCAACGGTTTTAGTGTTCGATTTTATAGTTTAGCATTTATTATATGCGCATTTGAAATTCGAACCCTTCAAACTTGGCGCCATCTGTATGCAAATTCCAGAAAGGCAGCCGGTTTGAAGGTTGCCCCCTTGGTGTATTTAGTTTGACCGGGCTGGTCGGCTGCCTGGCACGCGAGAGGAAGTTGAAAATGTAATAAAAATTGCTTAGCTATCGTCGTTTTGTTATAATTAGCATTTGCCGCATGGCAGCAGCTGGCGAGAGGCAAAAAGGAGTCCCTGGCTTAGGTCATAAAACCCCTGTTAGACGCCATTTGCTGGTCTAACTATTGACTCCATAAGCTGCCCTATCCTGAGCAGGAGTACTTAAGCTAAGTCGGTTGAAATCCGTAAGAGTGAAAAACAAGGCGGGACATTCTAACTGGTAGCATTATTACATTGTAGCAACTATTATATACCATAAATCTTAAGTTCTTAACTAGAATATAGAATCTATCTTCAGTCTTTTCAAATTCAGAGAAATTGGTTACTTTAACATGTTCTCCTTAGTAACTTTATGAATATTTATCAAATGATTAAAATAACTTTCCAACTTCTTATTAAGTTAGTAGCCACTTTCAAGTCTTTTTGGAATAGTTAGTGTATTCCAAGTGTCGTTTTTCACTTTCCCAATTGTTCGTTGCATTGTTACAACTTAATAATTTCAAGTTTTATGTTTGGCAGTTGCATTTCATTTTCAATAGCGCACCCCCGTAGTGGATAAGTGCCACCTAGGCCATTATTTTGAGTTGCCTGTCTGTCTGGGACTAGGGACTGCAAACCGCCCCCGCCTTCGCTTCATCACCGACATGCCACATGCAATTAGCCCGAGTCTGGCTGCAGGGGTAAGGGTCTCCGGTTCTCGGTTCTTGGGTCTCTGTAGTCGAGTCTCCGGTTGCCTTGCCCTTGGAAAATTGAAAATATTGTTATGAGTGCGAGTAGTTTTTATTGTCTTGCTAGTCAAGGCACATTAGGCCCTTATATGTGCGGATGGCTATTAGAGATGAGCCATTCTGTTATTTTAAAGTCACAGTGACAACTGAGACTGCTATTTGCTTATCATCGTGCTCTGTATATTACCATTTGAGTC
Source organism: Hirtodrosophila confusa (assembly GCA_035043065.1). Classification (NCBI taxonomy): domain Eukaryota; kingdom Metazoa; phylum Arthropoda; class Insecta; order Diptera; family Drosophilidae; genus Hirtodrosophila; species Hirtodrosophila confusa. Next base: position 5,667,415 of record JAWNNI010000038.1, on the reverse strand, counting down.
ACTTTCCTAACCAACTATCTGCAATCTGATAAACATTTTGGCCAGATATCGAAAATGTCCTGTGGGACAGGTAGACTAAGTTTAGTTTTCCAAATAGTTGTATAGTATAGTTGTTGTCTGTTGATTTAAATATTGATCAAATTTCGATGTCTCTTTCTTTTCTCATTTGCTTATTTGCTGATGATATTAAAACATGTTCTGTGAATGTTAATTTCGATATAGCACTGTTAATGTGAATATCAATGTTAACAGCTGGTAATATCAGTGCTGTAACGGCGACTGTTAACGTCAGGGCTGTAGTTGTGACTGTGAGAACTCCGACTGTTATCAGAACTGTCACTGTTAATTCAGGACTGAGTAATTCGGACTGTAACTGTTATGGGGACCATGAATGTTAAGATCTGTTACTGCTATTGAGGCTGTTTCAGCCCTGTTACTCTCAATATTAAGTCACCGCGACACAGTCGAGCTACGAAAATATTGCTCATATCTAGTAGATACATATAGATACACACGCGTTTATTCATATTCCGTATGCAGTTCTATTGGGCCTTCTGGGGAGTGCTGCTACTGCCTTGTTTACCTATGTGCCGTGTCCGGGTACTATTAAATTAATTATGCCCGCTTTAATGGCGCTGACTCGCATTTATTTTATAGATTTATGAAAAAGGCGCCTCAAGAGCAAGCTACTAAACAAACAACAACAATTGAGAAAACACTTACTCTTCATGCCACATTGTTATTCAAGTTATCTTTAAATGTTTTTGGCATGAAGAACTTTGCAGTTTTATGAGTTTTCCTACTTAGGAACTTGCTCGGTAAACTACTCATTTATCTACCTAATAAACGACCCTGGACGTAATCTTAAAAATTCTTTTTTAATATTATTATAACTATTTCATAAGCTTGTTCAAAAATATTTTATTTTCTTTGTAGAGTGGATGATTTGAATATCAGGCTGAGACATTCTTTAGATGGGTTTCTAGGTAACCTTATGAAATCATTCAATTGATCAGCCCACACTATAATTAAGCGTTTTGTTTTGCTTTTTTTCGATTAGTGCAAATTGAGATGCAATGCAAAATGAATTTGTTTTCGAGTCTAATCTCAAACGAATCAAATTGCGTTTTATTTGCTGCCAAAGTGCGCAGCGTCTGAACGAACATGTGATTCAAATTGGATCTGGAACTGAGTCTGGAGCTGACATTGGGTACTGCGAACTGCTGTAGGGCAAAAATCCACACATTTCAGGGTCTAGCTAGCGGTTTTCACGCCTTCTGCTTTCAGCTGTCTGTGAATTGTTTGTTGTTTTGCTGTCAGTTTTAGCAGACCACTAATAAGCCCAACAACAACAACGACCATAATAACAGCTGGCCAAGTTTAGTATTGCATTACAGCAGCAGACTTTGTTGACTTTGGCCTACAGAAGTTGCCATTTGTTTGTTCGTGCCCAAAATTCGAAATCTGAAATCTGAAATCCGAAATCCTCACATTACAGCGACCCACAAGATACGACAATAAACAATTAACTTGCACGCGCCTCATCTAAGTATTTTTTGGGGTCTTGGCAACAGTTTTGCCAAGTAATTCAACAATATATTAAATTTCATCAAATGCAAACAGAAATTTGCTTGTCCGTGCGAAAATTTCTATGCCCAAAGTCATTTTGTTTCCAAGGCTCAGACGAAAATCACTTCAAATTACCAGAAAATTTGAAAAGAGTGCAAATTTTATTCATTGCTTAGCTAACAAGATTGAAATATAATCATGATGCACATTCAAAGCAACTGGAACAAGTGGAATGAAACAGTGAAAATGATCTTTGAGAATTTAAAACAAATTGAGAAACAGATTTATAGTAGAGTTGTGGAAGAGAATAGTGTGTATAAAACAGGTGGAACGAAACAGAATTGTGTGTTAAAAGTATATGGAACGAGTGGAATGAAACATGTCTACATTACAGAGCACAAGAAAATATAATTTTAAAATTATAATACTACTTTGTAGAACAGTATAATGTATATAAAGCAAGTAGAACGAGTGGAATAAAATACGTTTACAAGACTTAAAAAAAAACAACTTCAGAGCACAGAAAAAGAAAAAAAAATTGAACAAGTTGAGATTCGATAATATAATAATAAAGATGTTAAGCTGAAAACTTACTTCACACAAATTTCAGATAGAAAAGGAAAAAATGCGACATTTAAAATAAAATAAAAACTTGCAGAAATGTAGTAAAACTTAGAATCCGACAGAGCGCAAACTGCAGAGTTGGAAAAACTAAAATTTCGCTTAATAAATCAAATCAAAGCAAAGTGAAAAAGTTTAAAAAAGAAATGCGTAAAATCAACAAAAATCGAATATTAAACACATGACTGTACACGGCGGAACAGTGGAATGGAATGGAGGGAATAT